>OU015503.1:47488809-47908809 GCA_907164885.2 Dolomedes plantarius | reverse complement strand
CATACAGATAAGGATGTAATTTTTAAAATCATTGTTGGGTTTCTTAGTCTTATCTTTAACTCTGTTCTGAAGAAATGGAAATTGATATTTTTAAATCACGATGTTTTAGAATCAGCCTTATGGAGAATATCCCTTAACAACGTATATTTATGATGACAGGTAATGGTAACATCCGTTACATATGTTACGTTCAGGTGAGTTGTTTTGCAAAAGAAAATATAAAACTAAAAGCGACCATGCTGGTCGCGCAGTGGCTACTTTACTGCATAATATATGTATATACGTAGTATATGTGTATAAATATTTACAGGGTGTGTGTGTGGAGGAGGGTGCTTATATATTATATGCCAGGAGATTAATAGTAAAGGTAGGATTTAAGCTAAAACTAAGTGAACTAATTGGAAATAATAGTCAAATAACATAAATTAAGGAGATATTGATAATAAAAGTCAACAGATGACAGCTCTTGACCGCTTCTCAATTTTATCTTCTAGAACATTCGAAGCAGTTACGTCAGACTGCTGAGCTAGCGGCGCCTCTTCCTGGAAGCCCAAACAACGAACAAAGGCAGAGTGATGTAGGTTTCAAAGTAAGCAAACGTGCCTGTCGCGAGGTAGGATGAACTGTAAAATGAGGTCGATAGAAGAATAGTTAATAATCATTTACTGGAGCTGGAGATCTTTTCTAATTAATAATAAAGTCAGTTGTAATGTCAAGATGTTAATATTCACTCGGTGCATCACCATTGCACCGATAAATGATTAATCGTATGTATTATAACGGGATAGAAGTTGAACCGTTACACAAGCCGTCTGGAAGGTCACCTGCATCGGGCGAAACCACAAAGGGATTTCCAGATCCATGAAGAAAGGACAATTAAAAGTAAAACGTAAGAAAAATTATAACTTTGCCGTTTCCTGTTTACATTTTCTTCCCACCTCGCGACAACCGACTTGAGTCTTTTGGATACACGATTCGGATATTAACCGTTTTCGAAGCATCTGTTCTGAGAAATAAATGAAAGAATGAGAAGAAAAGAAGTAGTCCGGCTGAAAAATCCAGCAATCTATTTTAATTTTTAAGCTACTTCAGCACTGTTCGCCGTCTTGACCCGAGAAAAGAAAATTTTATGTTGTGCCGTGCGACGTTTTTTAATGGAAGGACTTTCTAAATGGACAGGAAAAATATGTGTGCGTTGTACCGAACGATGTGCGAACTTTGCAGCAACAGTTTGTTTCATATCGGAAGAACTGTGCCGTACGACTCCCTTCGAACTTTCCAGGACGTTTAAGAGAAAAATAAAATTCATCTTCTTTCCAGGACTAACATGGTAAGAAAACACGAGAGGCCGAGGAAATTAAAGAAATTGCTAATATTGTGTTGCAAATAATTTGAACGCTGATAAAAATAATAAATAATAATGAGATTAAACAAAAGGTAAGCTGATAGTTATAATTTGAATTTTGAAAGTGAAATGAGTATCGCGTTTGGATTTTTGTAATAGCATGTTTTGATGTAAATAGAATGTTATGGTGATTGTGTCAGAATTAGATCAGTATAAATTTGGGAACAAGAGTAACCCATAATTTTAACACTGAATTTTTTCCCACCCAGTTTCCAATAAAGGATGGGCACCTTTGGTATAGCTAGAGGTTTTGGACATTTAATTTTAACTGACACTTTTTCAAATTGATTTATGATGAGTAATGTAAACATTTTCATTTTCTCAGTGCAAAAATGAAAATGTTTACATTACTCATCATAAATGAATTTGAAAAGGTATCAGTTAACTAGCAACTTTGGTATAACTAAAGGTTTTGGGCATTAAATTTAAACTGACACCTTTTCAAGCTGATTTAGGATGAGTAATGTAAAAATTTTCATTTTCTCAGTGGATTTATTGACTGTTGAGTTAATTTTGTTGTTCATGTGTAAGTTTTGTTCGAATTTGATGACTTTTTTCATGTTTTCTAAATTACTTGAGTAATATTTTGAGATTTAAAAACTGAATCAGATTTGCGAAAAGCTTTAATATTGTTATTCTATGAAATTAGAATTTTTTTATCCAAGATTATTTTGAAGGAGGGGGAAAGCAAGGTAGTAGGGTATTAAATGAACATTTATGAAAATTCCGAAAATTTTTAATTTCATTAATTATTGAAAATGAATGTTGTGGTAAACATTTCGTCAAAATTGATATGAAATTTAGAACATTTTTGAGTGAATTTATACATTCTGGTGTCTTTAGAGCTGATGACGGTTCTGTTGCGTTTCTTTTCAGTGTAAATATTTTGAATTTACTGAATTATGATAATATTGAAAGAAGAGAAATTCAGTAACTGATAACGTGTTTTTGTGATTTTCATTTTGGAAAATGTTTATTTTTGATTTATATTTTAATAAAAAATTTATTATGAGTGTGTTTTTAGTGTATTGAGTAAATTTTAACAATAGAATTGTGTAATGTTGAAGATAAGGTATGGAAATGATATATTTTTGTCATTGAGATAAAGTGTGAAGGTTTATGATGTTTTAATTTTGATAATGATATAACGGTGTTAATAAAGTTGAATAGAGGGTGAGTAATTTAACATATTCTATTAGATGAAGTAGGATTTAAACTTTTGAATAAAGCATGAAATTTTTAACGTTTTTTTTCAATTCATATATGGTTTGAAGTCTAGGTTCATTATATTATGAAAATGATTCAGAATAAATAATTAATGAGGAAAGAATTTGTTTTGAATATTATAGGGAATTTTGAGAGTGATTAAATAAAGATGTGTTTCTAGTTTTGATACCATGTCTTCGAAATCCAATATTTTTGTCATCATATATTTTAGTAATCTCATTTATAGTGTACCATTATTTCTTATAAGTGATTTTTAAAATTTTCATTTTTTTTTTGTATTTTTGTGGTACTAATTTTTTGTATGTATATATATATATATATATATATATATATATATATATATATATATATATATATATATATATATATATATATGTGAAGGAAGTATTACAACGCAGCGCTGAGTAAACGAGGAGACGACAGTGCCATCCCGCGGAGAGAGGTGTTATTCGCGAGTTGACCACTGGATGCCGACGCTGGCGGTCGTGCGAGAGAAGGGCAGACGGCCCTGTACTGTAATGTAACTGAAGTTTGGACAAGACGGCCCCTAGAAGTATATTTGTATAGTTCAGAGACTGTTGTAGACAGTACTTTATTAACCAACTCAACTCTATGTACATATTAACTTTTTTTTATATTAATCAAGTTTAAATATAGAATAGTTAAAATTTCATGCATTAGAGTGAAGTTATTGATTACTTAAGAATTCGCTTCCCACAAATGGGAGCCTGGCAGGGATAGGTTAATTTTAAAACACATAAGTGAATATTAGTGATAGTGATTAGTGAAAGACTGTGAATATTTGTGCCTTGGATAACTAATTGACTTTTGGATTAAGCTGAGAGCCATTCCAACCTGAAAAGAAAGACATCTAGTGAACCCGGAAAGACCAAAACGGTAAGCGAGTTCTTATTCTTATTATATTGCATGATGGAAGCATTAGAAAAAAATTTGAAAAAGCGTACTACGCTGAGAACGGCAACGACAAAAATAATTAAAAGATTGGAAGCCGTTATGCATGAAACTCAGCGAGATGTAGATTTAATAGATGAACTACTTACTCTTTTAACAGATAAGGAAGAAAACTTAAAATTAATAGATAGTCAGATTGAGAATGATATTACAGACTAAAAACAGCTTGAAAAAGAAACAATTTCAGCAGAGAATTATCACGAAGACGTAATAATAGCTAAAGTCCGTGCTAAAAAAATTATTAAGAAATTAGAAACGGAAAGTAAGAATCAAAATAGATCGACAGAGTTAAGTTCAGAAGATTCGTTTTCTAGAATCGCCACACCAGTGAAACTTCCGCGTTTAGTTATTGAAGCATTTAATGGCGAAATGAGTAAATGGCCAAATTTTTGGGCCCAATTCAAAAATGCAATTCACGATAGCGAAGCATTAACAGAAGTGGAAAAATTTAACTATCTGATCACATATTTATCTGGTGACGCGAAAACAGCTATTTCTGGTTTGTCACTCGTAGCTGAAAATTATAAAAAAGCTATCTCAATTTTAGATTCTAGATTTGGAAAAGTAGAGTTAATCGTGGACTTTCACATGTCAAAATTATTAAACCTGACGCCGTGTAGAATTCAAGAGATGTAGAAACACTACGCAAAGTTTATGATACAGTTTCCGTTGAAGTAAATGCGCTACAAAGTCTTGGTATTGAACCGAACACCTACGGAACGTTACTATTCCCTATTTTGATCAAAACCATTCCGCACGATATAGCTCTAGAATTTAATAGATCCACCGAATCAGAAAAAAATAAAATTACGGATTTGCTACAATTTTTGAAAAAAGAAGTAGAGTCACGAGAACGGACATTAATTTTAACACAAACGCCGGTCAATGAGAATCAGAATCATTTTAAAAACATAAGTATGAAACGACACAATTTTGAGGATCAAACTAAAGATTCGTACACATGGAATGAAAACAGAAGTAAAGAATCGAGGCCAAAATTTAATTACAGGGACCAGTATCGGAACAAACACTCTAACATAGTCTGTTATTCTTGTAATGAAATTGGGCATAAATCTAATGAATGCCAAAACAAAGCTCGAGGATTGCGTTGCTTTAAATGTTCGAATTTTAATCATAAAGCTGTTGATTGTACTAAAGATGTGTTTAAAATTAAATCTTATGCTAATGATGATAAAATTAAAAAGAAAATTACTATTATGGGTTATGAAACTAATGCATTGTTTGACAGCGGTAGTGAAATTACAATGATCAAAGAATCTTGTTTTTGTTTGATAAGTTCGGCGGTTTTATTTCCCAGAAGATAGTATCCCTCAGTTAAATTGGCGGGTTTAACTGCAGCCTTTGTAATTAGTCCCGAATTCCCCTTCTAAAGTCACCCAAGCAAGGGGTAGGCGCTTACATTCATTGTCTAAAGATTGCTTAATCCAGGTGACTTCCCCTATTAAATCCCCTGGATCAATCCACTCTCTGTCAATGAGATCTATGGCTGACCCCGTGTCTCTCAGATAACTCCTTTCCATTCCATTTATCTGTGCTTTCTTTAAATAGGGTTCAAAACAATCCCCTAAATCTACCTTCTCACTCAAATGATTCACGGCTTCACCCTGACCCTTTTTTTTTCAAGAACTCAGGGCACTCGGCTTTAATGTGACCCTGTTTCTGAAAAAATAGCATTGGATTTGACGTTTCTTTTCGTATGCCTGATCTTTACGACCATTATCATGTTTACCGGATTCTCGTTCCTCCGTTATTTCGGGTTTGGCCTTCGAATTGTCCCTGAATTTGGAATGATATTCTACCTTAGGTTTATCCGGAAAAGGTTTTTTTTTTTCCCACTGCTTGCGTTCTGGTTTTCTTTCATAACCCCGAATACTTTCGTACCGGTCGCATTTGTCGGCTAACGCGGATGACGTTTTGATTTCATCCCAATCCTCCACGCACCGTTCTCTAATCTCAATTGGAACCCTTTTTTTCCATCTGCTCAGTCAACATCAATTCTTTTAGGGACTCGAAATCTTTTATTTCTAGGGAGTCTAACCAATTTTCGAGATATCCCCTCAGCTCATAGGTCAAATCTGCCCATAAAGCTCCTGGTTTTCGCTGGTGTTCGTTGAACTTATTTCTTAACGCCCCTGTCCCCAATCTGAATCTGTGTAGTAACACTTTTTTTATGTGTTGATAATCGTTTCCCTTTTCCGCCGGTTGTTTCACGATTATTTCTACGATATCAGCCCCCTCAGGGGGTTTACCTTCTTTAGGTAAACACGGGTGTCGCAATCCCGAGGTACCCCAGCGAACTCTCTCTCCTTTCCTTTTTCCTCTCCTCTCTTCCTTTACTTTATTCTTTTTTTCTCCCTCGGTGTGGTTCCTCTTCGGAGGCGAGGGCACCCCTTTAGTAGCTGTTGCCGTTCTGTCGTCTCTTGCTACTATTGGGGTCTTTATCACCCACGTGTTTGCCGTGCGTGGAGACCCGTGTCCCCGGAAAAGGGAATCCTGGTAGTTGAGGGTCAGGTTTGGTTGCCCAACACACTGCTTCGGCCCCCGCTTCGGGTAAACGGGAGGTACTTAGTGGTTCCCTAATGTATCAATCGGCTGGTCGCTGACATTGTCTCCGGCTAGGAACCAAGCTATCGTTTCAGCTTCCGGGCATCTCGTTAAGGGTGGAGGTCTGCTTCAGGGTCGTTTCGTGTGCGTATAGTCCTCGGCGAGCACTGGTGCAAGTATCTGCATCCCCTTGTTGGGCTCCGTGGTGGGTGGTGCCGCCGAGAACCGAATCAAACCCCCCTTTTTTATGGATTCTTCTTCAAATCTCTCTAGTGGAATTGAAAAATCTCTCCCCTCCAGGGAGCAACAAATGGCTCGTTTTTTTATAATTAAACGGAAGGAAGGCACATTTGCAACGGTGTCGCCCTTTCTTATTCAGAAATGTCTTTCTGCCTCCGTAGGGAATGTTCAAAGCGAAAAAAACTTCGCTCTGGTGACTTATTAGTAGAGTTGTCAACATCAGCACAAGCTTTGCAATTGATGAAAGTAACAATGTTTGGAAACATAGCTGTGTCTGTAACTCCACACGTCTATCTCAATTCTTCGAGAGGCGTTATTTCGGAGGCTGACTTACTCTATACTCCCGAAGAAGAAATTTTGGAGCACTTACAGGACCAGCTTGTGTCTGCCGTGCGTCGTATCACTATCCGTCGGGATGGGGAAATCCGTCCAACGAAGCACCTCATCCTGACATTTGACACGCCAAAGCTACCAAACTTTGTTAAGGCTGGATATCTCCGATGCCCAATCAGACCCTACGTACAAAACCCTCTCCGTTGCTTTCAGTGCCAACGCTTTGGACACTCGAAGGCAGCGTGTCGTGGTTCAGCGGTCTGTGCTCGATGTGCTCAGCCTGACCATTCATCAGAAACCTGCAATGCTCCAGCTAAATGTGTCAACTGTAAAAGCGATCATCCCTCTATTTCACGTTCATGTCCCAAATGGACTCAGGAAAAAGAAATACAGACTATTAGGGCCCATAATAATCTGTCATATGTGGAAGCTCGAAAGCAAGTCGAGGCTAGGAGTCCCAGAGTAGGAGTCTCTTACGCTTCTGTAGCTGCTGCGAGTAAAGTAATGTGTACAGCATCTACACAGACAGAGACTTACCCATCTAAGACTTTGTCTGTCACTTCCCGTTCTGCACGTGGCACTAAAAAGAGACAATCATCTAGTATCCCTACCTCTCAAAATATCGCAAATGATAATCAATCGTGTTCATACCACATAACTACAGACTCACCAATCCCACCAAATCCAAATAGAAGAAAGAAAATGATTATTCCCAGAAAGACAGTCGGCCTTTCTAGGAAAACTAAAAACCAGATATATGAAGTAAAAAATACACAGACCTTCAGGAAGCTCCTCTCGGAGGAGACTCCATTAAAATTGTATGTGTCCGAGGAATCGGACCATGATATCGTTTTTGAGGAGTCTGTAGCTCCTTCCGTCCGTTGCACGAAATCTCAACCCACAGGGAGAGGTCGATCGGTCTCTCCTCCTCTTTCTTTGCCATAATGGCTCTCGTTTCTTGGAACTGTCGTGGCTTTCGTCGTAACTTTTCTGATGTGAAGGCCCTGGTGGCTGAATACAACCCCGCGGTTGTCGCACTTCAGGAAACATATCTGAAGTGCACTGACACGTCTAAGATCCGTCGCTACCACTGTGTTCGAAAAGACAACGATGCCGGTGAGAGAGTTTCGGGAGGTGTAGCTATCTTCACCTCCCATGTCTATCCTTCCACCGTTGTCCCATTGCATACCACCTTGCAAGCTGTAGCTGTACGGATCCATATAAGACGTTTAATCTGCGTCTGTGTTGTCTATCTACCACCTAACGAGCCAGTCTCTCAGAACCTTCTGGATGATTTAGTAGATCAGCTGCCCTCACCATTCATTCTCCTTGGTGACTTCAATGGTCATAGCGCGCTTTGGGGAAGTAAAGACACCAACCCTCGGGGGCGGCAGATAGAACAGTTGCTGTCCGACAACTGTCTCTGCCTTCTGAATAACGGGGAGGAGACTTACCTCCACGAGCCGACGCGTACCTTCCATAGCATAGATCTTGCTATCTGCTCACCATCGCTGCTACCTTTTGCGAACTTTTTTGTAGGGAATGACCTCAGGAATAGTGACCATTTTCCGCTTTTTGTAAATATATTAGGTGACGACAATGGTCCTATTTTACGTCCGCGTCGTTACATCCTTGATGCAGCTGACTGGGACAAATTCACTTCCCGGGCTGCAATTACAAGTAGTATGGTCGATGGTAGCATTGATGATGCGGTTGAAACTGTCACAAATGTAATCTTGCGGGCAGCTGATACGTCTATACCTAAATCTTCTCCCTTTCCGCCAAGACACCGTAAGCCTTGGTGGAATGACGACTGTCGTAAAGCCATAAAGAACCAAAGGAAACGATGGAACATTTTTCGTAGGTATCCTACCACCGCCAACTACATAGCCATCAAGCAAGCCAAGGCGAACGCTAGAAAGGTGCGCCGCCGTAGTCAGCGCCAATCGTGGGAAAAGTATGTCTCCAGCATATCCACATCTACCACCTCTAAGCAGTTATGGTCTCGAGCGAAACGTGCAATGGGGCTGTACAGTGACCAAAGCATCTCCTGTTTGAAAGAGAATGGAACCACTCTTTGGACGGCATTGGAAATCGCAAACGCTATCGGTCGCCAGTTTGCTGCCTCTTCCAGTGCGGAAGCCTACCCTTGCTCTTTCCTAAATTATAAACGGCGGGCTGAATCACAGAGGCTACGTTTCAACACTCGAGTCCCACTTCCATATAACTGCCCTTTCACGATGACTGAGCTTCTGCGATGCCTTCGAGAAGTTAAGAAATCTGCTCCGGGGCCAGATGGAGTGTCTTATTGTATGCTTTCCCATCTATCTCGCGATTCCCTTAGTCATCTTTTACATCTATATAACAGGATATGGAAATCTGGTGCGTTTCCTACGTCTTGGCGCAAAGCAACTGTCATGCTTTTTCCAAAGCCTGGAAAAGACGCGACCAATGCTATTAACTACCGGCCAATCGCCCTTACCAGTTGTCTGTGTAAGGTGATGGAAAAAATGTGCAACGCTCGTCTCGTACATGTATTAGAGAGCAATAACCATTTTTCCCCTTTCCAAAGTGGATTTCGTCGTGGCAGATCGACGACTGACAACATCGTCGCTCTTGAATCGCAAATAAGAAATGCATTTGTCAAAAGGAATCATATGGTTTCAGTCTTTTTCGACATCGAGAAAGCATATGATCGTACTTGGCGGTACGGCATCTTACGTGACTTATATAAAATGAATTTAAGGGGAAATCTCCCCATTTTTATTCAAAATTTTTTAGCAACACGTAATTTTAATGTCCGTATTGGGTCAACTTTGTCGGACAATTTTATACAAGAAGAAGGTGTGCCTCAAGGGAGTGTCTTAAGTGTCACCCTTTTCTCTATTAAGATTAATGCCATTTTACAGCATTTACCTCCTGCAGTTAATGGTTGGCTCTATGTCGATGATTTGCAAATAACGTGTGAGGGAAAAGATATGCGCTTTATCGAGCGGCAGCTGCAGACGACTATAAATCGTATAATTAAGTGGTGTGGAGAAAGCGGTTTTAGCTTTTCCACGGAAAAAACTTGCTGTGTGCACTTTTGCAGGCGACGTGGACTTCACCCAGACCCAGAAGTTTTCCTCGGAGCATCTCGAATCAATGTTGTGGACTCTGATCGGTTTTTAGGCGTAATTTTTGACAGAAAACTGACTTTCCTTCCGCATATAAACCATATTCGGAAGAAGTGCCAGAATTCCCAAAACTTACTAAAGGTACTGTCAAATACTTCTTGGGGTGCGGATCGCACATCCATGTTGCGTATCTACCGAGCAGTCATCCGCTCTAAATTGGATTATGGTTGCCCGGCTTAAGGGTCTGCGCGGCGTTCAGTTTTACGACGCTTAGACACTGTGCACCATGCCGGCCTCCGCATATGTTCAGGTGCTTTTCGTACTTCACCCGTGGAAAGTCTATATGTAACCTGCTTAGAACCATCCTTAGATTTCATTCGTCGTCAGTTGTCGATTCAATACTACTTTCGCGTTTTGTCTTATCCTTCGCATCCATTGCATAGCTCTCTTCTCGACAGCCATCTTGAGATTTTGTATAATTATCGTCCCTCTTGCGTTCCTCCGTTTGGCTTGCGTATGCGAGGTATTCTGCGTGATTCAGAGCTGCATGGTCTTGATGTTTCATCAACACCCATGTTCATGTTTCCTCCTTGGCGGACACCTCGGTTTTCTTACTTACATCCTTTCACTGGCTTCAATAAGATGAACACCCCTGCCGTCATTTACCAACAGCTTTTTTCAACACATCGCGTCCTTTTTTCCGAGTATATAGATATTTATACCGATGGTTCAAAATCAGCTGCCCCTCAGGGGGTTTACCCTCTTTAGGTAAACACGGGTGTCGCAATCCCGAGGTACCCCAGCGAACTTTCCCTCCTTTCCGTTTTCTTCTCCTCTCGTCCTTCTACTTTTACCTTTCTTTCTCCCTCGTTGCGGTTGCCTCTTCGGTGGTGAGGGCTCCTCATCAGAAGCTGTAGTCATTCTGTGCTTCTAGCTTCTAATGGCGATTAACTGCCCACGTGTTTGCCGTGCGTGGAGACCCGTGTCCCAGGAAATGGGGATCCTGGTAGTTGAGGGGTTTTATTCTTCGCCATAATGTGGGCTTTAGTAAGATAACGCTCCAACACACTACTTTGGCCCTTGCTTCAGGTAAACGGGAGGTGCACATTGGTCCCGTGTGTACCAATCGGCTGGTCGGTTAGACATTGTTCACTGGCTCAGGGCTAAGCAACCGGTCATTGGCCGCGCGCGTATAGTTCCCGGTTAGCACTGGCGCAGTAACCGGCGTCCCCTTGTTGGGCTCCATGGTGGGTGGTGCCGCCGGGGACCGAACATACGGCCCATTTTTATGGATAACTCAACCAAAGCAAGTAGCAATCATCGTGGATCATCTCATTCAAATAACATTAACCAAACTTCTCGTTTCTTTATAGTTAAGCGTACGGAAGGCAACTTCACCACTGTTTCACCTTTCCTCATTCAAAAATGTATAAATTCTGTTATAGGCGATGTGAAATCAATAAAGAAACTCCGTTCTGGTGACCTCCTTGTTGAAGTATTGACAGCAGTACAAGCTGCGCAGTTGTCTAAGATAAATATGTTTGGCAATATTGCTGTGTCCGTGGCTCCTCATGGATATTTGAACTCTTCGAGAGGAGTAATATCGGAGGCCGATCTCCTCCATACCCCCGAAGAGGAAATCCTGGAGCATCTACACGACCAACATGTGTCTGGTGTTCGTCGTATTAATATCCGTCGAGATGGGAAAGTGCTTCCAACGAAGCATCTCATCTTGACATTCGACACACCTAAATTACCATCATTTCTTATTGCTGGGTACCTTCGGTGTCCCATCAGGCCCTACGTTCAGAACCCTCTCCGTTGCTTTCAGTGTCAACGTTTCGGACACTCGAAAGCATCGTGTCGTGGTTCCGTGGTCTGTGCCCAATGTGCCCAGCCTGACCATGCATCTGAGACCTGCACAAAGCCAGCTAAATGCGTCAACTGCCAAGGAGATCACACATCATACTCACGCTCCTGTCCAAAATGGATAGTTGAGAAAGAAATTCAGACGGTAAGAGCCAACAATAGTCTGTCATACTTAGAAGCGCGCAAACAGGTCGAGGCTAGAAGCCCTAGAGTTGGTGTTTCATACGCCTCTGTTGCCGCCTCCAAGAGAGTTATGTGTAACTCATCAACCCAAACGGAGCCTATTATTACAACCAATAAACCAAACAATAGTAAAACTCAAACAACCCAACCTTCAAAATCTAATTCACAACCTAATAAAACATCCCGTTCTTCCATCTCAAAACCTCCCACACCTAAACCAGCTATACATAGAAAATTAAAAAGTGCTGAAGTTGCAAAGCGAGTGAGTCATTCACGTAAGGTGAAAGACCCTTGCAATGTGGCGCGTATGGAGGAGGATTCCCTCCAAATTTGCGCGTCCAATTCGGATCTTTCTGATCCTGATGCTGGGGTGTCTATGGACACCTCAACTCCTCCCGCTCGTGCTCCTTCTCCCTCTTCCTCCTGATGGCGACTTTAATTTCCTGGAACTGTCGCGGTTTCCGTAATAAACTTTCAGATCTGAAGTCTTTGATCACAGATTACCATCCGGCCTGTGTCGCACTTCAGGAAACTTTCCTGAAGTCAGCGGACACGGCCAAATTACGCCGTTATAGTATTATTCGGAAGGACAATGTTTCGGGTGTGCGAGCGTCTGGAGGTGTGGCTCTCCTGACCTCTCACAGCTATCCCTACTCTATCCTATCGTTAAATACTCCACTTCAAGCGGTAGCAGTGCGTGTGCAGATGCGGAAATTAATTTCCGTGTGTGTAATATATCTGCCACCTAACGACGTTGTTGATCAAAGAACTCTCGACGACTTGGTGACTCAGCTTCCGGAACCTTTTGTTATACTTGGAGACTTTAATGCTCATAATGTTTTGTGGGGGAGTAGCTGTAACACCGCTCGAGGAAGGCAAGTGGAGCAGTTAATAACTGACCACAATCTTTGCCTCCTCAATAATGGTGATCCTACTCACTTTCACGAGCCATCTCGGACATTTCACATCATCGATCTTGCCATCTGTTCACCGTCAATCTTTCCATCTTGCAACTTTTGGGTCGGGACAGATCTTCGCGGAAGTGACCATTTTCCTGTGTTTGTGTCACTATCCGGCACTGGATCCGTAGTCTGTCGCCCTGCGCGATTCAAATATGAGTCTGCGAACTGGTCGCGATTTACAGACATTGCAACCATTACCCAGTCCATGGTCGACGGTGATATCGATGATGCGGTTCGTCTTGTCTCCAACGTTATAATAGAAGCTGCCGATGCAGCCATTCCCAAGAGCTCACCTAATGGTCGAAGAAACTGGAAACCGTGGTGGAACCTTGAGTGTTCTGCAGCATTGAAAGTACAACGTAAAATGTGGGGGATATTTCGCCGATATCCCACCACTCCAAATTTCGTTGCTTTCAAGCAAGCAAGAGCTAACGCTCGTAGAGTGCGTCGACGTTGCCAGAGAGAGTCGTGGAAAAAGTACGTTTCGGAATTGACACCATCCACCCCCAGTAAACAGCTTTGGACGAAAGTAAAGAAATGCATAGGATTATATCCAGACCAGCCAATACCGTGCATTGTTCAAAATGGCGTTACACTTTCTACCTTAGAGGAAATAAGTAACGCCATTGGCAGCGCCTTCAGTTCAGTGTCGAGTGCGTCGTCGTATCCGACCACTTTCATGCGACACAAACTGCGTGCCGAGTCAAGACCTTTGTGTTTCGATACTCAGTCCGATCTGGCCTACAACTGCCCCTTTACGGAGAACGAGTTGGAGAATTGCCTTCGGCAGACTCGGATGACTTCCCCGGGTCCCGATGGCATTAGTTATGCTATGTTACAGCATCTCTCTCGCAGCTCGCTCCGTAATTTGCTGTATCTATTTAATAGAATCTGGGAGGAACATGCTTTTCCATCCTCTTGGCGTAGGGCAATAGTGATTCCTATTCCCAAGCCGGGAAAGGATGCCTCTAGCCCTAACAATTACCGTCCAATTGCACTCACCAGCTGTTTATGCAAGCTGCTGGAACGAATGGTTAACAATCGGTTAGTGTATCAGTTAGAATCCCAGCTTTGTCTGTCACCCCTACAAAGCGGGTTTCGGCGTGGCCGGTCCACGATGGATAATATCATAGCCTTAGAATCCGAAGCTCGCAATGCCTTTGTCAGAAGAAACCACTTAGTGTCTGTTTTCTTCGACATTGAAAAGGCTTATGACCGGACGTGGCGATATGGTATCCTTCGTGACCTTTTTAATAACACCTTTCGTGGTCACTTGCCGATATTCATTGCGAACTTCTTGTCACTGCGAGAATTTCAAGTTCGCATTGGTACAACGCTTTCCGATGTTTACATTCAAGAAGCAGTGTATTGAGTGTTACACTGTTTTCCCTGAAAATTAATGGAATTTTACAGTGTTTACCACCATCTGTTCGTGGCAATCTGTATGTCGATGACCTGCAGATCTCGTGTCAAGGTAAGGATATGCGTTACATCGAACGACAATTGCAAGCTTCAATATCTCGCATGATGACATGGTGTTCGGAGAACGGATTTAAATTTTCGACCGAAAAAACCTCTTGTGTACATTTTTGCAAACGCAGAGGTTTGCATCCTGACCCGCAAATATACCTAGGTGATTCTCTGATATCTGTGGAGAACGTTGTTCGTTTCTTGGGCGTGTTGTTTGATACTAAGTTAACTTTCCTTCCGCACGTAATGTATCTGCGGCGGAAGTCAGAGCAGGCTCTAAACTTGCTGAAAGTTCTATCCAATACGTCCTGGGGAGCTGAGCGATCTACTATGCTCCGGGTTTATCGCGCGGTCATTCGATCGAAAATGGATTATGGATGCGCCGTGTACGGTTCCGCACGCTTATCCGTGCTACGGAAACTCGACACGGTTCATCATTCCGCCCTTCGAATCTGTTCTGGTGCTTTCAGGACATCTCCCATTAAGAGTTTATATGTCATCTGCGGTGAGTCTTCTTTACCATCTACTCGCAAGCAATTGTCGCTTCAGTTGTATTACCGTACCCTGTCGCAACCTAATCACCCACTCCATGCTGTTCTTCTTGACAGTCAGTTTGACAGACTTTTTGAAAATCGGCCATCTTGCATTCCACCTTTCGGACTTCGCATGAGGACGTTACTTACTTCGTCTCCACTGTGTGATGTGGATGTCATGCTGCAACCGACTTTGCATTTTCCACCTTGGCGTAACCACAAGATTTCGTACTTGCGCCCCTTCCAGGGTTTTGCAAAACCGAATACGGATCCTGTCATTTTTCGCCAGCTTTTTGCGTCGCACCTCGCTAGTTACCCTCACTATGTTGATGTTTATACCGACGGCTCTAAAACAGAAGATCATGTTGGATGTGCCTACGTCTGTGGCAGAGACGTTAGGAGCTTTTCACTTCCTGACTGTTTTTCTGTCTTTTCAGCAGAATTTGTCGCTGTACATGAAGCTCTGAAGTACATCTTCCGGCAGAGCGATAGGCGTTTTATAGTGCATACAGATTCCATCAGCGTTTTAGAGACTTTGGAGAATGGTGAAGTGTCACACTCCCATTCCCTTGTATTTCCGGTGTTGGATCTGCATCGTCGCCTCTGTCGTCGTGGCTTCAGTGTCCTTTTCTGCTGGGTTCCTGGTCATGTCGGCATATCGGGTAACGAGCAGGCAGATGCTGCGGCTAAAGGTGCTGTGCATCGGCTGAATCAGCATGTGCCTATCAGTGATGTGAAGTCCGCTGTGAAAAAGTTAGTTAGGAACGAATGGCAAGTAGATTGGGATCTGCAGGTCACTAATAAGCTGCGACAGGTTAAACCAGTTATTGGTGCTTGGCCATCAGCTCAACTGCGTCGTGCAGACGTCATACTCACACGGTTGAGAATCGGGCATTCCCTTTTGACGCATCGACATTTGTTGATGGGTGGGGATGCCCCTCTCTGCCAACATTGTAAGGCTCCACTTTCAATTGGACATATTTTGACGTCTTGCCCCTCGCTTCAAGCCCAGTATAATAGCTTTTTTGGCTCCAGTTCACCTATTTTGTCTGAACTGCTGGGGGAGCCCCCCCATCCTTCACTGTTTCCCTTTTTATTTTTTACTGGTTTTATACACAGTCTGTGCTTTAGCAATTGATTTTATAGTTAAACTTTTATTGCGTTTTACAAATCTCTTTTTTTATAATCTTTTAATCAATTTTATGTATCATTGTCTTACCACCTTATATATCACGTTTTTATGACTTTTACATATCATCTTTCTATGTTACCTTGTATATATTTCATCATTCAAACATGTTTATACATAATTTTTATCATCCCTTTTATTCATTTTTTCACGGTTACTCGTTTTTATATTTCTTACTGTTGGTTATAAATCTGTTATTTCACCGTTGGTTCGAGCCTGGCGACTCTTTATTTACTCTCTTTTGGCTCTAGTCTTGTGTTTGACGCTTTATGTCCTATTTTGGATCTTGCGCCATAAAACCCCAACCAACCAACCAACCATCAAAATCAGCTGATCATGTGGGCTACGCTTTTGTGTGCCGAAAAGAGGTTATAAGTCGTAGCCTGCACATTTCGACTTCCATTTTCACTGCTGAGTTGGTAGCCATTCGTGAAGCCTTAATGTACATATCCCGACAAAGCTCCAGACGCTTCATCCTGTATACCGATTCACTAAGTGCCCTGGAAGCCTTAGAATCGGTTAGTAATAGCCACCCCCTCATTTTTGAAGTGCTCAGTTTGAAGCATCGTCTGGCATGTCGCGGATATAGTATTTGGTTTTGCTGGGTTCCCAGTCATGTGGGGATCAAAGGTAATGAACTGGCTGATGAGGCTGCAAAAACCTCATCTGTTTTCGTGAATGAGCCCATACCAGCATGTGACCTCAATATGGCCGTCAGGAATTTTATATACTCAAGCTGGCAAGAGCATTGGAGCTCGCAGCTTTCTAACAAACTTCATGCAATCAAACCGATTATTACGTCTTGGCCCCCACTTCTAAACAGGAGAAAAGACGTTTTGATCACACGTTTGCGAATTGGGCACACTCGCCTGACACATGCACACCTGTTGTTGAATGAAAGCGCTCCATCTTGCGATTTTTGCGGGGATGCTGTAACAATCCTTCATATCTTAACCGAATGTAAAGGTCTTAAACGTTTTTACGAAAACTATTTTAATACGTTATCACCCAGTCTCAACGTTTTATTGGGGGAATCCCCCCATCCTTCACTTTTTAACTTTCTTTTGCACACTGGCGTGTTTTATCATATTTAATGTTGTTTTACTTATGTTTTTTTATTCTTTCTTATATATCACTTGTTTTAATGTTGGTCTTTTATACATTTACTGCTTTTATAACTTTATACTTTTATACCTTTTCTCATCTTTTACACTTTTTAGACTTTGTCACCTTTAATTTCTGACTGTTTTTACCGTCATGGCTTTTATCACATGTATGTATATATATATATTATTCATATTCGGGTTTTACCATGTGTTTGGCGCAGTTTGTCCTCTCTGGACCTGATCTAGAATCATTGTTTTTTATCTAATGGTTTCTTATACCTGGCTGTATACTGGATGGGGAAACCCCATCCAGTTTGTTTCTTTTGTTTAACTATCGTTTTTCAGTTTTTACCATATGTTTGGCGCAGCATGTCCTCTCTGGACCTTGCGCCATTAAACCCCAACCAACCAACCAACCAACCATCTACGATATCAGCTGGTAATAATGGAATGAGTTGGCATACCCAATCATTTTCCGCGACATTCATTTTTACGGCCTGTCTCTCGAAAATCATAAAGAGTGTTGTATCACTTCCCTTTGGGTCATATTTCGGGGCCAAATCTTTTAGATTAACCCTTTGCACTCTAGATATTTCGGAAATCGACGCTTGGGAATTTATGCTGCTCACTTCTGCCGCGTTTAGTAATTTTAATTTTTCTAATTCAAGCGCTCTCTCTTCTCTCACCCTCTCTAGTTCTCTCGCTTCCTTGTCTCTCTCTTTAGCTTCCCTCTCTTTTTCTTTTTCCCTATTTTTGGCCCCTGTCTCTTCCGCCAAAATAGCTTCAAAACACTTTTTCGCGTAGGTCTCTGTGTACTCGGGCCCTGTTACAATTTTTTTTAATAATATCCGTTTTCCTTTCCGCGTCCTTCGCGCACACCCCTACTTCTTCGGCTAACTGAAGCAAGAGCTTTTTTGGATAAGTTACTAGGTACTCTTCCATCTTTCCCATAATTTTTCCCTACTACCAAGTACACTGTTCTAAACACTAATTTTCTAATACCGGATAAATGCTACTAGGAAATTCTAAATTTGCTAGCCAAACACTCAATAATATGTAGACAACATTCAATAATATGCAGAATACACTCAATGATATGCAGAATACACTAAAAATATACAGAATACACTAAAAATATACAGAATACACTCAAAATTTTCCAGTTTCAACTAGATGTAATTTCACAAAAAATACTTCTTATCATTAAATTCCAAACCGAAAATTAATACGATAGTACATACACCTTGTATTCTATAAAATTCCACAATTATAACTTCACAAATATCCTTAGCAATATGCTAATTTTTAAATCATAATAAAATGCACTTGGAAAAATACTAAACTCAAAGTTAATACCGGTACACAAAATACCCTTAGCACCAAGCTAAACTTTTTCAAAGAATACAAAAATACACTCGACTCAAAATCACAATAATAAACAATAAATATCTTGTGTATTTTTCATACACGCATACACCAATAATTGACACTTTTAGTTTTTCCTCAAATTATTTTATGCAGTGTAATTTTTCCAAAACTGAGTTTTTCCCTTAAACAAAGCAAAACCCTGGTGTTACAATACAAATAAAATTCCTTATTTGAAAACACAAGCCAGCATAACCATTACTTGTTTAATACTCAATTACAATTTAATAACTTCGCTCCAGTACAACAATTAAATTCAATTAGTACAATTCTAAACAAAATTATTCCACAATCCTGAAAACCTTTTGCCCCCTAGAATCTTAATTTAATTTTACGCTTGTTTAATTGACCTTGAAACAATATTACCCGCCTAACTAATTCCTACAGAATCTCTCTGGACTTTCGAGGACTTAAGTCGAGAACTTAAGAGGTGAGAACTTAAAAGTTCTCACCTCTCGCTTGAAGACTTTCTCCGCTCCAATCTGCCGCAAGGGATGTAAACTCCGTCCACTAGGCTCTCCGGGCAATTTCTCCGTCTCAACACGCACTTAGCTGCTTATCCTGGAAACGTAGATCCCTCATCTATTCATAGAGATGAGCATCAATAGCACCGCTTGCCACCATCTGTGGTGTCGCATGGCCCACAGCAACCAAAACCGTATCACAACTCATTTCAGAAACAGACCAGAAACTTGAATTCAATTTTAAAACAAAGTCCTTTATTGGACATCTACATTACATGATGATATTTACAAATATTTACAAGTGTAGTAAATGCACATTACAAGTCTGATGTGATGACGAGGCTCATCGCCCAAAAAATGGCTCAGTCTAGCCCAGTGGTCGGCAAACTCATTAGTCAACAGAGCCAAATGTCAACAGTACAACGATTGCAATTTCTTTTGAGAGCCAAATTTTTTTTAAACTCAAACTACACTGCTGGCCACCCAAATTGCAACACCAAGAAAGACAAGAGATATCACAACAAAATTTATTTTGTAGATAACATGTTGACCAAGTATCAAATGATTAAATTTATAGACTTCTGTGAAGTGTGGTTCCTGCCAAAATCAGTAGCCAGAGTAGCCGCCATTGTTGGAGATCACCGCTGCCACACGCCTCGGCATTGATTCAAAGAGACTTTGGATGAGTTCTTGGGGTATAACAGACCAAGCAGCTTCCACACGTTGCCAAAGTTGATCTGCTGTGGCAGCTGGGGATGAAATCTGGGTCAATCGTAGAGCAACCATGGACCACGTGTTTTCTATCGGCGAAAGATCCAGAGAGCGAGGCGGCCAGGGAAGCAATCTGGCGATTGACGAAAAACCGTTGGACAATGCGTGCCACGTGTGGTCGCGCATTATCCTGTTGAAATATAGCTGTGGGCAAGCCCTGAAGGTAAGGAAGGACAACTGTTTCCAACACCTCGGAGATGTAGCGATGGTTGTTTAAAGTACCGGCAATGCTTACTAGAGGTGTGCGAGAGTGATATCCAATACCGCCTCATACCATAATACCCGGTGCAGGACCAGTGTGGCGGTGCATAACGCAGCTGTTCAGCATCCTCTCTTCACGGTGTCTCCAGACTCGAATGCGACCATCGTGGTGTTGCAGACAGAAGCGTAACTCGTCAGTAAAGACAATTTCATTCCATTCTGCCGTCCACATCCTTCTGTCATCGCACCATTGGCGGCGGAGACGTCTGTAGTTCTGCGTCAAGGGTAGACAACGCAATGGACGTCTTGCGGACAGACCACTCTGCTGTAAACGACGTCGAATGGTACGCGCAGACACTGGATGATGCGTTACAGACTGCATGTGCTGTGCTATGGTTCGTGATGTGACTGAGCGATCCGTCACTGCCATGCGCACAATTTGCCTGTCATCACGTGAAGTGGTGCGCTGAGGTGGATGCGATCGAACACGCCGGTCCGTCGTACCCTCCTGCATTCAACGATCACATATCCGCATTACAGTTGTTTGGTTTCGTCCAACACGACTACCGATTTCCCTGAAAGATCCCCGATTTCCCCGACTACCGATTTCTATTCTTACTTTTAATAAAATTCACTGTCGAAAACAACTGTTCGCAAACGTAGGTTGATCCAAACATTGCCAAAGGAGCTCTTGTTAAGTTTTTCATCAACATTAGCGAATTAGGCAACCAGTTCCATTCAGTTAAAATAATATTTTCGGTGATTGTTGTTAAAATATATTCCTCACAATTTTCCAGATCTTGTAATTTTTATTTCTAAGTTTACGTTTAGTTCTGCAAATTTATTCCTCCGTACAACACTGTTGTGAAATTCAACCATTTCCGTTTCTAAGTTATAAATTTGAAGCCAATCGAAAGAGGATAATTTAAGTTTTCTCCATTTCATGAAATTGGGAGAATCTTTCGTCAAATATTTCTTTTGTATTCAGTAGTACTGAAGATGAGTGTTTTAAGACTTCTGTTTGGCAAAAAGAGGAAAAAATTAATTTCAAACAATTATTTTTTACAAATTATTTCTAGTACAAATTAGATTATAGATCTCTCAGTCCGACGAATGAAAAAAAAATTTTTTAAGTTAAATGGACGTTAAAACAATGTGATCGCCTCGCGTGTCGTCTAAAATTGCTTCGCGTATCACTGTGACCCGCGGGTCACAGGTTCGCAATCCCTGTCCTAGTTTATTAAATGTCTGCGCATAAAGCGTGTCTAGATGAATTTCTCACAAAATACCAACAAACCCGCTTCTTACGATGGTCATACTTTTCGCCCTATCTGTTGAAATTGAGACAATTTTGTCGAGTAGAATATGATGTTTTTCAATGCACTCAATTACAGCATTTGCTATATCTTCTCCACGTATTTGACCTTTGAGTGGCAATAATCCTAAATGCTCTTCTTTAGGACCTGTAGATGAAATAAATCGTACAAAAAGTGAAACTAGCTCTGTATCATTTATGTCACAAGATTCATCAACTGCTATTGATAAAGCTGAAACTAATTTAAGATCTTCGACTTGCTGGTTGGTTATATTCGAAGATCATTTTGACTAGTCTAGTGTTTTCTACGGGGACACGCTCTCGGAAGTAATACATTGTAAAACACGATGCAAAGATACGACTTGACGATACGCGTTGACATTTAATCTTTCTAGAAATGTTTTCTCATTAAGTCGCTTCAGAGCACTCGGCTAAAGATAAAGACACATAAACACCAACTAAGAATGTAAAAATAGAAATAAGAAAACCAGTCATCACGAAGTTTCAATCTCACTGTACGTGCGCGCCCGCACGTGGTATTTTGTGGAAGAGCCACACTCAAGGGGCCAAAGAGCCACATGTGGCTCGCGAGCCACGGTTTGCCGACCACTGGTCTAGCCTAAATTAAACTACTTCTACGAGCTAAAACCCGTTGCTGCACCTAAGTCTCCGCAACGTCCAAACACTTGGCTATCTTTGCCTCTGGTCTTAGAGCGAGAACCCTCTTTATCCTTCTGAAAACCGGCTGACGTCATTCATCCGCAGGGCCACGGATTTCTGGTTCCCCTCGGGACCACCCCGTTGACCACTTGCTCCGAACTTGAGAAACACCGTCCCCGGGTCTCTACACAAAAGCACACACACACCCACCTTGCCTTGTCGGCTGCTGGACAAAGGACCTTCCGCATTCCGGCACACTGTCTGAAAATCAAAGGGTTTTTCTTTTCTCCTGGACTATACAAAAGAGAAGACACATCATTTATCGTCTTAGGGTAGATTTTCTCACGACGCCACAACGTATACATGTGAAACTTCTGTATGACGGTCAGCCATGATTCCGGAAAAACAAAATTAAAAAAATAGCCGTATTGAGGTGTGGTAACCGAATAGGGGTGGCCGGCGACAGAAGTTTCACTATATATATATATATATATATATATATATATATATATATATATACAGATGGTGGACAAAATAATACGAAGACCTGTGAAATAATGGAAAATCTTTATTATTAGGTGGTTGGACCACCCTTTGACTGAAGTACAGATTTAATGCGACGTGGGATATATGCATAAAGGTCATGGACAATATTTAAAGGAATATTAAGCCATTCCTCCTGCAGAGCGGTCTCTAATTCCGAAAGTCCGGACGGAAGTGGAAATCGGGAACGAAGTTTGGACTCCAAATATTGCCATAAATGTTCAATAATATTCAAGTCCGGACACTGAGGGGGCCAGGCGAGATGTTCAACTGCATCGTCATGCTCGTCGAACCATTCTTGAACACACCTAGCAGTGTGGATAGGAGCGTTGTCATCTTGAAAAAGCGGTCGCTCTCCAGGGAATACAGTCTGGACAAAAAGATGGACATGATCCCCTAGAACGCTTAGATAGTGATTGGATTTGATCCTCCCATGCAGAATAACAAGTGGTCCAAGACCGCGCCAAGATATCGCACCCCATACCATAATGGAGCCACCCCCATGCTTCACAGTCGGCAAGAGGCATTCAAGATGAAACGCTTCTTTGGGCGTTCTCCAGACATAAACGCGTCCAGTCGTCTGAAATAGGGTGAATGACGATTCATCTGACCATATTACCTGTTGCCACTGCTGTGGGGACCAGTCTTTGTGATCTCTGCACCATTGGCGTCGCTTGAAAGCATTAGTTGATGTCACCAAGGGTTTACGAATTGCCACTCTGCCATAAATGTTCGCAGCATGAAGTTCCCTTTTGACAGTTTTTGCTGAAACGGGGTCCTGGAGATGACTGTTCATTTCGGATGTTATCTCGAATAACGATTGCTTGTGCTTTCGGGCTACTATGCGCTTCAAGACCCGTCTATCCCTATCAGCAAGCTTGGACTTTCGGCCACTGTCTTGCTTTGAATTTGTCGTCTTACCCTCTTTCGTGTACGCTGTCATAACGGCTGATACCGTACTCCTTGCAAACCCCAAAAGGTTTGCTGTTTCCCTAACCGATGCTCCACTTAAACGCGCTCCAACTATCATTCATCTTTGGAACTCTGACAGGTCTGACATTTTAACTTATCACAGACAGTTCGATAGAAGCATGCAACATAGGTGACTGCTGTTGAGAAACTGATACCTTCCTCTTCACGCTCACTAGGTGGCAGACTTCTGTTGCAGGTGGCGCGGCTGTACTGCAGCTGTGAAATACGTCATACTCTTTCACAGGTGTTCGTATTATTTTGTACTCCATCTGTATATATGTGCGTATGTACGTCATATTTCACACTGTATACACTAAACACTGACAGGATGCTAACTTGTATCGCTGATAAGGGTTCCTTTTTGCATGCATGTCATTATAAACTTCCTATTGTTCGTTTGGGCGTTTACATAGCGCAACATAATGATCGATGTCCTTCTGAGACATAATTTCCGTGGTAGCTAACTACACCTCTTAATTCGAATTCCTGATTTGAAATATTTATTTTATTAGGAATTTCCTGCAATGGCAATTTTAAGTCTGGCAGTATGTCACTACTGCTGTTTGATACTGCATCTATTAACTCAATTAATAGATGATTAATATTTATTTTAAATTTCCTTTTGTTCACGCCTTTTCAAACTTCTGCGTTATTCGAGAACTCTGTGCAGTGTCTTTCTGCGTCCTTTAGTTCTCCATTTATGATATTATGTAGATCTTTCATCTGATCTCTAGAAATAAGTATCGAGATGAGTGGGCGATTTAAATTATAATTTTTTTTACATGTGATTACACTGCACGTTGATTGTTCTTGAACGGTTGGGTACATAGAAAAAATGTTTTCAGCTGCTTTCTTCAGGGTTGTCTCGCATTCTAATTTATAAATACCGTTTGATAATTTTAATCCAGGACAAAAACTTTTTAATATTATCGCACGGATGTAATATGTGCTTTTTGTAATGCGTCCTCTTGCTATATCTGAAAGCAGGGTAAATAGCCCTATTTGATTGAGGAATTCCTCCGCATATGAACTATATGTCTCGCTATCGACGCATGCGCAAGCTATTATCTGGAATAACGCATCGTATGCACAGGTATTGGATAAAATTATGTTGAAATCCTTAGATTTAACGGGTTTAAGAGTGAAGTTCCCGTTGCGTAATATTCCAATTTCCGTCGAAGTTTTTTTCGACGATAAGTCTACATTTCCATATTCTGCTTGTGGCTGTAGGTGAGAATACCTGCTGCGTTTTTTTGGAGGAAGTGCAAGACCTTTCTAATTTTCGAATACACTGTCTTCGTTAGTTTGAACTTTTCTTTTGTGACATTTCGTGCATATTCTTTTCTGCTCAAAACATTCCTCGGCTGGGTATGAGCATCCCGGAAGTAAATGTACAGCAGTTCCACATATGCAACACTGGTGTGCTCCCGAAGGATCATGCCCATTTTCGCAAGTTACACAGACTGTAATGAAAGAGGTTTTTAGGGATAAATCTGAATGCTTTAGGTTTTCATATTCATCAATGGTTTTTGTATACTCCACGTCTTTACTGTTATTCAAAACCTCATTGTCCGAGGACGGCGTCTTTCTCTTTCAGCCGGTCCCCGTGTGAAAATTGGTTCGAGTTGAATACGAGTCGGTTGGTAATTTTCCTAGTTTATTGAACACACACACACAGATATAAGACAATTATGTAAAGGGCTCAAGTATGAGCAAGAACATTAAAATACTGTATTAAGAGCAATGCAGGATACAAAAAGGTCGGTATCCCGTGAGCACCGTCTACACTCTCCGCGAGCCAAGCTCGTTCTCCTCCACCGTGACCCGGGGGGTCTCCTTCATACAAAAAAAAAAAGTTACTAGAGGGCGCCAGGCCCTACACTCATGGTTTTTCTCAAATTCCCTAGTTTGCTGTGCCGCGACTAATTTCAAACGGCCTTCGTTATATTTTAGATGATTGTCAATAAATATCTCAACTCTTTGAGAAAGTTTTTTCGTAGAAAATACATGTTTTTTTTTAGAATGTTGAAATTTCCCTCAACGGTGGTACTACTGCTAGTTTTGGAGCCATAACCGAAAATAGGAAACATTACGACTAACCACAAAGACAATCTTTTCAAAAATACTTCCAAGTGCTTCAGTAAGCACGGCATAAACTGCAAATTGTCGTGGTCTCCTTCTTCACCAGAAAATTTTTTTGCAAGAGTCAATTATTTTATCGACCCATTCATCAATGCATTGGCATTTGCTTGTTAGTGAAATAGATTTTGCATAATCATCCTCTTGATCTGCTCTTTGGACTATTTCCTCTTCTACACTTTTTTTCACTAACTAAACAAACACTCTTCCATCTGACCCTTTTCATCAGGGAATCCTTGCGCTATACGTCGCCTTAGCATGAGTTTTGACATTTCGCAATGCGTCGGATCACCAGTTTTTATATTCAGACCATCCGTCTCACTAAGAGCTGTTGTTACGAGGAATCGAAGAATTTCTTCTACGTCTTTAATACTGTGACTCAGAACAATTTGAGCCATACACCGAATATAAAACGAAACTTTTCCCTCTTAAACAGGTCCATGATGAAATAAGCTTTAGGGTGTGAGCCACATCGCATCTTAAAACGCATCTTGCCACTCCTTTCATATTATTGTCTTTCCCATTTAAAATCAGATATGCACAAGCATTTAAATATTCTGCTAAGCTAGAATATTGGGTAAATACTTTAGCACAAGCTGATAATAATGCGACTGAATGGTCTCAAATGACTTCTTTTGGTGTTTCAGCACCACTTCTGATCCAAACGGCTAACCAGTGTGTACAATCACTAATTTGTAGAGTCTAATATTTAGCTAGATGGAAGAAGGAATGTTCAACAGAGCATGGCCGTAATTTAGAGTGTTCACAAAGTTCAACGAAGGACACCTGCTGAAGTTCACAGCACTAAATTTACAATGATGGCCGGAAGAATTTAAGCCGCAAGTCCGTCTCTTACGGAGAAAGGATCTTCCAAAAAAACTGTAGCCGTAAATGGTTCATCGAAAAATGAAGAATGTTTATCGTTGGCGATGATGAAATGACAGTTCGTCAAGACAGGCCGGAATATTCATTAACTAGTGGACGTAGAAGAATATTTACCGATGATACATATGTTGATGTTCCGTAATAACCTTGTTCACTTACTGCTCACGTACCTTTCTTTTTATAAAAAAAAAACTTAGGAAGGACATGCTTCGAAACCACTTGTTGGTAGAAACAAAAATCATTTATTATCTTCACGAAAATAAGGAATATATATATCTTGGTTAATGAATAATAACAACAAAATGGTCTGCTACATAATAAAAGAGAGCTTCGGGTCTACACGACCACTTAGGTTAGCAGCCAAAATAAAATAATAGTATTGAAGAAATGTTTTTTAAATACTGGCACAAAAATATATCAGATCACGAGAATACACTGGTACTCATTATTCGACAAAAAAAAATCCCCCTCACCAAGTTACGGCCCCCAAAAAAAGGACCAACCAACCTCGGATCAGTGTCTCTAGAGCAAGTTTTTATATACCAATGTATAACCTGAGTCGCAGCATCGAATCCACTTTTTTTTCAGCCCTGGACAACGCAAGGGGAGAAGGGTTGCCGTACAACCAATCTCGCCAAGGCGTGCAGAAGGGAGAGGAGAAAGAAAACCTTAATAGCGCGCCAACACATTGCCAACACCTTGTGTCCACAAAATAAAATACGCGAAGCATCGCCAAAACTGGAAACCTTACGTACCACATTCTTCTTGCCAGAAGAACCCTTTTAAGGAGTTTCATTGGCCGAGACTGGCTGAGCTTAACCAATCAGAGGAGCTGGTCAAACAGCGCGAAGCCCAAACGCCTGTTCTGAGAAAAACTGTTTCCCATGCAAGAGAACCTTAAATAAATTACGTTCGCCGCAGGCGTGCGGAAAGGGGAAACAGGAGCCTTTAGCATAAACGGAGTTTAATAGCTTAAGAAGACCCATCAATGCTGTTAACAATAACACGGAAACAGGGAAGAAAAGACATCTTATTTCGTGGACACGAGGCTAGTAATTAGGGGACTTAGCTGACAAAGACTTAAAGAATTTAGGACGGCAAATTGCACTGCCAGATGTTAGAAGATTGGCTATTCTCAATTACCGACCGAACGGACCCAAAGTTACAGGGACCTCCCATGACTAAGACCCTGGGAAAAAAATAAATTACTATCAGATAAGGAAAGGAAACATAACTAGCAGATTTAAGATTAAAATTAAAGTTATAATTTAAAGTTTAAGAGAACTACACAAATTAAATTAAATTAATCAAAATAAAGGAACCTGTAACGAATTCCTCGTTACACAGTGATATATAGAATTATTGTCATGAGCTTCGGACAGCATGTTGCTGACGGATTATTGCATGTTTAAAATTTCATCATATATGGCTATTTCATACAGAAAAATATGTCCTGATGAAGTATTGAAGGGCTTTGCTATCTTTTTCACCACACTGCCAGTGGCATCCACACAGATTTTGGAAAAGGGATACTTTTTACAATAGTTCTTGTAAACATGTATTTGTGATGGCAACCAGTAAAATACGTGAAATGGCTCATAACCCAAAGCTCTAATGGCACCTTGATATTTCGGATTGTGCATCATTTTTTTTATTTATTTATAAATAAGGCAGTCCTCGTGTACCACAAAGTACAGTACAAGGTTTACAGGAGTAAGTAGAAACAACAAAAAACAAAGAAAAATAACAGAAAATACAAACTAATTACAAACAAGACTAATTAAAAACAGAAGCGGCAAAGGTAACAAATTTACAGAAAGAGAAAAAAAGCCAGTTTGTGGCCGACTAAAACATGAAGCGGAGTAGGAATCCTAATGTTACAGGAATCCAATTCCACAATAAAATCCTTTCTTCCATCAGTAAGCTTGGAGCAGTCAAAAAGCAAGTTTTCGACATTTTGAACCCCGCCCACGCTGCAGGAGCACAGATCAGTGTCTGATAATCCAAATTTCTTGAGATAGCAATTGAAATTGCCGTGGCCAGTGAGAAATTTTGTTATGTGAAAATCACTGAAAAAATGCTTGTTATTTAGTCTGCGAAATTGTGAGGAAAAATAGTTTAGCTAAAGAGGCTGTTGATGAATTCTAGTACAGCTCATTCCATAAGAGAATGGTCTTTTTGTGATTCTCATTGCGAACGTGAGATTTAGGCATGCTCACAGGATCAATGGTGTTTAGCTTTGTAGCTTGCTTTGCCAGCCAGTCGGCTCTTTCATTCCCTAAAATGCCAGAATGACCTCGGACATGTGAAAAACCAACACTAATTCCTCTAGCTTTCAGCTCTTAAAGAGTGATTTGAAAATTCACAACAATTTTGTTGCAGGAGGAAATATTACTAAGCAAAAATAAGGATGAAAGAGAATCAGTACAAATAAGAAGCTTGGATGACACAGTACAGTGGTTTGAGATCCATTTGAGCTATTTACTGCGGCACAGCAATTCTGCTTGGAACACACTACACTCAACTGGAATTCTGAACATATAATGTTCCATTTCGGCGGCGTCTTGAAACACAACAAAGGCAAGTCCAATACGATGGTTGAGTTTACTGCCATCAGTGAAACACACTACAGGAAAATTACTAAGAACATTGTCATCATAACCGATAATTTCGATAGGAACACGTTCAGCAGGATGTGGAAGATTCGAAATAAATATTTTGGAATCTTGGGTAGTATTTACAACATTATCTTTAAAGTCTTTATTTTGCAGGACGAAAAGGTCAATTGGAGGAAACCCCGCTAATGACAAAGCAGGCTTCGTAACTTACAGTTCTGTAGCCACGTATAATTCTGAGTAAAATTCTTCTTTGAATTCTGCGTAGACTACGTCAGTGGATCTTTTTTTTTTCAAAGCGTTACCCCAAACTCTAGAAGCATAGCAGACAAAAAGTACGATTCCCTGTTTATAAATCATACCAATAAAATTGGATTTCAATCCAAAGGTATTACGGGAGACACGATTAAGTCCTTTAGGAATGTTTTCACATTTTTTGGAGAGATATATGTGGTAGAGTTAATTGTGTAGGTCGTGATTTAGTATAGTAGTAGGCAATGATACCATTACTCTGAATTCTAAACAATACATTAATTTATTAACATAACACATATATTAGTACACATTCAATTATATTATTGATAATTATGAACCTAAAGAAACACTCATTATATCAAGGTATTATTTGACTGTACTATTTCACTTATTTAAATTGATTTCATTTCAGTACGCAAGATATGTTATTTCTTAACTTCCGCCTATATTATAAGACTCGGGGGTTTATAGACTTTTTGGCAATAGGTAATGAAATGTTACCTCCATTTTTGCAGACTGCAGAGGGGAAACATTCGCCGGCCTATTCACGTGCATCGATTGGGATATCTTTCTTCAGGATTCACTTTCGCTGGTGAACGCAGTCATCAGAATCGCTATATGTCGCGGGAAGAGGCGGACTTTAACGGCCGGATCGGTTCTCCATCTTTGGCTTGTGGGGGTCAGGCAATCTGTCTTGGTTCCGTATCTCAACTATTCTCATCTCATCGGTAGCTTGCAGGGGTCAGGCAATCTATCTTGGCTCCGACGCTCCTCTATGCTCCTCTCATCGCTAGCTTGCGGGGTCAGGCAATCTTTCTCGGCTCCACTATTCATCTAATCTCCTCTCATCGTTGGGTTGCAGGCTTACAGCGATGCGCTAAGTCGGGGCGCAATCTCTCATGTATTCTTTTTAGACTTCTCGCTTACGAGGCTACAACTCTATATTCGTGTGCTAAGTCTGAGAGTCAAAATCAATTATATTCTTTTTTCATATTCTCACTCTATTTTTTTTATCTTCTCAACGCCCCGCCTTTTACATTTTCATTCGTCTCTCATGTGCAACCTTTTTTTTTAACTTCCACTTCGATTCGCTAATTTTCACCCCCTAATTATTTCTTTAAACCATTCAGAGTGAGGGGCGTTTCATACAAAAACAATTTCGCCTTCGACTCATCCCTGCCTTTCTAGGGATCCTGTTTTCCCAGAACATCTCCTATGTGTGTGGTCATCTTCTCTTTGCCAACAATTCCCTTTTCATCTCGGAGTCTATATAGCCCCCTCGCTGTTTCGTCTCTTAACTGTTGCTTTTCAATTTCTTCTTCTTCATCCGGTCCTTTGTATGGGCAAGCGCCATTTCAATTTTCTCATTTTACCCCCGATTGTCCGATTTAATTGGGTTGTCTGCCCTTTTCGAACTTCTAACATATCGTATCCCCACGACATTCTTCTTGTATCGTCTGGCGTCATTTTACTGTTCCATTTTCCGTCCCGTTTGTGAATTGGTTTTTCTGCACCTTTTCTATTTTCTTTTTTCGTATGTCGTAATCCACGACAATATACAATATGATTTTTCCAAAAAAATTTGTCATCAAGCATTACTCCTATATATTTGATTTCATTCACCATTTCAAGCCGTATGTTATCAAAATAGAGGTGCCTGTTGGAAAAGTCCACATTCTTTTTCTTAATTGCCATAACCTTCGATTTATTCGGGTTGAATTCCATTTTGTAATCTCTTGCCCAGTTTAATCATTCAATGTGTTTTGAGCAAGTCCAAAAATATCATCAAGACATTTTCCTTGAAAGCAGATGAGCAGATCGTCCGCAAAGGCTATAGTTTCACATCCGGAGAGCTTCGAAAGCCTGACAAAAAGGCTGTTCATAGTTAAATTCCAAAGAAACAGACCAGAGACGGTGCCTTGGGGACAGCCCCTTTGCAAGGAACGGGAAACTGAAACACGACCAAGCGTAAGCGAGGCAGACCTATCATTCAAAAAATCACTGACCAGATGAAAAATGTTGCTAGGAATAGTGGCATTTTTGAGCAAAACGAGAATTCCCAGCCACCAAGCATGGTCAAAAGCTTTGATGTCAAGAAAAATTAAATTGTAAGCAAATTCTTTTTCTTGCCTTTATCAACTATGTCTTTCAGGTAAAGGAGAGCATCTTCACAACTTTTTTGCGGAGTGAAACTAAACTGAGTCTCGTTTAACAGGTTTTTACGTGCAAAAACCAGGAAATCCTGTTAACAATTAGCTTTTCAAAACATTTTCCGACAGTTTGTAAGAGGCTGATACATCTAAAATTGTCCAGATGCGGACCACGAAAGTTATTCTTTTTCGGAATTAAAAAGATGTTTGCTGTCTTCCAGGAGCGCGGAAAGGTACTAAGCTGTAAACAAGAATTAAACAGTTTTGGAAAGAAACAGGGGAACATCAGATGAATACATTTCAACGTTTCATTTTGAATGCAATCAGGACCAGGAGATTTATTAAACTTAAGGGAGTTAATCACTCCATCTATTTCTGCAGCAATAAATAGAGGATCTAGACTCGAAGAATAATTTGCCAAGGCTTTAGTCCGTTGCAGACTGTGAAAAGGAGTATCCGTATTAATAGTATCAATAGGGAAACATTTTTAAGAATCTCATTCATAGTTTCTTCAACAGATGTAGTGGCGGAACCATTTGGAAGACGAATCCCAGAGACTTCAATTTTTTTCATGAAGTTTTGCTTTATACCGTACGTATAGATTTTCTTCCAAACATTATATTCGTTAATATCCTCTAGATAATCCTTCCAAGAATGGACTTTAGCCTTTTGAAGCATTGAGCTATAATTTTCTTTTATTTGTAAATACTTTTGTCTATAGAGATTTCTAAGAATAAGATTTCGGGTTCTTTGATACCTGCGTCTAGCCCCCTCAGGGGGTTTACCTTCTTTAGGTAAACACGGGTGTCGCAATCCCGAGGTACCCCAGCGAACTATCTCTCCTTTCTCTTTTCCTCTCCTCTCTTCCTGTACTTTTTTCTTTATTTTCTCCCTCGGTGTGGTTCCTCTTCGGAGGTGAGGGCACCTCATTAAAAGCTGCTGCATCTCTGTTGCTTCTAGCTTCTAATGACGTGTATATCACCCACGTGTTTACCGTGCGTGGAGACCCGTGTCCCTGGAAAAGGGAATCCTGACAGTTGAGGGACAGTTTTGGTATCCCAATACACTGCTTTGGCCCCCGCTTCAGGTAAACGGGAGGTACATAGTGGTTCCCTATTGTATCAATCGGCTGGTCGTTGACTTTGTCTTCGGCTAGGCACCAAGCCATCGTTCCGATTTCTGGACATCTCGTTAAGGGTGGAGGTCGTTTCAGGGTCGTTTCGTTCGCGTATAGTTCTCGGTTAGCACTGGTGCACGTATGTGCATCCCCATGTTGGGCTCCGTGGTGGGTGGTGCAGACGGGAACTGAATTTCAAGCCCCTTTATATGGATTCTTTTTCTCAAAATCCCACGGTGAGGGATAAATCACCACTGCAAAACCATTGTAATTCATCCTCTACTCGGAAGGAGCAACATGTGTGCAAGACTGTTAAATTTAACAAATTTTTAATTATAAAAGCTAAAGACAACAACTTTAAATCTGTTTCGCCATTTTTCATTCAGAAGACGATTCAGTCAACCATAGGAGATGTGTCCTCAATTCGAAAATTGCACTCGGGTGACCTTATGGTAGAGATTTTCTCGGTCGATCAGGCATCCATCTTATCTAAAACTACCACATTCGGCAATTTTTCTGTAAGTGTCATACCTCATAAAACGCTAAATACTTCAAGAGGAGTGATTTCGGAGCCGGAACTGTTTAACGTTCCTGAGCCTGAAATTTTGGAAAATTTAAGCGAACAAAATGTATTAAATGTACGCCGAATAACAATACGCCGGGATGTTAATGTGCTTCCCACCAAACATCTTATATTGACATTTGACACCCCCAATCTCCCGACACATATTAAAGCTGCCTAATTGCGCTGTCCTGTGAGACCCTACATACCGAATCCGCTGCGCTGTTTTAAATGCCAGCGGTTCGGCCATTCTAAGGAAGTTTGTCGTGGCTCCCTTACTTGTGCTCGTTGCGCGCAAGTGGGTCACGAAAGCGACACCTGCTCAGCCGAAATCAAGTGTGTTAACTGTTCAGGCAACCATCCGGCCTACTCTAGGTCGTGCTTGAAATGGTCGACAGAAAAGGACATCCAGACGTTGAAGATCAAAAATAAACTCATATATCGAAGCACGGCGGATTGTTGATTCCCGAACCCCGACTGTAGGACGGTCGTATGCGGCAGCGGCGACCCATATAAAAATGGCATCAATAGGCATACAAACTGATCCTATCCCTGCAGTGCAGAAATCTCCGACTTCCCCCAAAACTCATCAGAAATCAACTCAATCCACTTCCACATCAAGCAAAGTAAACCATTCGAAAAATCTAAATGTACCGTTATCGAACCCAATAGACATAAACCCACCTCTTCTACAACACAAACAAGTGTCACCTCACCTATTTCACGTGGCAAAAAAGTTAGAGCATCATCGCCTCCTCCTGTTTCTGAAGATTTTCATCCCAATCAGTCATGTTCCTACCATATAGATATGAATTCACCTATTCCACCAAACACAAATAGAAAAAAAGTGGCTATTCCTAGAAAGTGCGTTGCCCTTCCTAGGAAAGCTAATGATCCGGATTACATCCTGAAAAATAACCAGTATGTCCGCAGAGTCGCAGAAAATTCGGATCTAAAATTGTACGTGTCCGAGGATTCGGACATCGACGTTGATTTGGAGGAATCTTAACTCCTCTTTCCTTTCTCTTCGCCCCTCAGGGGGTTTACCTTCTTTAGGTAAACACGGGTGTCGCAATCCCGAGGTACCCCAGCGAACTTTCTCTCATTTCCTTTTTCCCCTCCTCTCATCTTTCTGCTTTTTTCTTTTTTTCTCCCTCGGTGTGGTTCCTCTTTGAGGCGAGGGCACCCCATTAGAAGCTGTTGCCGCTGTGTTGCTCCTAGCTTCTAATGGCGTGTATATCACCCACGTGTTTGCCGTGCGTGGAGACCCGTGTCCCTGGAAAAGGGAATCCTGGCAGTTGAGGGACAGTTTTGGTATCCCAATACACTGCTTTGGCCCCCGCTTCAGGTAAACGGGAGGTACATAGTGGTTCCCTATTGTATCAATCGGCTGGTCGCTGACTTTGTCTTCGGCTAGGAACCAAGCAATCGTTTCTACTGCTGGGCATCTCGCTAAGGGTGGAGTCTGCTTCAGGGTCGTTTCGTGCGCGTATAGACCCGGCTAGCACCGGTGCAGTAATCTGCATCCCCTTGTTGGGCTCCATGGTGGGTGGTGCGGCCGGGCTCTGAACTATAAGCCCTTTTTTATGGATACTTCATTCGGAAATCCCACGGTGAGGGATAATTCACCGCAACAAAATGACAAGTTATCACAAAAGATTTCTGCACCTTGTGGAGAACATGTTGAGCCAAAATGTAATAATGTAAGATTTTTTGTAATATCTATGAAGGAAGGAAATTTTTCAAAAGTTTCACCTTTCGTAATCCAGAAAACTATAAACTCTGTTTTAGGTGAGGTGAAGTCCCTCAAAAGACTTCGATCAGGTGATCTTCTTTTAGAGGCGACTTCTGCACAACAGTCAATTTTAGTTTCAAATTGCAAATATCTAGGCCCATTTCCAGTTACGATCACGCCTCATGGCTTTCTTAATTTTTCCCGTGGTGTCTTTTCAGAGTCAGATTTCTTATACACGTCAGAAGAAGAAATTTTATCAGAACTGCGTGATCAGCACGTTTGTGGCGTACGCAGAGTAACGATTCGTCGGGATGGTAGACTTCTTCCTACGAAGCATATCATCCTGACATTTGACACTCCGACACTTCCGTCACACATCCAAGCTGCATACCACCGTTGTCCAGTTCGACCTTATATCCCAAACCCTTTGCGCTGTTTCAAATGTCAGCGCTTTGGCCATTCAAAAAATGCATGCCGTGGGTCTGTTACCTGCCCTCGTTGCGCCTTTTTAGACTTTTCGACTGAAATATCTAACACGAATCGTATTTTATATCACCGTTTCAAGCTATCGAACCTTTTTATCACTTTTTATACCATTGTTCTAATCACGTGGCATGTTATTTTCCTTTCTATTTCATTGTTTGTGTCATCTTTTTAAATTTCTTTGAATTGTTCATAGTTTTATCACCTTTTATATGAATTTCTTCATGTTTCAGCATCACTTCTTATTTTGTTCCTTAACATTGGTTTTATCTACTCCGATTTATCTTGGTTTTTATCTTCTTTTTACATCCGTGAGGTGACAATATACCTTCTTTTTATGTATTCTACTAATCCTACCATGTGTTTGGCGCAGCTTGTCCATATCTGGACCTTGCGCCAATAAACCCAAATCAACCAACCAACCAACCAACCTGCGTCTAGCAGCATTGACCCTTTACCTCATACACTCAATCTCTATACTCCACCAAAGAACCCATTGCGTTCTAATCTTTTTAAGAGGCATTGAGGCTTTAGAAGCAGAAAGGACTACATCTTGAAAGTTTTCTATAACAGATGTTAAGGTGTTTACATCAGCACAAGAATCAATACGATTAGATATGTCAACAAAAGGTTGCTTGCAGAAAGAGTAAAAGCGATCCCAGTTTTCCTTCTTAACATTGAAATATAGAAAATTGTTGAAGCTGTTAGAGGTAGAAGGATTAGTTATTGCAGTAACTTCAAACTCAATTGTATTATGATCGGAAAGGGATTCATATTCTGGTAGGCCCCTCAGGGGGTTTACCTTCTTTAGGTAAACACGGGCTTCACAACCCCGAGGTACCCTAGTGTCTTTTTCTCTCTCCGTGGGGTTCACTGTCTTTGGTGAATGTGGGTGTAGCGTCCCCAGTGTCCCATAGCGATCCATCTCTCTTTCGCTTCTCCTGTCCTGTTTCTTTTGTTTTCTCCTTTCCGGACTTTTCTTCCTTTCCAACTGGAGCTTCCACTAATTTTTTTTGTTGCTGTTTTCTTTCTTAACCCCTATGTGTTTTTTGTTTGTCATTTCTTCGTTTAAAAAAAAAAAAAAAATCAAAAATCAAAAAAATATGAAAAATGTTAAAATTTCCAAAAAAAGTTTTTGTGCTATCTGTCCCCTTCGGAGCCTTCATGGTATCAAAACTGATCTCCACCCACCCAGCCTTGACGCTACTGGGTCCAGTACCACTCTTCGGCCTCTCCCGTGAGGGACACCGTTTGGGCTCGGGAACCGACCCTGTTGGGGTTGTGTTGGCGGAGAGAAGTGGAGTGCTATGTGGGTAATGGTTGTGGTATGTTTTCCTTAAAATGTCCCAGAGGTAGAGGCCCTTGGTTGCGTGTATCTTTATGGCAGACGTCGCGAGGTAGCGAGAAATCCTCCTCGATTCTGTCGGGGACCGTGCACCAGGTGCACGTTACATCCCGGCGTCTGTCATTTAGTTGCGAAGAATTCGGCGGTTACACTGGTCACGATAGAAAAGTGTGGAACGACGGGGTCTGGCGGGGGCCCCGATCGAACTGGAAGCAATCCGTGGTTCTAATAAGGTTATTATGGCTGCAACTAAAGATAATTTAGTTACAGCTTCCTGGGCGGATCGCTCAGATTCTCAAACTCCTTCTCTCCCTTCTAGAGAGCAACCTCTCCCCTCGAGGGAGCAAATGTCTAGATTTTTCATTGTAAAACGTACTGAAGGTAATTTCGGTACGGTGTCGCCCTTCTTAATTCATAAATGTCTTTACGCATCGGTGGGACATGTAAACTCTGTAAAGAAACTGCGCTCAGGCGATTTATTAGTGGAGGTACTGAATGCAACCCAGGCTGCGCAATTCTCAAAAATCAAAACACTCGGTAACATGGCTGTGTCCATCGCTCCACACGGTTATCTCAACACATCAAGAGGGGTAATATCGGAGGCTGATCTCCTCCATACCACCGAGGAGGAAATCTTAGAACACTTGCAGGATCAACTTGTAACAGCTGTCCGTCGAATTACCATCCGTCGGGATGGTAATATCATTCGTACGAAGCATCTCATATTGACATTCCAAACACCTAAACTACCATCTTTTATCATAGCAGGATACCTTCGGTGTTCCGTAAGACCGTACGTGCAAAACCCTCTTCGTTGCTTTCAGTGCCAACGCTTTGGACACTCGAAAGCATCGTGCCGAGGTTCACCCATTTGTGCCCGTTGTTCCCAGCCAAACCATTCTTCTGAGACCTGCAACTTGCCAGCAAAATGTATTAATTGTAAGGGTGACCACCCCTCCTACTCCCGTTCTTGCCCTAAATTTATTGCCGAAAAGGAAATACAGACAATCAGAGCCCATAAAAACATACCATATCTGGAAGCCCGCAAATTGGTGGAAGCTAGAACACCTAGAATAGGCGTTTCATATGCTTCCGCTGCCGCTCCTAAAAAACTTATGTGTGATGCCTCTACACAAACAACTAAAAACAATAGTACCAATAAACCTCACGAAAACAAAAATACAGTACCATCCGTTAACAATTCTGCATCAAAACAAACTAAAATCCCTCGACTTAACGTTCCGACTACATCAAGTTCCCTTATAAATAAAAAATTAAAAAAAAGTAATGTTGTGAAGCGATTCAGTCCTTCCCGTAAGGTGAAAGACCCTCGCAATGTGGCGCGGATGGAGGAAGATTCCCTCCAAATTTGCGCCTCTAATTCGGATCTTTCTGATTCCGATGGGGGGGTGTCTATGGACACCTCCAGTCTTCCTGCTCGTGTTCCTTCCCCCTCGTCGTCATGATGGCGCCGTAACTAGGTGGACTTTCGTCCTTTAAAAAAAAAAAAAATCTCATCATGGCAGGTATCATTTCGTGGAATTGTCACGGCGCTCGTAATAAGCTCAACGAAATTAAAACTCTGATTTCTGTCCACACTCCGGCCGTCTTTGCACTACAGGAGACCTATTTTAAAGACTCAGATAATTTTAAATTACGAGGTTACAATGCTATCCGAAAAGATCACGATGTTGGTGGAAGGGTATCTGGAGGCGTTGCCCTCGTGATATCCAATGACTACCCGTCTACGATCATACCAGTAACTACAAATATGCAGGCCGTCGCAGCCCGAATCCACATACGTCAGCTCACTACCGTTTGCAATGTTTATCTACCACCAAACGAATCAATAGATCGAAATGCCTTGGTAAATCTTATTAACCAACTTCCTACCCCATTCATAATAGTCGGAGACTTCAATGCCCATAGCCCCCTTTGGGGAAGTCAAAACACAAACAATAGAGGACAACAAATAGAAACCATTCTATCCGATCTCTCACTCTGCATTCTCAATAACGGTGATAACACATACTTTCATCTACCGACAAAATCATTTCATGCAATAGACCTAGCCATATGTTCCCCTTCTCTTCTGCCATTTTATAACTTCTGGGTATCAAATGATCTATACAACAGTGACCACTTTCCAATATTTCTCTCCCTAGTAACCAATGACTCTCATACTACAGCTACTCAACCCCGTTACATTTACGATCGAGCTGACTGGGCGACCTTCACCTTTCTTGCAAACATCCCCAGGCAAATGGTGGTGGGTGACATTAATGATGCCATAAATAGCATAACTAAAGTAATAATTCAAGCAGCTGATACCTCCATACCAAAAACCTCCTCAGTTAAACGCAAAATCAGAAGACCTTGGTGGACAGACGAATGCCGTGATGCCAGGAAACGACAACAGAAAGCCTGGAATATTTTCCGTAGATACCCGACGACCCAAAATTTACTAAATTTTAAACAGGCTAAGGCATATGCTAGAAAAGTACGTCGACAGAGCCAGAGAGAGTCGTGGGCGAAATACATATCCAGCCTATCCTACAACACTCCGTCTAAGCAGTTATGGACTAAAGCAAAAAGGGCAATGGGTTTGTACACCAACCATCCAATTTCCTGCATTGTTAAAGATAGCCAAACAATATCAGACCCTACAGAAATCGCAAACGCAATAGGCACAGCCCTTGCTTCCAATTCTTCAGCCATTTCATATAAAGACTCCTTTCTAAGATACAAAGAACAATCTGAACGCCGAAATCTCAACTTCAATACACGTACCTCTCTAACTTACAATAGCCCATTTTCAAAATCTGAACTCGTTCAGAGCCTTCATAGCACACATAACACTTCTCCAGGACCAGATGGAATAACCTACAGCATGCTAAAGCATCTTTCACGCCGCTCACTCCGTAACTTGTTATTCATATATAATAGGATTTGGGAAGAACATGTTTTCCCTGTAGCTTGGCATAGAGCCACTATTATCCCTTTTCCAAAGCCTGGAAAAGACGCCTCTGACCCCAATAATTACAGGCCGATTGCCCTAACCAGCTGCCTTTGCAAAATTTTAGAGAAAATGATTAACGCCCGACTAGTGTATGTTTTAGAAACCAGAAACCTCATTTCTCCGAATCAGTGTGGTTTCAGAAGGGGTAGATCGACGACGGACAGCATTATTGCTCTGGAATCTGACGTTAGGAGAGCTTTTCTCCTAAGAAATCATTTAGTATCAATCTTCTTCGACATAGAGAAAGCGTATGACCGTACCTGGCGCTATGGCATCCTACGAGACCTTTTTGAATTGGAGTTCCGGGGAAATCTCCCAATTTTTATAAAGAATTTTTTAGCTACCCGACACTACGAAGTCCGTGTTGGCACTGCCGTATCCAACCTCTTTATTCAAGAAGAAGGGGTTCCTCAAGGGAGTGTCCTCAGTGTCACTCTCTTCTCAATAAAAATTAATAATATTTTAAAACAATTACCACCTTCTGTGCGGGGGAACTTGTATGTTGACGACTTGCAGATTTGCTGTCAAGGTAAAGACATGGCATTCATCGAACGTCAACTGCAAACTGCAGTCAGACGTATAATGACTTGGAGTGATAAAAATGGTTTTAGTTTTTCTTCTGACAAAACTTCATGTGTGCACTTTTGCCGTAAACGTGGGATCCACCCGGATCCCGAAATTTTTATTGAAAATCATAAAATAAATGTTGTGGACACGGTTCGTTTCTTGGGCATTGTCTTTGACCGGAAGATGACATATCTTCCACATGTTTTACAGCTGCGAAGAAAGTGCGAGAAGTCTCTTAATCTTCTTAAAGTTTTATCGAATACATCGTGGGGTGCTGACAGGACATCTATGTTACGTATATACAGATCGGTAATCCGTGCAAAACTAGACTACGCCTGCCTATCATATGGTTCGGCTCGTGAATCCGTTCTTAGAAAACTTGACACTGTGCACCACAGTGCACTTTGTATATGCTCTGGTGCTTTCCGAACTTCACCCATTCAGAGTCTCTATGTCGACTGTCACGAACCGTCTTTGTATCATACTCGCCATACACTTTCATTCAACTATTTTTTTCGTGTCTTATCTCACCCTAATCATCCTTTAAATGACATGCTACTTGATAAGCAGTATGATCGCCTGTATCAAAACCGGCCATCCTGCATACCGTGTTTTGGCTTTCGTATGCGCTCCTTCACCCAAAATACTCCTCTGGAAGATATAAATGTCTGTGTACGTCCATTATTTGACTTTCCTCCTTGGAAGAAAAAATCTATATCATACATTAATCCCTTTCATAATTTTAACAAAACCGACACCGATTCATCTATATTTAAACAACTTTTTTACTCTCATCGTCAGAGTTTCTCTAAGTATAAAGATATTTATACGGACGGATCGAAGACAACACATCACGTCGGTTGTGCCTTCGTTTTTAATTCGGATATTCATAGTTTCAAACTTCATTCATCATGCACTGTTTTTACTGCGGAGATTTTAGCCATCAAACAAGCACTTGATTTTATCGCCAATCATCAGAATAAAAATTTTATCATATACTCGGACTCTTTGAGCGTACTCGAGAGCCTGAAGTCTGGCAACAATAGTCATCCTTTGGTCTCATCTGTCATAACTCTCCATCATCGGTTAAAATGTCGTGGTTACAGTATTCTGCTTTGCTGGGTCCCAGCTCATGTTGGAATCCCTGGCAATGAACTTGCTGACACAGCAGCAAAAGATTCCACAACAGTTTTAGATCACCCTATTCCTTTCTCTGACGTGAAACACACCATTAAAAATTTTATTTTCAATAACTGGCGTTCGGTATGGAATCTCCAAGTAGATAATAAACTCCACCACATAAAACCCGTCATCTCTATCTGGCCTCCACTACATCCAAGGAAACTTGACGTCATGATCACCCGTCTAAGAATAGGACATACTAGAGTCACTCACAGACATTTGTTGGAGGGGGAAGATACCCCAATTTGCTTTCACTGCAACTGTGACCTTACGATTTTGCATATTTTAACCCACTGTACAGGACTAACCAATTTTTATTCTAAATACTTTGGTTCAACCTCTCTCACCTTAAAAGTTCTTTTAGGCAAAACACCTCACCCTGCTATTTTTCGATTCTTGAAATGTACAGGATTTTACCCATTGATTTAATAACTTTTTTCATTCCTTTATATCTTTTTGTAATACTTGACTGCAATCTAGATGGGGAAACCCCATCTAGATGTTTTTACATTAACACTAATGCGTTTTAATTACAGCCTTTTACCACATTTGTGTTTTAAACTTTTTTCATTTATGACACGGCTACTTTTATCATACTTTTTTACAATGCCTTCATGGTTTTAAAACGTGTATAATTATAACATCGTTTTGATGAGTAAGCTGATTTATATATTTTTTTATCTCTGACTTTACCTTGTGTTTGGCGCAGCATGTCCTTTCTGGACTTTGCGCCATTAAACCCTAACCAACCAACCATATTCTGGTAGGCACCAATATGAAACGTCACCTAACACATCAGTTCCCACAACAGTTATATCAATATAGCTGGAACCCTGAGAGCCACTGAAGGTAGGACCACAATCTTCATTAATTACAAATAAATTTTTCATACTAAAGAAGTCGCAGAGCGTTACACCGCGAAAATTAGATATTGGACTGTGCCAGAGTTCGGACTTACTGTTAGCGTCTATACCCCAGATCAGCCTACTACGACAATCTATCGCAGCAAACACTCCACTGATTTTATGTAAATCCAAATCAATATTTTTGTTGGATTCAAAATAGTAAGACAGAAGTATAAAATTGGAAGTATTGAACGTGATGTGAATAAAAACCATATTGTAATCGACATTATTTATATTAAAAAAAAAGTAGAAAGCCCTTGGTTACGAACAATGATCGCCGCATTGATAGCATCACAACCTGCGTTGAAGTACGTGCGAAACGAAGATGGGAAAAAAAGATGGCCTAAGAGAACCATTGAAAGCATAAGTCTCCTGAACAAGAGCAACGTCCTTATTCGAAGAATCTATGTTAAGCGTAAGCTGCTGAGTAGCAATCTTTGAGCAGTGAAGGTTAAGCTGAATCACCCTAAGATTTGACCTGGAAGAATTAAACATTAGAGATTCTTGAAATATTTCTGCTCTTCATAAAAATATGCGTGGGGCACTTATCCGCAAAAGGACTATGTTTTACATCAACTTTTTTGCTGGCATCCTTTATTTTTTTATTATAACGAATGCAATTAACGCAAACTTGGTTTTCTGTATTTTCGCAGTGTTCACTTTTGTGTTCTTCAGCACATTTAAAACAAGCAACAGAATTTGACAAAATTGTGGGGTAGTATGGATACGAATTCCCGTGGTAGACAGATTGAACAGTTGCTTTCTAACCACTGTCTCTGTCTGCTGAACAACGGTGAAGTAACTTATTTCCACGAGCCCTCAACAACTTTTCACGCCATAGATCTTGCCATCTGCTCACCATCGCTTCTGCCCGTTTGGAACTTTTCAGTGGGAAATGACCTCCTCGAGAGCGACCATTTCCCGATTTTTCTGACATCTTGCATGAGTTCCACTCCTTTCTGCCGCGTACCACGGTACATTTACGATGCAGCGGATTGGGACATGTTTACCTCCCGAGCTGTTATCTCACGAAGCATGGTTGAGGGTGACATTGACGTGGCTGTCCAGAAAATCACCGAAGTCATAATGGAGGCTGCCGATGCAGCGATCCCTAAAACCTCACCGTATCCTCCAAAACATTGTAAGCCCTGGTGGAACGCAGAGTGTAAAGAAGCCATTAAGAAACAGAGGAAAGCATGGGGTTACTTTAGAAGGTACCCTACACACCAAAACTATATTGCCTTCAAACATGCTAAAGCACAAGCGAGGAGAGTGCGACGCCAGAGTCAAAGAGACTCCTGGAAAAGATATGTCTCCAGGTTAACAACAAACACTTCTTGTAAGGAGCTCTGTTGCAGAGCCAAGAAGGCTATGGGACAGTATTATAGACAGCACCCAATTTCGTGTTTGGAAGAGGGAGGAAGAACGATCACTGATACTGCGGATATAGCCAATGCCATTGCTCACGCTTTTGCGGCTGCATCCAATGCGCAGTCGTATCCTTCAAATTTCTTACGACATAAGCGCAGTGCTGAGTCACGTAATATTGACTTCAAAACGCGATCCAAACTCCCCTACAACTGTCCTTTTACTGAGCGTGAACTGGAACGTTGTTTGTATCATACGAAACCATCTGCTCCCGGTCCTGACGGCATATCTTACACCTTATTGAAAAACCTGTCTCATTTTTCCCGTAGGAATATCTTACACCTCCTTAATAGGATCTGGCTGGAGCATACTTTTCCTAAGACCTGGCAAAAAGCAATAGTTATTCCCTTTCCCAAGCCTGGAAAGGATGCGTCGAGTCCAAAGAACTACAGGCCAATCGCTCTCACTAGCTGTGTTTGTAAACTATTAGAAAGAATGGTTAATGCCCGTCTTATTCATTTGCTAGAAACTAAGCAGTGTATCTCACCAAATCAAAGTGGCTTCCGAAGGGGCAGATCAACAATGGATAACATTGTTGGTCTAGAAAGCCGAATTCGGAATGCCTTTGTAAGAAGAAATCATTTAGTTTCTGTTTTCCTGGACATCGAGAAGGCATACGACCGGTCATGGCGTTTTGGTATTTTAAAAGATCTATATGACTTAGATTTCCGAGGGAATCTGCCTATTTTTATTGCTAACTTTTTATCTTTTAGAGAGTTCAACGTTAGAGTAGGTTCTTCGCTTTCAAACTCTGTCGTGCAAGAAGAGGGTGTCCCACAGGGAAGCGTCTTAAGCGTGACCCTGTTTTCTGTGAAGGTGAATGCCCTATTAAAGCAGCTGCCACCATCTGTTCATGGGTGTTTATAAGTGGACGATCTGCAGATTTCATGCGAAGGACAAGATATGCGGTACATTGAACGACAACTTCAGATGGCTATCAACCGAATGGAGAAATGGTGTTCTAAAAATGGCTTTAACTTTTCAGCAGAAAAGACACAGTGTGTCCATTTCTGTAGAAAGCGTGGCATGCATCCAGACCCAGAAATCCTCATTTCCTCAACCCCTATCGCAGTTGTTGATACAGTTAGGTTCCTTGGCGTGTTCTTTGATAAAAAACTAACTTTCCTTCCCCATGTGAATTTTGTGCGGAAGAAGTGTGAGAAGGCAGTCAATCTTCTGAAAGTTTTATCGAACACGTCCTGGGGCGCTGATCGCACCTCTCTCTTGCGTATTTATAGGGCTGCGATTCGTTCCAAAATTGATTATGGTTGCGCCGCTTATGGGTCTGCGAGACAGTCTGTTCTACGTCGCCTAGACACTGTTCATCACAGTGCTCTCCGCATTTGTTCTGGAGCCTTTCGCACCTCTCCCATTCAAAGCCTATATACTATCTGTTGTGAGCCATCTCTGGAACTCGTAAGGAATCAGTTGTCGATTCAATACTACTATCGAATCCTTTCCCACCCTGCACATCCTCTGCAAGATCTCATACTTGACAGCCGTTTTAATGTACTTTTTCGGAATCGCCCATCTTCTGTGCCATCTTTTGGCATACGAATGCGAACCTTTCTATGTGATTCAGACCTGGATGGGACTGATGCTCAAATTTTACCCCAGTTTGTTTTTCCTCCTTGGCGGTGTCACGGCATTACTTACTTGCAGCCTTTTATAGGTTTTGACAAAACAAATACGTGTAATCGTACCTATCAACAACTTTTTGCTGCTCATCGTACTTTGTATGCTGGACATTTGGAAATTTACACTGACGGCTCAAAATCGAGCGATCACGTCGGCTTCGCCTTCGTATGTCAGAACGATATTGTTAGCCGCAGCCTCCCCTCCCATTGTTCTGTGTTTACTGCCGAACTTGTGGCCATCCGCGAAGCAATGCTATACATTTCTCAGCAAGTGCAGAAAAACTTCATTATCTACTCTGACTCACTGAGCGCTCTCGAAACCTTAGAATCTGATGAATCTCGACATCCTATCAGTGTCGAGGTGCTACAAATTAAACATCGCCTTGCTTGCCGGGGTTATGATGTAGTGTTTTGCTGGGTACCTGCTCATGTAGGTATTCAGGGAAACGAAAGTGCCGATGCAGCAGCGAAAAATGCGTCCGAATTTCTTAACCAACCCTTACCAGTTACTGACATCAAACAGGCTGTGAAGAGGATAATTCGCAGAAAATGGCAAGACCAATGGAATCTCCAGATCAGTAATAAACTTCACGAAATTAAACCGTGTATCTCCCTCTGGCCTCCATTGCCAAATCGTAAGAAAGACGTTTTGTGGACGCGTTTACTTATTGGGCACTCACGTCTTACGCACATGCACCTACTTTTAAATGAGAATCCTCCTATCTGTATGTATTGCAATGAACCGCTCACCATTCGCCACATTTTAACGGGCTGCGTTAGGTTTAAACTTTTATATTTAAGATTTTTTAATAACATTTTGCCACGTCTTAAAGATATTTTAGGGGAATCTCCCCATCCTGGTATTTTTAACTTTCTACGTTTTACTGGTTTTTACTGTGATATATAATTTTTTTTTTCCCTTTTAACTTTTGTATCATGCTGTACTTGTCTTTTTTACACATCTTCTACCTTGTTAGCTTTTATTCCTTTGGGGGAAAGTCCTCCATCATTTGTCTCCTCAGGGGGTTTACCTTCTTTAGGTAAACACGGGTGTCGCAATCCCGAGGTACCCCAGCGAACTTTCCCTTTTTTCCCTTTTCCTCTCCTCTCGTCCTTCTACTTTTACCTTTTTTTCTCCCTCGTTGCGGTTACCTCTTCGGAGGTGAGGGCTCCTCATCAGAAGCTGTAGCCATTCTGCTGCTACTAGCTTCTAATGACGATTAACTGCCCACGTGTTTGCCGTGCGTGGAGACCCGTGTCCCCGGAAAAGGGAATCCTGGTAGTTGAGGGTCAGTTTTGGTTGCCCAATACACTACTTCGGCCCCCGCTTCGGGTAAACGGGAGGTACTTAGTGGTTCCCTAATGTATCAATCGGCTGGTCGTTGACTTTGTCTCCGGCTAGGAACCAAGCAATCGTTATGATTACTGAGCATCTCCCTAAGGGTGGAGTCTGCTTCAGGATCTTTTCGTGAGCGTATAGTTCTCGGCCAGCACTGGTGCAGGATCCTGCATCCCCTTGTTGGGCTCCATGGTGGGTGGTGCGGCCGGGAACTGAATTTAAAGCCCCTTTTTATGGATTCTTTTTTTCAAAATCCCACGGTGAGGGATAAGTCACCACAAAAAACCACGCAACAAATGTACGCAAAAGTTAAATTTAATAAATTCTTAATCGTGAAACCTACCGATAATTCCTTTAAAAATATGTCACCTTTTTTTATCCAGAAAACTATTCAGTCAATTATAGGAGAAGTACCGTCAATACGAAAACTGCCATCCGGAGACCTGATGATTGAGGTTTTTTCGGCACAACAATCGGAAACTCTGTCCAAATGCATTACATTTGGTATATTTTCTGTAACAGTCTCACCACATAAGACCCTGAACTCATCAAGAGGAGTGATCTCCGAATCAAAACTCTTTACTGTTCCTGAGCCAGAAATTTTAGAAAATTTAAGGGATCAAAATGTTGTTAATGTACGCCGAATCACCATACGCCGGGACGGAAAGGTGCTTCCTACGAAGCATCTGATTCTAACTTTCGACTCCCCAGACCTCCCATCACATATTAAAGCCGCCTACTTACGCTGTCCAGTTAGGCCCTACGTGCCGAATCCGCTGCGCTGTTTTAAATGCCAGCGATTTGGTCACTCCCAGGATGCATGCCGTGGATCCCTTACTTGTGCCCGCTGTGCGCAATTGGGTCATGATAACAATAGCTGCTTGGCGGACTTTAAGTGTGTTAACTGTGATGATAGTCATCCAGCGTATTCTAGGTCGTGTTCGAAATGGTTGAAGGAAAAAGAAATTATGACTTTAAAGGTAACAAATAAAATGTCTTACCCCGAAGCACGACGGATAATCGAAACTAGAACCCCGACTGTTGGATTATCGTATGCTGCAGCGGCGTCCCCGAAAAAAGTATCTTCTGTCGGCACACAAACTGAACCCTGCTCAATTAAGCTGAAATCTGTGTCCTCCTCGACAGCTGAAACTCAATCTCAGCTGAAGTTAACCCTATCTGGTTCTCCATTAAAAAACAAAATACCACCAAAGCCTCTTACCTCTCCGCTATCTGTTCCACAATCTTCTCCGAAAAATAATCATAAAGATTCTAAACAAGGTTCCGTTTCTCACTCTACCCCCAATACTCCTGGTCCACCAAATCCAAAGCAGACTACTTCATCTAAAAATAACAAACCTAAAACTGTTCAAACTTCTGTTAAACATAACGTTATCTCACCCAATCCGTCATGTTCTTATCTTATAGATATGAACACACCAATCCCCCCGTAACCAAAATAGAAAAAAAGTGGCTATTCCTAGAAAGTGCGTTGCCCTTTCTAGAAAAGCTAATGATCCGGATTACATCCTAAAAAATAACCAATACGTCCGTAGAGTCGCAGAAAATTCAGATCTTAAATTGTACGTGTCCGAGGACTCTGACATCGACGTTGATTCGGAGGAGTCTTAACTCCTCCCTTTTCTTGTTTTGTTCCTTTTTTGTGTTTCCTCTTCACTCGTCTTTTTTGTTTTTTTTTACAGGGTGGGAGATTCCCCATCCAAAAGTTCCTGTCTTTGTTTCTTTTGCCTTTGTCTCATTTTCGTTTCACTATTCGTATTACTTTTACTGTTGCCTATCGTTATATAAGAGTCCTTTTATCAAACACTTGACTGTTTTTATCACCTTGTTTGTTTGCTTTGTGTGCTTTTATCATCTTTTATACCTTTCTTTTTTTTACCGCCACACGTAAGCTTTATATGCACGTAATGGTGCTCTTTGGACCTAGCTCCATTAAAACCCAATAAAGCAACGTCACTTTTTATTTAAGACGGTGTTACTCTTCATAGTTTTATAATCATCTATATCATTGTCTATATACCATCGTCTGTATCATGTTTTTATATCATTACTTTTTTATAAATCATTTTTAGCATGTTTACATTGGACTAAGATTTTAAATTGCTGAACTGAATTCTTTTCGGGTTTCACCATGTGTTTGGCGCAGCATGTCCTTTCTGGACCTTGCGCCATTAAACCCCATCCAACCAACCAACCAACCTCCATCATTTGTAAATACTGATTTTAACATCCTTTATACTTGTGTTATATGCGATATTTTTAACTATGCAAGTTCGTTTGGCTACGTTCAAATACGTATGTTTTGCATGTTGTATTTTAGGTTTTACCATGTGTTTGGCGCAGCATGTCCTCTCTGGACCTTGCGCCATTAAACCCCATACAACCAACCAACCAACCAATTCTTTATATTCTCCTCATCGATACCTATTGTTATCGTGAGGTCCACCCACCCCATCCCGAATGGTCCATTGTAAGTGGGGGGGGGGGGCTATCTGGGTGGTTAAGAATGTTTGCGCCATATTGCGCAACTAGGTTAAGTACCGTGATCCCTCTTTCATTGGTGGGCCTAGGGCTCCAAACAGTGGACTTCGCATTGAAGTCTCCTAAGATAATTATTTTGGTGTTAGCGTTATTATCTAGAATCGCTCTGAGAATACTCAAATGGGGCTCAGTTCTATCGTCGTCCCCTCTAGGTGACGGGGGAAGATAGATCGAGATCACTATATACCATTCACTAAATAGCTGAAGTTTAATTGCTACAACGTGCTCAGTTACTTTTAACTTGAGCATTTTTATCTTTCTCTTCACTGCTAGGGCAGTCTTTGGGCTTAAGTTGTTGGCTACAACTGCATAGTTAGATGGTATGCCGGTGATTTGGTTATCACCGCTTGTGTAATACGGTTCGTTGATGGATAGGATGTCTAGGTCCTGGGCGATGGCGTCTTCGCCCAGTTCCTTCGAAGCCAGATATGTTTTATTTACATTAAGGTGCACTAGCTTCCAGCTTGGAGGATTATCCTCCATAATTGGTACGCTGTGCTATGCGCCCTACCTCTGCTTTATATAATGAGCATGAGTTAGCGGTAGGGGAGTGTTTAGTGTCCAAATTCGTATTAAGTTTCTTGTTGCTTTTATAGCAATTTACACATCTGGCGTTCTTCGTACAGTCACTGTAACAGTGATCTGTATCACCGCAGTTCTTACACACCTGTTCGTTGTTGCATACCTTTTCAATATGCCCGAATTGCCAGCAGTTGTAGCAGACACGAGGTCTTATGTACTCCCTGAAGGAGTACCTCTGCCACCCTAGCTTGAGCTTTCCCACATGGCTCAGTGAAGAGAATGATTCTCCATCTAAACTCAAAATCCAATTGTCCCCGTACTTCGCTTTATATTGCGCGATTACATGGATTTCGCTCTCCGCCAATTCCTCATTTTGCTCTTTGAGTTTGCTGACAAACTCTTCCTTTCCATATTTTTCCCCGACATTATACATTATCAATTGCGGGTTTCTTTTAACCGGCTTTGCCGTATTGTATTTGCCATTAATCTCATCAACTTTCCTGAACTCAGCTATTAGCCTGTCCAGGTTATCTCCACTATCGGTTCCTATGATGACCCCACCCTTACTTATCTTTCTCATCATAGTAATTCCCACCTTTAACTTGGTGGGGTCAATGTGGGCTTGGATCTCGTCTCTGGTATCCTCTGAGGTCTGTTCCTTCTTTGGGTATACCGTGACGACATGCCTTTCCTTGTCCGCTCTCATATTTTTGGCCGATTTCGACCTATTTCTCCCATTCATTCTACCCCTAGAGGCAGATCTTGCTCTCGTGTTGCTTAGCACATTGGCATAAGTCTTTTTGTTAGCTTGCGCTAACTGCCCCGCTAGATACTGTATGTCCCGCTAGATACTTGTTGGTCCCTTAGGACGTTCATCAACTCCTGGAGCTCCTCATTCATGCTCCTTTTCCTTTCTGCTGAGCCGCTGAAGCTGCAGATTAGATTTTGCACTCTAGTTTGCGCATTGCGCATTCTCTCCTCAGCCTCCCTCAATTGAGGATCAATCGTCGTCTCCTTGCACATTATGGAGATTTGGTCAAGATTGAAAAATGTTATCGAATAGTAATTCTCCCCACTTCCTCCGGCGTTCGTAGATCAAATGATCTACCACGTGGAGGTGCCGGTAGGTGCGTTTAAGAATTGTAAGCCGTGTTACCAATTAGCTCGAGGTTCGCTCAAACCGCTCGTGTACCTGATAGACTCTGGGCCTTTGTCAGGTACTAAAAACACTATAATACTTATAACGCATGGGAAAGCCCCCAGTGTACAAGCATAAAAATATTTCCTAAACATTGAATTTTCAACGAAAGCACAAAATAATACATAACTCTGTTCAAAGTGTATTTATAAGCAATGTAAATGCAAAATTAAGGAAGTTAAAAATTGTGTCTCGCAAGGAGCATTTAAAAAAATATAATAACAATTTCAGTTTTTAAATTATAAAATTTTATAAGGTGTTTTATAGTTATACTTCAATAAATATATGTGCAAAATTTCATATCTCTGAGGTAAAGATTTCAAATATTACTTTCTAATGTCCACCATCCACTTAACTTCCAGAAAAAATTTTAGAAGCCCAAAATTGCACTGCAAAATTGGTTGAAGCGCCATCCATTTGGGAAACTGTTACAAAATACTTTGTTTCAGATTTTTTACTGAATGTTTTCTAATACATTTACAGTTCATAAGAATACATAATCATACATATACATTTGTCCTTTGAAAATCTATTTTCCTAAAACAAGAAAGGTTTTTGTAAATGGAAAAAAGTGAACGATTAAGGAGCAAAAGTCCTTCGGTAAATGATTAAAAGACATCAAATCAATGGTTATTGATCAAACATATTTTTATTAAAATGTTACATTTTTGCTTAACATATCAGCACTTACTTCTCTAAATGAAGCAAATGTCCTACAGCATCAACATATGACATTAGTGTTATATTTTTCGAACGAAATTTGTTCTTTAAAGCAATAAGCTTCTCGTTGACCCATCTATATTTTGTTTTCGTCTTCGGAGCTGTAGCTGATCCAGAAAGCAACATTCTCATGATTCCTTCGTTTTCTAACTGTAAAGTTCTTAATTCAATGAAACTGTATATATTTTGATGTGGGTGGTGAGCTCGTTTGTTAAGCTTAGAGTGGAATCCTTCGACGTTGTTATGGCTCGGTGCACACGAGCGATGCGGCGCCGGTGCGGTATCGCAGTTGCGATCAGAAGTACATAGAGTAGAACTAACCGACTCACATGGACGTAGGCGTCGCTGCGGCTTCGCAACGACCGGTTTTTTTACCCCGAGTACTGCTTCATCGCATGAACGACAACGGCTTAGCAGTCCCTTCATTTCAACTGCGCAATTCACACGGACGACATTTTGCCGCAAAAACAAAATGGCTGAAAGTGTAGACACAGAACTTTTAATAGAGGAAGTTAAAAAGTTTAGTGAATTGTGGGATATTAAATGTGAAAAGTACAATATATTTACAATATATTAAATAGGACACAAATTAATTACACAAATTAAATACACTATTTAATATCTTCAAATTTATATCAATCTCTTTTGAGAACATAATTATGAAGGGCACAACACGTTTTGATGATGCTTATAGCAAAATCAGGTTTCACGTTTAGAGGCCTATGTAGTATTCGCCATTTGTTGCTCAAAATTCCAAACGAACATTCGACATATCTCCGAGCTCGAGATGGTCGGTAGGTAAAATTTCTTTTTTTGTGGGACAAAAATTTACCGCTGTACGGTCTCAAAACATTTCTTGACAAAGAAAATGCTTCATCTCCAACAAACACGTAGGGCAGGACTGGGTAATCCATCCCAGGCAGGGGTTTACCTGTTAGTATTTTCACGCCTCCGCTTTCTAATTTTTTATTGAAAGAGCTATTTTGGAAAATTAAACTATCCGAATCTTTGCCATAGGAGCCAATATCTACATACAAAAAGTTATATTGTGAATCAGCAATTGCTAATAACACCACAGAAAAATAATTTTTGCAGTTGAAGTATAATGAACCACTTCTTCAAAAGAGTGTTTGCTCATTCGGAAGTAATCGTGCCCTTCTTGCTCATACGTGGCCGAAATTTGACGCTGTTAGGCGTTTTCTTCGTTCTTTCAGCCACACTGGGCTATCTCTTTGAAGAATAGAATTTTTTTTTTGTTTTTGTATTTGTACCCTCTCATCCTCTGTTAATTTTAGGGCTTCCAGAAATTCAGTTTTCTTAATACACTGCTGGCCACTGTAAATGCAACACCCTGAAGGAAACATGCAAATAACATGAAATTTACAACATGCATTAGCGGAGGTGAGATAGGCAAATGATTAGAATTTCAGCGCAGACGCCTATGGCGCCACTGCAAAAAGCTATTTAAGGCTTGGAGATTTCGACGATTTCAAGTTCGGCAATTGTGTTTTTCTTGTGGTTTTTTTAAAAAAACGATCAATTATGCCCCGTCGAAAATCAGCGATCATCTTTTTATCAAGTATCCGAATTCGACAGAGGAAGGATAGTGGCCTACCGAGATTGTGGATTATCTTTCAGGGAAATCGGTAGTCGTGTTGGACGAAACCAAACAACTGTAATGCGGATATGTGATCGTTGGATGCAAGAGGGTACGACGGACCGGCGTGTTCGATCGCATCCACCTCAGCGCACCACTTCACGTGATGACAGGCAAATTGTGCGCATGGCAGTGACGGATCGCTCAGTCACATCACGAACCATAGCACAACACATGCAGTCTGTAACGCATCATCCAGTGTCTGCGCGTACGATTCGATGCCGTTTACAGCACAGTGGTCTGTCCGCAAGACGTCCATTGCTTTGTCTACCCTTGACGCAGAACCACAGACGTCTCCGCTGCCAATGGTGCGATGACAGAAGGATGTGGACGGCAGAATGGAATGAAATTGTCTTTACTGACCAGTCACGCTTCTGTCTGCAACACCACTATGGTCGCATTCGAGTCTGGAGACACCGTGAAGAGAGGATGCTGAACAGCTGCGTTATGCACCGCCACACTGGTCCTGCACCGGGTATTATGGTATGGGGCGGTATTGGATATCACTCTCGCACACCTCTAGTACGCATTGCCGGTACTTTAAACAGCCAGCTCTACATCTCCGAGGTGTTGGAGCCAGTTGTCCTTCCTTACCTTCAGGGCTTGCCCACAGCCATATTTCAACAGGATAATGCGCGACAACACGTGGCACGCATTGTTCTTCGTCAATCGCCAGATTGAATTGCTTCCCTGGCCGCCTCGCTCTCCGGATCTTTCGCCGATAGAAAACATGTGGTCCATGGTTGCTCTACGATTGCCTCAGATTCCATCCCCAGCTGCCACAGCAGATCAACTTTGGCAACGTGTGGAAGCTGCTTGGTCTGCTATACCCCAAGAACTCATCCAAAGTCTCTTTGAATCAATGCCGAGGCGTGTGGCAACGGTGATTTCCAACAATGGCGGCTACTCTGGCTACTGATTTTGGCAGGAACCACACTTCACAGAAGTCTATAAATTTAATCTTTTGATACTTGGTCAACATGTTATCTACAAAATAAATTTTGTTGTGATATCTCTTGTCTTTCTTGGTGTTGCAATTTGGGTGGCCAGCAGTGTATTAAACAAATCAGAGGGAAGATCTGGTCTTTGTGCCTGACTTCCATAATTGGCTTTTTCTTCTACAGAGGGAAACAGACATCTCTGTCGTTGAACCAAACCTCCAGATTTTTTTATACGTTTACTTTTGTTTTCATTGCCAACACTCCTTTTTTCAAACAACTTCGTTTGTGTTCCTGTACTTCTTCCATGGAGAGCCAGGAACGTTTCTCGCTTTGGTGTTTTAGTATTATGAGACAACGCTGCTGCTTTGCACCTAGCTTGATACGACTGCCTCATGCAAAAGTTCACTCGTTTGCTTCCGTTGTACTTGGCAACTCTTGCATTGAGTTCTTCAACAGAATTGTTATTTTCATCGAATAACAGACTTTTTGCATTGTCTGCTAATTGATTTAAAATGTCCATTATTCTGTAAAGCAGTCCGCATTTCGTAAATTCAGGAATGAAATTTCTAGATTGCGATTTTTTACAAAAATGTTTCACATCTTTTGTGTTCCCCCAATATATGTAGAGGGGCATTTAAAATGTCCTTACGCAAACTTTTTAGAATTTGATGTGATGGTATATTTGTTTGATTTTTCCTGTATCGAACAGCACACACAACTGCTTGTCTCATTTTGAGAATTTTACAGCCAAGTTCTTTTCTTAGATAACAAGCACCATATTTACTGTTTCTAACCACTTCTCTAAGTTTGGAGCACATATTTCTGAGCAAATGGTTTTTACATTCCATTTTCTCTGCCGTTAAGTTACCATATGGTCTTGCATCTAAGATTTTTTTATAGACATTACTGTCACCATCGCCAATAAGTCTCCAATACTTGGCTCCGTACATCACCAAGCTTTGCTTGGAACCATCAACAAATATACCGGCTTCCATATCGTATGAACTCCCTTGCCAGTTTCTGTAGCAATCATGCTCCGGAATATCAATATTACTTCTCTCAGCTCTCCTACATATGGAGCAATACTTGTTCTTCACTCCCATAAAAAGAACCTTCTTCGTGTAATATCACACGATTGCTGCCTGAAAAAAAAACAATATTTAAAAATATTTTAGATTTTAAAATAATATTTTGTAAATTTTTCACCTCATCATCATTATACTATTGCTGATGTGTGGCAATAGTAATTACAGTTGAATAAATTAGATTCGTTGCAATAGTTCAATTAATGTTGTTCCAAGCACGAAAGTTCTATCAAAAATGAAGAATGTTTGTCGTTGGCGATGATGAAATGACAGTTCGTCAAGACAGGCCGGAAAATTCATTAACTAGTGGACGTAGAAGAATATTTACCGATGATACATATGTTGATGTTCCGTAATAACCTTGTTCACTTACTGCTCACGTACCTTTCTTTTTATAAAAAAAAAACTTAGGAAGGACATGCTTCGAAACCACTTGTTGGTAGAAACAAAAATCATTTATTATCTTCACGAAAATAAGGAATATATATATCTTGGTTAATGAATAATAACAACAAAATGGTCTGCTACATAATAAAAGAGAGCTTCGGGTCTACACGACCACTTAGGTTAGCAGCCAAAATAAAATAATAGTATTGAAGAAATGTTTTTTAAATACTGACACAAAAATATATCAGATCACGAGAATACACTGGTACTCATTATTCGACAAAAAAAAAAATCCCCCTCACCAAGTTACGGCCAAAAAAAAAAGGACCAACCAACCTCGGATCAGTGTCTCTAGAGCAAGTTTTTATATACCAATATATAACCTGAGTCGCAGCATCGAATCCACTTTTTTTTCAGCCCTGGACAACGCAAGGGGAGAAGGGTTGCCGTACAACCAATCTCGCCAAGGCGTGCAGAAGGGAGAGGAGAAAGAAAACCTTAATAGCGCGCCAACACATTGCCAACACCTTGTGTCCATAAATTAAAATACGCGAAGCATCGCCAAAACTGGAAACCTTGCGTACCACATTCCTCTTGCCAGAAGAAAATGCCAGAAGAACCCTTTTAAGGAGTTTCATTGGCCGAGACTGGCTGAGCTTAACCACTCAGAGGAGCTGGTCAAACAGCGGGAAGCCCAAACGCCTGTTCTGAGAAAAACTAAGTTTCCCATGCAAGAGAACCGTAAATAAATTACGTTCGCCGCAGGCGTGCGGAAAGGGGAAACAGGAGCCTTTAGCATAAACGGAGTTTAATAGCTTAAGAAGACCCATCAATGCTGTTAACAATAACAAGGAAACAGGGAAGAAAAGACATCTGATTTCGTGGACACGAGGCTAGCAATTAGGGGACTTAGCTGACAAAGACTTAAAGAATTTAGGACGGCAAATTGCACTGCCAGATGTTAGAAGATAGGCTATTTTCAATTACCGACCGAACGGACTTAAAGTTACAGAGACCTCCCATGACTAAGAGCCTGGGAAAAAAAATAAATTACTATCAGATAAGGAAAGGAAACATAAATAGCAGAGTTAAGATTAAAATTAAGGTTATAATTTAAAGTTTAAGAGAACTACACAAATTAAATTAAATTAATCAAAATAAAGGAACCTGTAACGAATTCCTCGTTACAGAACTCTCCCCTGTCCAGGGATTAAAAAAAAATTTAAAAAACACCACATATTAATGTGTGGAAAAACCAATAACATACATAATACGTGAGACACATTTGATCTCAAAAAAATTTTTCATATAAAATACATATAGTTAATACAAAGGGATAAAGTAATATATAAAGATATTATAAATGTAGTATCAATACAAAGATAGTAATTCATACAAGCATGGTGAATTTTACAAAAATAGTAGTGATTAATGTTTGACAAAAAAAATGGCGTAACACATTACCTTAAAATTTTTATGTACATTTGTACTAATTAAACTTATAGTTGCATATCATAGTCAACAAAATAAATAAAATACTTGAAATCTCATATCATTTCAAGAAGGTATGTTAATTTGGTCTTACCAAAGAATCATGAGTTCACTATATATATAATTGAAGAAAATTGGATCTCATATCCACTAATAATCAAAATATTGGATGTTATTTTATTAATATTCAATGTAGAATATCATATATTCATACTAAAAAAAATTGGATGTAATATCCATTTGCATTCAAAAAAAAATATATAAGATGTCATATCTATTAATATGCATCAAAATTGCTACACACAGAGTGAACTAAACCAACATAATACTAACCAACCAATACTAACATAAACCAACCAATACTAACAAGAATTCCCACGAAACATAGACGATGATTCTAAGAAGTCTATTGCGGTAACTTAACCTACCAGAGGTATGGGAATTCGAATCTTGACAGTTACTTAATTAGTAATATATAAAAACTCCACAAGGGGAAGGAAAAAATGTCGCTCAACTAAATATGCTATATGGCCAAAATGCTCATAGCTAATAATATAATAAAAACAAAAACCTTATCTTGTTTATGCACATGTACATGCTTTAAGTACATGCTACTAAACAAAAAATGAAAAGTGAATGCATAAGAATGTAACCACAAACTGTCAAAGTTTATTAGTGACCAATTGGGCACAAACAATAAAGAAAGTCAAAATTAGGTAAATTTTGATCAGTAATGTTTCCGCGAAGGATTATGACACCTGAAACCTAACAAAATATATGCCTCAAAACAGACTCCACTCAATTGGGAAAGCTGTGCAAAAGGAAGAATGACTAGGACACCTAGCCTTACGTAAATTCCTAACTTCAAGTGAAGGATTAAAAATAAAATTAAACTTGATCAAAAGATCATCCTACACCAAGACAGAGCTTGAATCACATAAAATTCCTTGGCCAAAAGAAAGTGAATACATGAATGTCAATAGAGTTGATAGGGAATCATTTGGTTCCTATCATTTGTTTACATTGATACCTTGTTTTTCAACAAGCTTAAGTAGAAGATAATGACTTTTCAATACCATTAATATACACCATGTAATATGTACAAACATAATCTTACCAATTGAATGAGTGACTGGTAATATTCTCAGGTAATACCAAAAGAAATTTGTGTCAAAGCAAAAAAATATTTTTCAGTGAAGAGTAATAAAAATATGTCAATACCATAGTAATACAGATGTTATTTGCTAATGCTAATGCCTTATACCAATACTTTCAGCCATCGTTGCATTATGACCACCAAATACAAACATCAAATCAAACAAAATATCTAAGCAAAACAAAAATTATAACATTGATAAAAGTAAATCAATGAAGCAAAATGTGCAACATATTAGACTAACAAGTGATAATATCAATATGAAGTTGATTACATTAGAGAATTATATCTATTGAAGCATTTCATAAAAAAATTATACCTAAGTTACAACTTATAACCTTGAAATCATATGTTGATGAAGCAAGAATTTGACAGGTATGAAAGGAACAAAAAGAAAATCAATCTTTTCTTTAGAACAATTGAAGCATAAAACTTAATTTAACATTAGTTGACCATATTAAGGTTTTCCATATCAAGTAACTCAACATTAAGTGTTGGAACTAGTTAATAGAAGCTTACATTAAGAAACAATTGTAAACATTCAGAGAGCAGTACAATTTTAGAATTTTGAATAATGTTGGCAAAAAGGAATATACTCAAAGAAACAGAAAATTGCAGTGGGGAACCCCCCCCCCCAAAAAAAAAAAAAAGAAGAAAATTCAAATAACCTCGAAAGAATTAAAATACATCAAAAAACTTAAGAAATGGTAAATAGAAATTATTGAAGTTTTTAAATTTCATTATGGTTTTAAAAGGAAACATCCCTTCCTACACAACGCCAGCATTGGAAGGAAAGAAAGAAGTGATATTAGGGAGCTCTCCTAACACACAATCAAAAAAAATCACTGTAAAACTGTAGACCTCAAGAAATACCTATTTTGCTGAGGAGGAGAAACATTAAACATTAAAGGAGCAGAAGAAGATTCGTTTAAGTGAACTTTTCTAGCAGGAGCAAAATGGAGACGATCAATATGAATATTAGTAAGAGGAGCCAAAGGATTTGGGAATAGTCTTATGGAATAAGTAACTACAGAGTGGCGTTTAATTACTTCATATGGACCAGTGAATTTCTTATTGAACCTGTCGTTAGATTTCACATACACAATATTTCCTGGAGAGAGTACACGTAACTTAGCATGTTGAAGTTGTTTGGTATTTTGAATTACACGTTTATCATAAACTGAATTTGGAATTGTAGCTTGTCACTGGTCTTCATTTTTTTTATAACTGGCAACTGTCAGAGCAGAAACATTTCATCTGGGTCCTGAATTGTTTTGGGCTGCTGCTCTAAATTCGCCTTCAGGACCTTCGAAATTTCTTTCTCGAACGGATCTGACTTCCGCTTCTTTGGCATGCGGGAACATGACCCGGCAACAATAGTTGGTTCTTCTGTTCTCACTACTGGTGCTTCATTCCCTTCATTATTCATTACTTCGGCATTCATGTTTCCCAAAGTCCTGAACCCCCCCCCCCCCCCAAAAAAAGAAGAAAATTCAAATAACCTCGAAAGAATTAAAATACATAAAAAAACTTAAGAAATGGTTTATGTGAAAACTTTCACAAAGTAAATAGAAATTATTGAAGTTTTTAAATTTTATTATGGTTTTAAAAGGAAACATCGCTTACATTGAATATATATACTCTGAACTGAACTTAAAAAATTGTTTGACGCAAATTGAACCCATAAAAATTTAACATCAAAATGGTTAGAATTTATTCAAAGAAAAAAGTCATGAAAAATCAAACATGTCCTGGTCCTATACAAAATAAGTAGACAAAACAATCAGTTTTGGTGTTAAAGCAGAGGTTGAATGTGTTATTGTACTTACTCTCTTTGCTCATAAACTGCTTGAAGAAAGGTCATTTGCTTATGGTATACACAAGGTTTCTTTGCCTTTCTTGCATCACCACTTCTTTCTACGTCATTTCTAATACTGTTCAAGAAGCTGTTTTCATATTTTTCCATTTTTTTTGTACTTCATTTCCTGCAACATTTAAGGGAAAAATTACGAGATACTCACTACTCCTAAAATTTCTTTTAGGCATGCGACATCGAAAGTTAAACATTGATATTTCAAAACTGGTTTGAAAAAAATCGAAAGTTAAACATTGATATTTCAAAACTGGTTTGAAAAAAAAAAAGATAAACATCAATAATCAAAAAACATTAGTTAGGAAAAACATCGGTGTTTCTATAACATTGACATGGATTCACACTTTCTTTCAATAGGGTGGCCCGTAGTCACTAAAATATCTCCGTTCGTGTCGTCTCTTCATAGGGGGTATAGTTTGAATATTGTCACAGTAGAAAGGACACTATATTCTGTCATAAAATTATTGATGGTAGTACCAAAGAGAGTCACAGTAACTTATGTAGCAGAGATGATGTATTGTTCGCAAGAGTTCTATCACTAGAAAGTTATTATAATGAAGATGAGAGCTATCGGAGAAAGGAGTGTTCATCAAATAAAAATTGTTCGTAACACTGTGGCCGTAAATTATATTGAAGGTCTGTACTGTAGGAAAGAGTTCATCTACGGAAACTTAATGAAGTGGACAGTTCTACACAGCACTAAATTATAGAAGGCGCACTTACAGAGTCTGGATGAAGAAAGCTCTCAGCTCGTGAAGATGAAGTTTACGTTGATGGCCGGAGGATCCAAATTTAGATACTATTAAAAGCACCAACACTGGAACAGTGAACCTCAGGATACATCGTTGTTAGGATCTCTTCGCTAATTCATCAGAATAACAGAAGTGGTAGTACAACAATATAATCGTTGCGCGTTCAATAACATCCGTTCGAATTTTGCTTCTCAAATATCTTGCAGGTTTAATTTAAGAGTAAAATAATTCATACTATCTTTTTTAAAAAAAAGGGTTTATTTGTTCTTAACATTTAAAATCAAAAGAATCTGGGCTAGCGTAATAAAGAACAAAGTGATGGTCTGCTACATAACAAGGACTTCAGGTCAAAACGACCACTTAGGTTCGCAGCCAACAAATAAAATAACGAAGATTGAGCATACAGCATCAGCTCTAAAAATCACAAAAAATCAATCAAAGCTCCCCTCACGCATTGTCAAAGACCAGGAATTTGGGGGACCTAAAAAAAAACTTACAGAGGAATTCAACAAACTCTGGCTAAAAAAAATCTCTAAGTGAAGTTAGTACGTGTTTTTTTTTTCAATCACTGAACTGAGGAGTAGGGATTGCCATTAATTACAGAATTACGCCAAAAGCTAGCGCGGGAAGAAAGCAAATTGGCTTACTTAAGCCAACAAACGGTGAGAACGGGAAAAAGGATTATCGATAAGTTATGCCAAATGGCAACCCTGAGTTGGAGGACATTCTCATTGGACGGAATCAATGAATCACCGTACACTACCAACAGCGCGCCACTTTATGTAAGGAATTTCGAGAAAATTCGACCGCCCAGAATTGACACCACGTTCCCACGCAATTTAGGAAAGCAATTACGGAGGGTTTTCTTAAACTGCACCTTTTCCCACACAGTAGGGGGGAGACTGTTTATTCTTGCAAACGAGACACTTTGGCTGGTGGTGTTTAAACGGAAACCAGAGAATAAAGCAACCCCTTATCAGTAGCTCTTTTCGGAACCAAACGTGGAAATTGAAAGTGAGCCTTCAATAGAACCTGCATACTTTTATGGCTGATAATTACAGGGTAGAGATGACCAGATGTGAACATCAAAAATAGCCTAAACTTAGCTGAGATGCGTCAGCAGATTTTTCACAGATCTCACACGATTACAGGGTCGGTATAAAAATTGCAGATTTTACGCAAAGAAATCAGAGGATTTCCTGAGTTACTGATTTTTAGATGAGAAATTAAAATTACTATTATAGTTACTGGTAGAATTTTAATTGCAGACTAGAATTAAACTACATAAAGGAACCTGTGGTGAATTTCCTCAACACAGAGAGTAATGCTGGTCCGCCTATATGGTGCTCCCATAATAAAATGGCCAATAAAAAAACTGCGGCGAACACAGACGAATGTCTATACGACAAAGTGCCTCCGCATTGGATAAAAAAAACAACTTTCCTTCAACAATGGGTACACTTTACTCCGGACATAAAGCGTAACCAAGTATATTTTATATCGTTTAAAATGATTAAATAATGGTAACGTTTTTTCAGGTACTTGGCGACTGGAAATTAGATTAGCTCACTACACTTTGAATTCCTTCGTGGTCGCTCAACGATTTCTTCTATTATTCGAGATACATGTACGGCTATTTGCGAAGTGATGAAAGGAGAGTACATGAGACAACCATCTGTGGAAGAGTGGACAGCAATCAGAGATCAATACGAAATAAGGGCAAATTTCCCTCATTGCTTGGGGCAGTTGATTGCAAACATATAAGAATTATAAAACCCTGGGGTTCAGGGAGTGAATATTTTAAATACAAGAAGTTTTTTTTTTTCTATTGTATTAATGACTGTAGTAGATTCTAACTATTATTTCCGATATATTGATGTACGATCTTTTGGGCACGAGGGAGACTCAAATATATTGAAAACAACTAAGCTAGGTAAACAAATTTATCAACAAACTTTAAACTTGCCACAGCCTGTACCTTTGCCAAACGATCTGTCTGGACAACCAATTCCCTACGTTTTTGTACCTGATGATGCTTTTGCTATGTGTGAAAATGTCATGAGACCGTATCCTGCAAGGATATATGACTTGGCAGCAAAGAGTTTTTAACTATAGGCTGTCCAGAGCCCGGCGTTACATTGAATGTGGATTTGGCATCGAACCGTACTTACTGCAAACTACGGCTGTCCTTCCTAATGTCTTCCGCTGCAGTGGACTGTCGAACAAGAGGCCAGGAAGTAGCTTTCATCGCATTCGTATGGAACTTTGGAGTCAGGATTCCGTTCGAAGTGAACCGCCTTCCCGTTCGGTAGAACGGGTGGGTCACCCTGGCAGCTGTCTAAACGAACTAAAAATTGAATTTTAAATCCAATTTTAATATTTTACGTCCGTGTACTGAACTATTTTAATACATTAAGAGCAATATAGTACCTATGTATTTCTTTGACTCTGAATATGTTGGGGTTATATATCAGTGGCCAAAACGTTTTGGAAAATGTGTTTTTAGGGTTTAACTGCGGAATTTTTGCGTATCACTTTAAAATACATCCTATGAACAGCGCCCGATTTAGAAAATTCTTACCTGATGCCATGATCTCTTTACCTGATGCGTTTATTTTATCCAGATAAAAATCTTGACGTGAAAAAGGTGGGACGTGACTGTACTATCACTATTTTGTAGAGTCCAATATTTAGCTAGATGGAAGAAGGACCATTGTTCTGTAGAGTGAAAGATGAAGGACACAAGGAATATTCAACAGAGCATGGCCGTAATTTAAGTGTTCACAAAGTTCAACGAAGGACACCTGCTGAAGTTCACAGCACTAAGTTTACAATGATGGCCGGAAGAATTTAAGACGCAAGTCCGTCTCTTACGGAGAAAGGATCTTCCAACAAAACCGTAGCCGTAAATGGTTCATCGAAAAATTATTAGTGGTGGTACAATACTTGTAGATGGCCGGAAGAATTTTACTTCGTCAATTCAAATTAATACGTACCCCGAGTCCGAACTATGAAGGAGATGGATCGGACCAATCCGATGATATTCAGGAAAACACTGCCGCTATAACTCTTGATTGCTGATCATTGTGCCGCAGGATTGAATAACCTCAAGCTCATTTACTGCTCACATACCTTTCTTTTTATAAAATTCAAACTGAGGAAGGAGCTGATTCATAACCACTTGTTGGCAGGAACAAAAAAATCATTTTATTATCTTCACGAAAATAAGGAATATATATCTTATAAGGAAATAAGGAATATATGTGTTAAAATAAAAAATTTAACACATAAAAACTAGTTCAGTTAAGCATTAGGGATTTTACACATAAATACACAATAAAGTTTGCTTGTAATATTTAAACACAACAAAATATAGGAAAGAAAGATCTTGATAGGATATATTAAAATACATGAATGTCAATAGAGTTGATAGGGAATCATTTGGTTCCTATCATTTGTTTACATTGACACCTTGTTTTTCAACAAGCTTAAGTAGAAGATAATGACTTTTCAATACCATTAATATACCATGTAATATGTACAAACATAATCTTACCAATTGAATGAGTGACTGGTAACATTCTCAGGTAATACCAAAAGAAATTTGTGTCAAAGCAAAAAAATATTTTTCAGTGAAGAGTAATAAAAATATGTCAATACCAGGAATACAGATGTTATTTGCTAAATTATACTAATACAGTTGTTATTTGCTAATGCTAATGCTAATGCCAATGCCTTATACCAATACTTTCAGCCATCGTTGCATTATGACAACGAAATACAAGCATCAAATCAAACAAAATATCTAAGCAAAACAAAAATTATAACATTGATAAAAGTAAATCAATGGATGAAGCAAAATGTGCAACATATTACATTAACAAGTGATAATATCAATATGAAGTTGATTACATTAGAGAATTATACCTGTTGAAGTATTTCATAACAAAATTATACCTATGTTACAACTTATAACCTTGAAATCATATGTTGATGAAGCAAGAATTTGACAGGTATGCAAGGAACAGAAGGAAAATCAATCTTTTCTTTAGAACAATTGAAGCATAAAACTTAATTTAACATTAGTTGACCATATTAAGGTTTTCCATATCAAGTAACTCAACATTAAGTGTTGGAACTAGTTAATAGAAGCTTACATTATTAAGAAACAATTGTAAACATTCAGAGAGGAGTACAATTTTAGAATTTTGAATAATGTTGGCAAAAAGAAATATACTCAAGGAAACAAAATTACAGTGGGGGAAAAAAAATATCCTACACAACGCCAGCATTGGAAGGTAAGAAAGAAGTGATATTAGGGAGCTCTCCTAACACACAACCAAAAAAAATCACTGTAAAACTGTAGACCTCAAGAAATACCTATTTTGCTGAGGAGGAGAAACATTAAACATTAAAGGAGCAGAAGAAGATTCGTTTAAGTGAACTTTTCTAGTAGGAGCAAAATGGAGATGATTAATATGAATTTTAGTAAGAGGAGCCAAAGGATTTGAGAGTAGTCTTATGGAATAAGTAACTACAGAGTGGCGTGTGATTACTTCATATGGACCAGTGAATTTCTTATTGAATCTGTCTTTAGATTTCACATACACAATATTTCCTGGAGAGAGTACACATAACTTAGCATGTTGAAGTTGTTTGGTATTTTGAATTACACGTTTATCAGTTAAATTTTGATAAACCATTTGTTGTACCTGAAGCATATTTTTGAACAAATTGTTTAAATATTGAGGTTTGTCGAGCTGTTCGACAGATTTTTTGTAACAGAAATTATCAAAGATCAGTGCAACTTCTCGACCAAAATGCAACAAAAAAGGAGAATAATTAGTCGAAGAATGGTGTGAACCATTGTACAAATGTTGATGAAGAAGTACAGCATGTTTAAAAGGAACACCTTGCTGTAGAAGACAATTGTAGATTTTGCAGAAAGATTAGTTCTTTCACAAATAGCATTCGCCTTAGGGTTACCCACAGTGGTATGGTTTAACTTAATCCCAATAGTTTTAGTAGAGAAAGAGAAAATTTCAGATGTAAATTGAGCACCAAGATCTGTTAAGATTAAAGAAGGTCTACCAAATTTACAAACATAACTTAACAAACACTCAGTGACTGCCTCCGTTGTAATTTTGACAAGAGGAAAAAGCTCTAAATGCCTCGAGAAAAGATCAATTATGGTCAAAACATAAGCATTATTTTTAAAAGGGCCAAGAATATCCATAGACACAGCCTCGTTAGGTAAAGTGGGAATGGGATTAGCCTGAAAAGGTGCTGATACAATGGTGTGAGGCTTATTAAGAGAACAAAGGTGACAAGATTTTACAAAATTCACTGTATCAACATACATACCTTGCCAAAAGTAACGAGCTTTTACAAAATCATATGTCTTTTCTATGCCAAAATGAGACACATGACAAATTTTAAGAACTTTAAATTTTAAAGAGTGAGGAACAACAATAATATGAGAATTAGTATTGATATTAGTTTTATCCCAGCATAATAACTTAGAATCATCATGAATATAATAATCTGTGAATTTAGAAGACTTAGCAGAGTTGGATTGATTTAGATAATTAATAATTTTGATCAATTTTGAATCCCGACTCTGTTCTGCCAAAAATGTGGATATGGAGATATCCATAGGAGGGTCATTAGTGATGGGAATTGCTGGATGATTTTGAATAGGGTCAGTAGTTAAAGCATTAACAGTAGTTATAGGAAGAACATCCTCACTATTAATAATTTCAGGATTAGTAGCTAAATTTTGAGAAGGAGGGTCACAAGTGAGGCGAGATAAATAGTCTGCCAAAACATTAAGTTTACCAGGAATATGTTCATAAATGATGGAATATTCACTCATTTCGAGTAACCATCTAGTAACAATATCAGTAGGAGAAGAAGTATGCTTATAGTTTATGAGAGGTTTGCTATCAGTTAACACTGTAAAAGTTCTGTTGTATAAGTAATACTTAAATGCAATGATGGACATATAAAGTGCAAATAATTCTTTCTTGAGAGTGGAATAATTTTTTTGACCTTTTGTAAGAGATTTACTAAAATATGAAATAGGTAATAACTTATCATCAAACTTCTACATCAAAATACCAGAAATTGCCAAATTTGATGCATCAGTGTTCAAATAAAAATTCTGATCCCACATGGGTAGTTTGACAAAGGGTTTGGAAAAGTAAAAGGACTGAAGGTTATTGAAACATTCTTGCAGATAAGGAGACCAAATGAATTTAACCTTAGGTGAAGTGATGTCAATTAACGGTTGAGTAAGCGCAGCAAAATTTGGAATAAGTGAACGATAGAAACCACAAACTCCTAAAAAGCGTTTTACTTGTCGTTTAGACGTAGGCACAGGAAAAGCAGTTATTTTAGTGATGTTATTATCAATAGGAAATATAGCATTATCTTTAATATGGAAACCAAGAAAATTAATCGTTGTCTTATGAAATGAGCACTTGTGCGGAGATAAAGTGAGATTAAATTTTGAAATTACTTCAAGCAATTTAGCAACTTTGGACAGAGATTCCTCAAATGAATTAGCACCAATAACTAAATCGTCCTGATATGCAAAGAGACCTGGCAGGTTTACTTGTTCTAAAACATTATCTATTAAATTTTGAAAGGTACTTGCCGCTGGTTTAAGACCAAAAGGAATACGTTTAGAAAAATATGACGCAAAAGGAGTAGTAAACGCAACAATTTTTTGGAGATCTTTAGGAAGATCTATTTGCCAATAGGCGTTTCCGAAATCAAGGGTGGAGAAGTATTTAAATTTTGATAAATTAGAGATTATGGTTGAAATTTTAGGGAGGGGATAGAAGGAAGATTTTATGACTGAATTTAACAAACAAAGATCTAATGCAAGCCTAAAGGTGGGTGGGGCAGAAGAATCAAGAGATTTTTTTCTTAACCATGAGCATTGGACATGCCCATTCACAATTACCTCGTTCAATAATACCTGCACTCTGCATTTCATTTAGTTGGTCCAAAGCAGTTTGCTGTAAGGTTTGAGGAATAGGGAAAGGAAGGGTCCTAATAGGAAAATTTTGAGTTAAGGAAATGTGAGGTTTAACTCTATCAGTGTGCCCTAAGGTTGACAAATCCTTAGAAAAGGCAGCATAATTAGTTAACAAAATATTTAATAACTGTTGTTTGTGCTCACACGACTAATGGTCTAATTTGAAATCAGATGAAGAAAGCATTTCTTTTCGCTTACTCAGAATCTCAGGAGTAGTAGAAATAAAGTTGACAACATGTTCCAAAGAATTACAAGAAAAATCAAAGTCAGAAGGAGTATTATTCTCAACATTAGAATTTATAAGAGGTTTGTCAATTAGGTCAAAATCACTAATATTTCCTATAATGGAATTTTTATCCAAATAAAGTTGTTTAGCACCCCTATTTTCAATAAATATATAAAAGTGATTTAAAATAGGTTCCTGACAAGTATTTTAAATTTATGTAATGAAGGATGACAAATAAATTGTTTAGTATTTGGTAGAAAAAGAGCTTCATTGAAATTGGTAAGGGTTTTCACCTTAACATATTGACTATCGTCACATTCTAAGATAACTTTTTCACATACCATAACTACATTAGATGCAACTTCATTACCTGTAACATTTTTCACACATATATTATCATTCACAAGTACATTATCAGCATATAAATTAAAACATTGTGCAGTAGAAGAGATATCAACATTATCAGCAAAATCATTATGAATACTTATATTGTCATTGAAGTTGGAAGAACAGTTCTCTGGTGCAGTATCACAAAAATTAGTAGAATTATCACTCAGATTATTATTATCAGGTTCAATATTATTATGATTACTCTTAGTATTAAGATTAGGTGAATCAGTGATGGTTGAATTGAAATGAACAGAATTATCAAAGGAATTTTGAATAAAAGGTATGGTTTCAGAGTTAATTTTAATTGCATTTAGTTTATGATCTAGTATTACATTGTATTTGTTGAGAAAGTCATACCCAATTAAGATATTGAATTTAGATGTTGACAGATCTGTTAAGATAAAGGTGTGTTTAAATGACTTCCTGGAGAATTTGATAGGCAATTCAACACACGCAGAATATTGTAGAGTAGAGTTAAGTGTTTTAATGGTTACAGCTCTAGAGATTATTCTGTATTTAAGTTGTGATTTCATTGAATTAAATGTATTTAAATCAAACAATGACAAACTCGAGCCAGAATCTAACAGTGAAATTAGGACATTATCTTTTAAATATACATACACCAGAGGTAAGGAATAAACAGAAATATCATCATTCGGGCAGTTAATATTAGTAACATTGTCCTCATTAAAGTACTGAGAATACTCATTAGCAGAATTTTTATAGGAGTTCATAATCCCAGTGTTATGACACTCCATCTCTAGTTTAAATTATTACTAGGCTTATTTGATGGCACAAAAACATTTGCTCTAGGGTTCATATTATTATTCCCATGGCTATTATTATGAGAATTAGGTCTAACCTGACCTCTACCACGATTATATTGGTTATGGTTTGCTCTATTAGCTAATACTCTCTTAAACTGATAACAATTCTTCATTAAGTGGTTCAAGCGGCCACAGTAATTACATTTGATTTGCACTCTGTTAACTGGACTTGGCCTAAAACTTTTGGAGTATGGCCTGAAATTTTGTCTGTGTGCTCTAAAATTCTGATTTCTAGCATTTTCATTTTTGGCAGGAGAAAAAGTATTATTGGTAGGATTTTTAATTTCAACTATCAGAGTTTTTAAATAATTAACTTCAGCTAATAATTGATCATATGAAGGCTGAGAAGAGGTAGATGGAACCAAAACCTCAGATTGAATATGGATATCCTGCAAAAGTTGAGCTTTAGCAACCGCCTCATCAAAATTATCCAAACCAGACTCCAAAATTTTTAATTTATGGCTGGCAGGCAAAGCATTTAGCAAATGTGAAAATTTTATAGAGTCTAACTGAGTTTTCTCAGTGATAGATGGGTGCACTTTCCTCACAAGATTATCAAGCCTGTGTGCTAAATTTCTGATTGTTTCATCAGGCAAAAATTTAATATTTACTGCTACACGCAAAGAATGGTTGGTTGCAGGTTTAAAAAAATCAACGAAAATTTGCTTCAGTTGTAAAATAGATGTACAACCTTTAGCATCAGCCGAACTGACAAAAAATTTAAGAGCATTGCCTGTAAGTTTGGATTTTAAAAAAGTCAAAGCTTGTTGCTCAGACCACTTATTAAGTTCTTTGATGTCATTTACTTGTTCGAAAAAGAACTACAATAACTCTACATCACCTTCAAATGGTGTCAGGCTGCATGGAAATGAATTTTTTGTAGCCATGCTTTTAAGTATTTCTCTTATAAAGAGAAAAAAAATTTATAATCACAAAATGTGAAAAGAGTTAAAAGTGCACTTTAAAGTATTACACAAAATGAGAAAAAATATAAAATCACAATTTTATAAATGCTACTATTCAAGTAAAATGTAAAAAGAAAACTAGGTCATCAAGAAAAATATACTAGATATACACTGAAAATCATATATTGCAATAGTTGGATTGTACTTATAATATAAAATTTCACTTAAACATATAAAAAAAAAAATTTGTGAAGAATATTTAACAAATGATAAATAATGAATTAAAATGAAGCATACCAACTAATGAGGTTGAGAGCAGCGCTGGTACTTGCGCACCATTCTATACTGTTGCTGATGTGTGGCAATAGTAATCATAGTTGAATAAAGGAGATTCGTTGCAATAATTCAATTAATGTTGTTCCAAGCACGAAAGTTCTATCAAAAATGAAGAATGTTTATCGTTGGCGATGATAAAATGACAGTTCGTCAAGACGGGCCGGAAAATTCATTAACTAGTGGACGTAGAAGAATATGCGATGATGAAATGACAGTTCGTCAAGACAGGCCGGAAAATTCATTAACTAGTGCACGTAGAAGAATATTTACCGATGATACATATGTTGATGTGCCGTAATAACCTTGTTCACTTACTGCTCACATACCTTTCTTTTTATAAAAAAAAACTTAGGAAGGACATGCTTCGAAACCACTTGTTGGTAGAAACAAAAATCATTTATTATCTTCACGAAAATAAGGAATATATATATCTTGGTTAATGAATAATAACAACAAAATGGTTTGCTACATAATAAAAGAGAGCTTCGGGTCTACACGACCACTTAGGTTAGCAGCCAAAATAAAATAATAGTATTGAAGAAATGTTTTTTAAATACTGGCACAAAAATATATCAGATCACGAGAATACACTGGTACTCATTATTCGACAAAAAAAAATCCCCCTCACCAAGTTACGGCCAAAAAAAAAAAGGACCGATCCCTCGGATCAGTGTCTCTAGAGCAAGTTTTTATATACCAATGTATAACCTGAGTCTCAGCATCGAATCCACTTTTTTTTTCAGCCCTGGACAACGCAGGGGGAGAAGGGTTGCCGTACAACCAATCTCGCCAAGGCGTGCAGAAGGGAGAGGAGAAAGAAAACCTTAATAGCGCGCCAACACATTGCCAACACCTTGTGTCCATAAATTAAAATACGCGAAGCATCGCCAAAACTGGAAACCTTGCGTACCACATTCCTCTTGCCAGAAGAAAATGCCAGAAGAACCCTTTTAAGGAGTTTCATTGGCCGAGACTGGCTGAGCTTAACCACTCAGAGGAGCTGGTCAAACAGCGGGAAGCCCAAACGCCTGTTCTGAGAAAAACTAAGTTTCCCATGCAAGAGAACCGTAAATAAATTACGTTCGCCGCAGGCGTGCGGAAAGGGGAAACAGGAGCCTTTAGCATAAACGGAGTTTAATAGCTTAAGAAGACCCATCAATGCTGTTAACAATAACAAGGAAACAGGGAAGAAAAGACATCTGATTTCGTGGACACGAGGCTAGCAATTAGGGGACTTAGCTGACAAAGACTTAAAGAATTTAGGACGGCAAATTGCACTGCCAGATGTTAGAAGATAGGCTATTTTCAATTACCGACCGAACGGACTTAAAGTTACAGAGACCTCCCATGACTAAGAGCCTGGGAAAAAAAATAAATTACTATCAGATAAGGAAAGGAAACATAAATAGCAGAGTTAAGATTAAAATTAAGGTTATAATTTAAAGTTTAAGAGAACTACACAAATTAAATTAAATTAATCAAAATAAAGGAACCTGTAACGAATTCCTCGTTACAATCATCCTGACATATAATTAAAAGAAGATAACTTAATAAAAATTTATAAATGTTGATGTTTAATTTGCGGGAAGAATTAGTTATAATATATAATATAGTCATATTGAAATAGTGTATGCCATCCAGTGGCCAAGTGCTAAATTATGCTGTGCGTGTGTGTTTGTTTCTATTTCCTGCCTTGTCTCCAAAATTTGAAACAATGTGCAGTGAAGAGAAACTCCGAAATCACTGGGACGAGTAACCTAAGAATCTAATATCTTACAAAAGACAAATAGCTCATAAAATTTACAATCAAAGAATTAAAAATTAATGTTTCACGAGGATTAATTAGAGATCAGCCAAGATTTTCTAACTGATCGGTGTTATTTATAAAAAGACACACACACACACATATAAATTACAAGTCCCTCCTCCCCAGTTATGTTTACGTGAAGAAAAAATTACTGATATTCAATACATACCACACCAGATAATGAAGAATAATTAGTCCTGTAGGATCTTTTTTGCCCAACTTCCATCTGCAACAACAGTCAAAAGAGGAGTTCCGTCGGCTTCCACTTCACCATGCTCAATAGTTTTTCTTTTCTCTTCTTCTGCTGCTTTTTCCATTTCTTTTTCAGCTGCAATTTCCCATGCTTTTGACACTTTCCCGTGTTCCTTTGCATATGTTTTACTGGATAACGGTAGAATTTCTAAGGTGGAAAATAGTTCCTCGATATTCCAAAATCCTGATCCGATACTCATTATTCCAATTACGGCATCTGAATTGACGTTTTTTCCTTCGTCTTCAGTATCTTCTGTCCAGATTCTTTTTTTGAATTGACACATTTTGCATTTAAATTGTAAACAGCTTTTAAATCCCATTATTCTTTCTGACACAATTACCATTTCACTTAAACCACAGTCTAAACTACTATGGCGATTTAAGGTCTGCAATTCTTTAATAAAAAATTAATATCAATAATCCTTCGACCAGATATTTCAAAGGGATGTTCTTCAAGACGTGGCTCTATGCATAATTCCTCAATTGTTTCTTGAATTGGAGACTCATTTTCTTTCTTTCTGTAAATAAATGTTAAAGCGGATATTAGTGTTGGATAAACAACAGCATATAAAATATATCGGAAAGTTAAATTATTGATTTAAAAACGCAACAAGGAAAATAATAAAAAAAAGCTCAGTAAATGTCTTACCTTTTCCAGTATTCTTTCAAACATTCAGTTGAACGGCGCTTTCTTTTTGATGATAAGTGCAAGCGTCCAGTCTGTTTCCGATATTTACCCATATTCTTAATTTTTTTAAATATTATCGTTACGTATGATAGTAAACTGAGCCAAGATTGGACAATGTCTCGTTCCGCAGACAACAACGTTCCACAGGCTGAAAACGTGACGACTGAAGTCAAAAACTAGTCTCCTTTCACTGCCGACACCTAGTAAACGCCCCTTGATAAACGGTCAAGCGCAGAAATATCTCGTAACGAGGCGATTTCCTTCATCTTCAAATGGGCGGAAGTGGCTGAATCGCCCCTCGTCGACTCCCGTTCGTCTGAAAAGACATAGCTTCCCTGTTATGGTAAAAGATCACTGTCAGGTTCTTTCGTTAAGTCCCCTCAGGGAGTTTACCTTCTTTAGGTAAACACGGGTGTCGCAATCCCGAGGTACCCCAGCGAACTTTCCCTCCTTTCCCTTTTCTTCTCCTCTCGTCCTTCTACTTTTTCCTTTTTTTCTCCCTCGTTGCGGTTACCTCTTCGGAGGTGAGGGCTCCTCATCAGAAGCTGTAGCCTTTCTGCTGCTTTTAGCTTCTAATGGCGATTAACTGCCCACGTGTTTGCCGTGCGTGGAGACCCGTGTCCCAGGAAATGGGGATCCTGGTAGTTGAGGGGTTTTATTCTTCGCCATAATGTGGGCTTTAGTAAGATAACGCTCCAACACACTACTTTGGCCCTTGCTTCAGGTAAACGGGAGGTGCACATTGGTCCCGTGTGTACCAATCGGCTGGTCGGGTAGACTAAGGTCACTGGCTCAGGGCTAAGCAACCGGTCATTGGCCGCGCGCGTATAGTTCCCGGTTAGCACTGGCGCAGTAACCGGCGTCCCCTTGTTGGGCTCCATAGTGGGTGGTGCCGCCGGGGACTGAACATACGGCCCATTTTTATGGATACTAAAAATGGGCCGTATGTTCAGTTTCTTTAAGCAGCAGTAGTAGTACATCGACTCTCTCTTCGAGGGAGCAAAAGTCTCGTTTTTTTGTCATAAAACGTGAGGAGGGGACATTTGCAACGGTGTCCCCGTTCCTAATTCAGAAATGCATTAAAGCATCCGCAGGAGAGGTTAAAAGTATAAAAAAAATTCGTTCGGGTGATCTCTTAGTAGAGGTTGCGACATCAACACAAGCAGCGCAAATGTTAAAAATCTCAACTTTTGGTAATATGGCAGTATCTGTAGCTCCACACGCTTACCTAAATTCTTCGAGAGGTGTTATTTCGGAAATCGATTTACTGCACACTACCGAAGAAGAAATCTTGGAGAATCTATGCCATCAGCTTGTCTCTGCCGTGCGTCGAATTAATATCCGTCGGGATGGGAATGTAATTCCAACGAAACATCTCATCCTGACATTCGACACACCTAAATTGCCATCTTTTATCATAGCTGGGTACCTGCGATGCCCCGTGAGACCGTACGTCCAGAACCCTCTCCGTTGCTTTCAGTGCCAACGTTTCGGACACTCGAAAGCAGCGTGTCGTGGTTCCGCGGTCTGTGCTCAGTGTGCCCAGCCTGAACATCCGTCTGATACATGTGACGCGGTACCAGCTAAATGTGCTAATTGTCGTGGTAGCCATCCCTCTTACTCACGTTCCTGTCCAATGTGGATAATGGAAAAAGAGGTCCAAACTATCAGGGCCCACAATAATCTATCATATATGGAGGCTCGAAAGCAAGTGGAGGCTCGGACTCCTAGAGTCGGAGTTTCGTACGCTTCCGTTGCTACCACCAAAAAAGTTATGTGTACAGCTTCCACTCAGACAGAATTTAACCCACCTTCTAATAAGCCAGAAAACAAAAATAAAAACTCCGTAAGTCCACCTCCTAAATCTGAATCACAGAAAACCAAAATTAATCGTACCCAGACACCTACTTCAAAACCCCTCGCAAATAAAAAAGTGAAACATTCTGAATTAGTGAAGCGATTGAGTCTTTCCCGTAAGGCGAAAGACCCTCGCAATGTGGCGCGAAGGGATGAGGATGCCCTTCAAATATGCGCCTCAAATAAAGATCCTCGCAATGTGGCGCGAAGGGATGAGGACTCCCTTCAATTATGCGCCTCAAATTCGGATCTTTCTGATCCTGACATTGGGGTGTCCATGGACACCTCTGCTATTCCACCTTGTGTTCCTTCTCCCTCTTCATCATAATGGCCACTCTTCTTTCTTGGAACTGTCGCGGTTTCCGAAATAAACTTTCTGATCTGAAGTCTTTTATCACAGATTACCATCCGGCCTGTGTCGCACTTCAGGAAACCTTCCTGAAGTCAGCAGACACGGGCAAATTACGTCGTTATTGTACTATTCGGAAGGACAATGTTTCGGGTGTGCGAGCGTCTGGAGGCGTCGCTCTCCTGACCTCTCACAATTACCCGTTTACGGTCCTCTCCTTGAATACTTCACCTCAAGCTGTAGCTGTGCTCGTGCAGACGTGAACATTAATTTCCATCTGCGCCATATACCTGCCGCCTAACGATGTTATTGATCAAAGGACTCTGGACGACTTGGTGACTCAGCTTCCGGAGCCTTTTATTATACTTGGAGACTTTAATGCTCACAATGTGCTGTGGGGGAGTAGCTGTAACACCGCTCGAGGAAGGCAAGTGGAGCAGTTATTAACTGACCATAATCTTTGCCTCCTCAATAATGGTGATCCTACTCACTTTCACGAACCATCTCGAACCTTTCACATCATTGATCTTGCCATCTGTTCACCGTCGCTATTTCCATCATGTAACTTCTGGGTTGGGACAGATCTTCGTGGCAGTGACCATTTCCCCGTTTTTGTGTCTCTGTCTGGCACGGGATCTTTAGTCTGTCGCCCTGCGCGATTCAAATATGAATCTGCGAACTGGTTGCGATTTACAGACAGTGCAAAAATCACCCAGTCTATGGTCGACGGTGCTATTGATGATGCGGTTCTTCGTGTCTCCGACGTTGTAATAAAGGCTGCCGAAGCAGCTATTCCTAAGAGTTCACCAAATAGTCGTAGAAATTGGAAGCCGTGGTGGAACCTTAAATGTCGTGAAGCCCTGAAAAAACAACGAAAACAGTGGGGGATATTTCGCCGATATCCCACTACTGCTAACTTCGTGGCGTTTAAAAGAGCTAGAGCAGAAGCTCGTAGAGTGCGTCGACGATGTCAAAGAGAGTCATGGAAGAAGTATGTTTCGGGACTGACATCATCCACTCCCAGTAAGCAGCTTTGGACTAAAGTGAAGAAATGCATGGGTTTATATTCAGACCAGCCACTGAAATGCATCGTCCAAGATGGCGTTACTCTCTCTACCGTAGAGGAAATTAGTAACGCCATTGGCAGCGCTTTTAGTTCTGTGTCGAGTGTGTCATCTTACCCGACCACCTTCATGCGACACAAACTGCGTGCCGAGTCTAGACCCTTGCGTTTTGAAACTCAGTCCAACCTGTCATACAATTGCCCCTTTACGGAGAAGGAGTTGGAGAATTGCCTTCGGCAGACTCGGATGACTTCCCCGGGTCCCGATGGCATTAGTTATGCTATGCTACAGCATCTCTCTCGCAGCTCGCTCCGTAATTTGCTGTATTTATTTAACAGAATCTGGGAGGAACATACTTTCCCAACCTCTTGGCGTAGGGCATTAGTGATTCCCTTTCCTAAACCGGGAAAAGATGCTACTAACCCGAATAATTACCGTCCAATTGCACTCACGAGCTGTTTGTGCAAGCTGCTAGAACGCATGGTAAACAATCGGTTAGTGTACGTACTAGAAACCGAGCTTTATCTGTCACCTTTACAAAGCGGTTTTCGGCGTGGCTGGTCTACGATGGACAATATTCTTGCCTTAGAATCCGAAGCTCGCAATGCCTTTGTCAGAAGTAACCACCTTGTGTCTGTTTTCTTCGACATCGAAAAGGCATATGATCGGACATGGAGATATGGCATCCTTCGTGACCTTTATAATAACAACTTTCGAGGCCACTTGCCTATTTTCATTGCGAATTTTCTGTCCCTAAGAGAATTTCAAGTTCGCATTGGTACCACACTTTCCGATGTTTACATACAGGAAGAGGGAGTTCCACAGGGAAGTGTCCTCAGTGTGACACTTTTTTCCCGGAAAATAAATAATATTTTAAAGTGCTTACCACCTTCTGTTCATGGCAACTTATATGTGGATGACTTGCAGATTTACTGCCAAAGCAAGGACATGCGTTACATTGAACGACAACTGCAAATTGCAATCTCTCGCATGATGACATGGTATTCGGAGAACGGTTTTACGTTTTCGACTGAAAAGACCTCTTGTGTACATTTTTGTAAGCGAAGGGGACTGCAACCTGACCCGCAGATCTATCTCGGCGATTCAGCTATTACCGTTCTGGACGTTGTTCGCTTCTTAGGAGTATTGTTCGATAGAAAGCTCACTTTCCTTCTGCACGTTATGCATTTGCGTCGGAAGTCAGAATAAACCCTAAACTTGCACAAAGTGTTGTCAAACACGTCCTATGGTGCTGATCGATGTACTATGCTCAGAGTTTATCGCGCGGTCATCCGATCGAAACTGGATTATGGTTGTGCCGTATACGGTTCCGCTCGCTCTTCTGTGTTGCGGAAACTTGATACTATCCATAACTCCGCCCTCCGAATCTGTTCTGGTGCTTTCAGAACATCGCCTATTAAGAGCTTAAATGTCATCTGTGACGAGCCCTCTTTACCATCTGTTCGCAAGCAATTGTCGCTTCAATTGTATTTTCGCATTCTTTCGCATCCTGCTCACCCACTCCATTCTGTTCTTCTTGACAGTCAGTTTGACCGGCTTTTCGAAAATCGGCCATCTTGTATACCACCTTTCGGACTTCGAATGAGAACGTTCCTTTCTTCGACGTCTCTCTGTGATACGGATGTCATGCTGCGACCGACTTTACCTTTTGCACCTTGGCGTGATCACAGGATTTCATACTTGCGCCCTTTCCAGGGTTTTGTAAAGTCAAGTACGGATCCTGTTGTGTATGGCCAGCTTTTTGCATCGCACCGCGCTATTTATCGTAACTATGTTGCTGTTTACACCGACGGCTCAAAAACAGGAGACCATGTTGGTTGTGCCTACGTCTGTGGCAGAGACGTTAGGAGCTACACCCTTCCCGACTGTTTCTCCTTGTTTTCAGCAGAGTTTGTAGCTGTTCACGAAGCCTTGAAGTACATCTCCCGTCAGAGCAGTAGACGATATATCGTGTATACAGATTCTATCAGCGTATTAGAGACTTTGGAGAATGGTGATGTTTCCCACTCCCTTTTATCTCCGGTGGTGGATCTGCATCGTCGCCTCTGTCGTCGAGGTTTCAGTGTTTCGTTCTGCTGGGTGCCGGGTCATGTCGGCATAGCGGGTAATGAGCGTGCAGATGCTGCGGCTAAAGGTGCCGTGCATCGTCTGGTTCAGCCTATTCCAATCACCGATTTGAAGTCCGCTGTCAAAAAGTTAGTTTGGCATGAGTGGCAGTTAGATTGGGACCTACAAGATCAGAACAAGCTGCGACATGTTAAACCTAGTATTGGCTCATGGCCATCTGCTGGACTGCGCCGTGCAGACGTAGTACTTACACGTTTGAGAGTTGGGCATACTCTTTTGACACATCGGCATTTGCTGATGGGTGAGGATGCCCCTCTGTGTGAACACTGTAAGGCTCCGCTTTCAGTGTCACACGTCTTGACGTCTTGCCCTAGTCTGCAGTCTCACTATAACAGGTTTTTCGGTTGTAGTTCACCCAATTTGTCAGATCTGCTGGGGAAACCACCCCATCCTTCTCTTTTTGCCTTTTTGTTTTGTACAAATTTTATAAAGTCCATTTGCTTTTCTGATTGATTTTATTGTTAAATTTTTAGCACTTTGCATTATTTATGTAACCATTCATCTCATCTAAACATTTTATAAATTTTTATATATCATAGTTTTTATCCCTTTTAAGCATCATTAACTTATATATATATATATATATATATATATATATATATATATATATATATATATATAACGTTTACACCGCATTTTTACTACTTTTTTATACCTGTTTTACACTCTTTTATGTCATTTTATTAAGAAATGGTGTTGGTTTCGTACCTGTAATTTCTGTCGTTGGTTTATGTCAGGCGGTTTTCTATGTACTATTTTCCCGCCTCTGTCTTGTGTTTGGCGCTTTATGTCCTATTTTGGACCTTGCGCCATAAAACCCCAACCAACCAACCAACCATCTTTCGTTAAGTCCCTTCTGAGCAGAATTGGATATGATGACCGGAGTGCCTAGACCAGCTGGTTTTAACTCCTGTGCGCAAGATGTTATGTAATTAAAGATAATGTGCTCAGGAGTTAAAATATTAAGGCTAGGTTAAATTTAAGAATTACTATTTAATTTTAAGTTTAACACCTTCAATAGTTGAGGGGAAGAGAAAATTTAAGATTAAAAAATTAAGCAATTATTAAGAATAAGAATTTAAGTTTAAAAAGTTAACTTAAAAATTTAGAGAAGGTAAGATGAAAAAATAAGCAAGTTTAGGATAAGGTGGCCCTCAGCAAAAGAAAAAAAGGCCCTGTTCAGGGTCTTACAATTCGTAATGAGATGATTGCAGATTTCCACGGGGTAAAAATGAAAATGTCATGGTTTAACATTGTTGTCCAAAATTATCTCGGGTTTTTTTTTAAATTTAAAATAAAGTGAAGACCACATACTAAGAATGCTAAAAATTGACATTTAAACACACGAACATTTATTTACAGGACAACATAGAACGCTCTACATGCTGATACAAAAAAAGTAACGAATTATATCACACGAACGAACAACGAAAAACATAGTCACGTGACATAGCAGGTGCTGAAGAGAAGAGTCTTTGTATGTGGGGGAGGAGAGAAAACAGCTTGTTACAGTCTTCCCCTCAAGATGTATAAGATGTCCTCATCATACATTTTGCTTCTCGAGGCGGCTGTTTCCTGGTAGGCACAGCATGTTCCTGTAGTCTGTATTTCGGGGAATGAATTTTGGAGTTGCTTTGCTGAATTTGTCGACCTAGGGCTGTCTTTGGTCGTCCTCTGCTCCGGATTGGATGCATTGGAGCAAGGTCTTGTCCTTCATGTGGTCTCAGAGCAGAAACATGATAGTTGCCTATGGGAGAAAGAGGATTATCGGTAGCAGCTAAAGTACAAGATACTGGTGATTTCTGTGATAGAATTGTATAAGGGCCATCCCGCCTTGGCATGAACTTGGAAGTACGGTTTTTGTCAGAGTTACTATGGGGGTGAGTTGTAACCCAGACTTTGTCACCTTGTTTGAGGGAAGGAGCTTTTGTAAATCTTTTGTCTGCATAATGTTTATGGTGGTCTTGCATTTCCTCTATTCGAACTCTAACTTGCTTAGTGAAATTGGCGAATTTCTTTAAATACGGAGTTATCTCAGGAATAAAATTATTATTCTCGACAACACTTCGAAAATCATGGGTGTCGTGGGGTACGACATATAAAAAAAAGACAATAGAAAAGGTGCAGAAAAACCAATTAACAAACGGGACGGAAAATGGAATAGTAAATTGACGCCAGACGATACAAGAAGAATGTCGTGGGGATACGATATGTTAGAAGTTCAAAAAGGGGGCAGACAACCCAATTAAAGCGGGAAATCGGCGGTACTATGAGAAAATTGAAATGGCACTTGATCAGACAAAGGACCGGATGAAGAAGAAGAAATTGAAAAGCAACAGTTAAGAGACGAAACAGCGAGGGGGCTATATAGAGGGGACATCGAGATGAAAAGGGAATTGTTGGCAAAGAGAAGAGGACCCCACACATAGGAGACACTGGGAAAAGACGATTCCTAGAAAGACAGGGATGAGTCGAGACGGGATTGTTCGAATATAAAACGCCCCTCACTCTGAATGGTTAAAGAAATGATTAGGGGAAGAAAAAGTTAGCGAAACGAAGTGGAAGTAAAAAAAAAAGGGTTGAACATGAGAGACGAATGAAAATGTAAAAGGCGGGGCGTTGAGAAGATAAAAAATAGAGAGTGAGAATATAAAATAATGATATAATTGATTTTGACTCTGAGACTTAGCACCCAAAATGGAGAGTTGTAACCTCGTAAGCGAGAAGTCTAAAGATAATATATGGGAGATTGCGCCCCGGCTTAGCGCATCGCTGTAAGCCTGCATCCCAACGATGAGAGGAGATTAGACGAATAGTGGAGCCCAGAAAGATTGCCTGACCCCCGCAAGCTAGCGATGAGAGGAGCATAAAGGAGCGTCGGAGCCAAGATTGATTGCCTGACCCCTGTAAGCTACTGATGAGATGAGAGTAGTCGAGATACGGAACCAAGACAGATTGCCTGACTCCCACAAGCAAAAGATGGAGAACCGATCCGGCCATTAAAGTCCGCCTATTCCCACGACAGATAGCTTGTTGGATGACTGCGTTCACCAGCGAAAGTGAATCCTGAAGAAAGATCTGTGTTGTAATTCATTTCACTATGCACTTCAATCGAAGTCGATGATTCTTGATCTGAAAGTGGTTGAGGCAGTCCATATGATTGTAAATCCAAACCACAGATCGATTGAATCTTGTTTTGAATGAGTTAAGTGCCATGTTGAAAATACCATCGGTGTATTCTAAGTCCGCATTCTGTTGTTGAATTCGTGCCTGATGAAGTATATCTTCAGAAAGATTTTCCTTGTGTTTCATCCATAACTGCAGAGGACTTGACATGCAACATGTGTGCAGCATAACGGAAAAAAGATCGCGTAACATTTTGGCAGAGCGAGTTGCAGCCGCTTCTTCTAAAGTCATGTCCCAATGTTGATCATTTTCCAACAGTCCTCTAAGCTGACAAGCCTCTTTGAATGTTACACAGATGGTACCTTCCACTGTTTTCAGATGTTGAAATGAGGTCGGACCTTGCACTTCGTGTAGTAGCAGTCGAATATGAAAACATTCCGAATTACTTGGATGTACAGTGTAGACACGTCCTAATTCATCGATTGCCTTGATCCCGGGATGTCCAGGTACATTTGTTCCTTTTTTTACGCTGGTTCCATTTTTTTGAACTGTTGTTCCATGTATAGTACTGGGGAACTTGATTATACAGTAGTGTTCGGGCAAAGTCATCTTCTGTGCAAAGCTTGAAAAAACTGGTTAGTGTAGTTTCTTGAAGGGTTCTAGCTCGTTCATTCGCATTTTGTTCTGTAAAATAAACCATCTGCCCATTCTCCAGGTGGACACTTAAATGAATGACTGTGGGATAGCGTTCATGAATTGGAAAGTTCAGTATTCTCCACGCGGCTTCATTGCTACTAACATATCTACCCATTTCATATTTATGAACTTCACTACACTCATTTTCTGTATTGGTCAGCTCGTAGACAGCCATATCAGAACCTTTGTTGATGTACTTGCAAACGTACTTTATAGACTTCATAGAATTACAATATTCGACATTGATGTGGGCATTAAAAATCCTTGATAGCAAATATGGAACAATCCATGAATTATCCACTACAACCAGTGAGCCTCGGATATGTATGTTCGCCGTTAAACCCCTATCTTCTGTAGATCTCCGACGATATAATGGATACCCATCACGACCAGTTTTTGTTTCTTTTGCTAAAACACTTGGAAATCTCTTTGTACATTTACCATTTTTCATGCATGGGGAATTAAGATTAAAGTTTCCACAGGGACCATGAACCATCTGTGATGTAACAGTTTCAAAAAGAGCTGGATCTTCATCTGGATTAGGGATTTCTGCACTGAGGAAATCATCTACCCAGGTAACATGAAGGGTTTGTTCAAGCCACACTAAAATGTGCGCATGAGGCAGTCCTCGCTTCTGCCATTCGATTGTATACATAAAACAGCGCATTTTTCCAAAAATATTTACCTTTGTGATAAGATTCATCAGTGTCTTAAGCTTGAGGTGGAACACTCTTGCCAACAAATCATGACGATCTTGTGGCCTTTGACCTGGAAAGAGTTCATCTTTTATCTCCTGCCAAGTTGGATTGCAAGTCAAAGTTATAAAGTGATCCGGACGACCATAGTTCCTTACGTATGTCATCGCATCTTGTGTTCGCTCATGCATATACCTTGGTCCTCCTGTAAACGTAGAGGATAATATGATCAACTGGCCTAGGTCTGCAACATTTCCATCATTTATCATAGCATCCCTCAAATGCATATACTGTTCCACTCTCAGTGTCCTCTGGTTCAGACGAATGTATCTCAGCCTTTCAGATTCGATCTTGACATACATATCAACAATGTACTGGTGGAATAGATTGTTGGTTCTCAGAATAATATTGAAAGAAGAAGATCGTACCATCATTCGAAAAGCATAATAGTCCATAGCAGGAATTTTTTTATTGGTCAGGAGTCCTGTAGTCGGGTTGGTCTGACGCAATTCAAAATGATATCCATCTTCACCATGCCAAAATATTAATGGATATTGAAGCGCATCATACGATCTGTGTGTTTCGGCAATTCTCTGGAGAGTGCCCGACCTCTTTTCTAAAATGATGTCTCTGTTACCATGTTGCTGTCCTCCAACAATTACTGCCACCTCAGATGTTGTTGGCGCATTGAATCTTCTGGGATGCTCACCTACTGCAGTTTTGTCTGCCAATATCATGATCCTTTGTTCAGGAGTAATTTCTGTCACAGCTGATTTGAAATCTTTGACATATGCGTTTTCACTGTGCAGCATTTCCTGTAACTGTAAGATAATCTGCATTTTTGTTTTGGGAACATTCTTGCAACGTTGATCAGCTTCCTCACTCCCATTTCCTAAAAAGTAAATCTGTAAAAACTTTGGCTCTTCGTTTGACATTGGTTGCAGACTTCCAATTCGATGATACACTTGACCCTGTACCTTGAAAGTGGGCATGTATCCAGGTTCTGTAGCTCCAATAGACGTCATCTGAAAGCAAGAATTATAACGGCGCATATTACACTGAAAATGCCTTGCTTCTGCCGTGTTACCAGTTAACAAAGAATTCAGGGACTCTGGAGGTTCCACTAATGGATTCAGCTGAATCTTACCCCCATTACAGCACATTCCAGGGGCTTCAGCCTTCCACTTCAAAGCCTGACAATATTGACATGGAAATTACATTGTTCCTATTCTACACATACGATCAGAAGCATAATCTATTGATGGGTTATACGCAAATGCAGAATCTGTGCATAACCCATTACTTACATAAATCGGTCGAGCTTCAAGACGTTTCTCTCTATCTTCTTCAGTTTCATTTTCATGAAGATTTCTTTGATAACGCCGGGATGCTTCACGTTCCCTCTCTCTTCTTGACTTTGATTTAAGCGAACTGCTGCTCTATGAAGGCGGTCTGATTCACACTGACTATCACTTCGGTATCCTTCATGTCTAGCAACTGTTGATGTAGAAGCTGATGCTTCATCTACAACTGTTGATGTAGAAGCTGATGCTTCATCTACAACTGTTGATGTAGAAGCTGTTTGACATGAATGTTTAGTTTTCTTTTCCCTCTGTATGGCTCTGTTTTTTTTTTGCTCTTTCTCTGTCTAAACGGCGCCTTTTGGCGATGGGACTTTCTTCACAGTCCATAACGGTACGAAGAACATATGCTTTACTATAACCCCAAAGAAATTCACATTTAAATTACCTAAAACATGCAATAACCCCCCCCAAAAAATGCTGTAAACTACTGAAATATAAAAAGTTATTACAATCAAAACTGAAAACAATAAATAAGCTAAAATGAGTTTTTTTTTAAAAAGTGAAAAAATAATATTAAAACAACAATAAAATATAGATAAATATAAAAAAGAAGATACAACCAAATGGAATGCAATTGCGTTGTTTAATCTGCAAACAGAAAAAGAAATAAAAAAAATCAGTATAGTTTGAATAGTACGGCATTTTATAGTTTGAATAGTGCGCCAAATTTTTTTCAGTTTGTATTTTCAAACTTTATTTAAACTTGCAAATACTTTAGTTATATTTCAATTCAAAACTGTTTAGTTATATTCGTAAAACACTATAAACTGAAAAAAAAATTAAGGGGGTCCGGGACACAAAATTCTATTTTCTTTGATTATAATCACATTGTAATGAATTTTTTTTTCAAATATATGTTTATATGGGTATTACTATCCATATGAAAAATTATTAAAATTTTTGAAATTTCAATTTTAAAAAGTTAAAAAATTTAAACACATTTTAATTTTGATATAACTCATGAACGAATAGATATTTTCAAATAATTCTTATACTTTTATGTAGAGAAAAGATATTAAATTAATTTGTCTTCAGGGTTTGTAAAAATATTGCTTAAATTTTTTTAAAAATTGATAAAGTAAAAAAATTGGATTTTTTGGGGTGATTTTTTGTCTCATGGACAATATTTTCAAAACTCTTGTTTCTTATTAAAAATCCTGAAGACAAATTAAAAATATTATATCAAAGGATATGTATACAAAATTTCAGCCATGTAGGTTAAATAGAATTTGAGATATATCAAATTGAAGTTGACAAATCTTGAAAAAACACATTCTGAGATAAATGGGTTTAAAGATTCAAGTGCTCTCATTTTCATAAATACTTACCATTTGATACATTTTACACTATTTAAATCTCCCATTAGGGATAATTTAACATATTTAATGCAAAATAATATTTTATTTAATGTAAATTAATGTATCGAAGACCATAATTTACTGATCTTTGCCATAATTGTTTAGCAATTTCAACTTAAATAGCTCCTGATGAGGCGTTGAAATCTGCATCACAAACTAATTTATGTCCTTCATACCATACACTGAATTCTGGAGAATTTTTATCAAGGTATTTTTCAGTCACAGAGCACTCTTTACAAGTTTTGGATAAAGCGGCATAATCTATAATATATAATGTCAAAGTGTCAATTTCATAACCAACACCTATAATAAGAATTATACACCTTTTCAGAAATACTTACCATTTGATACATTTTACACTATATAAAGGTCCTATTCGGATTAATTTAACATAATTAATGTAAAATAACTAAAATTATTTGACTATACAGCCAAAATTACTTTTCATCAAAGCTGCTAAGCACACAGAATAATTTATGAGGAAATTTTTAAACAGTACAAATAAATTTGCTAAAATGACCCAGATTTGTAAAGCATTAATTTTTTCGAGTTTTGTTCTTTGCAAAGTTTTAATTTTGCTAAATGCACTTTTTTTCTATATAATTTGTATGCAGCTGTTGATTTATGATTTGATTTTCTGCACCTTCTTTTATCTTTTCGATGCATTTGTGTAAAGGTTATGGCAGAAGAAGACAGTCCTGCACTTTTCTGGATATTTTGAGCATACGCAGATGCACCTACATTAAAGTCTAAAACTGCTTGTGATACAGCTGCTTCAACACGTTGTTTAGAAGTGTTTACTTGTTTTGAACACCTAGACCATATCAAACTATGCAACGATTCATTGGAGTTTTGTGTTTTACCTTGAGAACATCTCTCTAAGAGTGAATCGTCTGCAAGTCTCTGAAAGATAGGCATAATTTTACATACAATATCCATTGTTAATGGGGTCTTGATTTTAGTTTTGTGTGATTCGGGTTTTTTACCTTCACACAGAGCTCTGTTATAGAAGCACCAGGAATTACTTTTGAAAGGGCACTTTTTATGAAATGGCTTCTCATCTGTTGAACTGCAGTGGTACAAAATGGCATAAATGTCTTTTCATTGCAACTACATCACCTATATTTCTTTGGATTGCATTTCTATAGTATTTTGTAAGTTTACTTATAGTACTTTCTTTTAAGCTGCCATGCTTTCTACCACCCAGAGTAATTCCACGTTTCTTCTCACTGTCAACCAATTTTCGTAAAGCACTCCCCATTCTTTTACCTACATGGTTAATGCACTCTTCTTTTTTTCAGAACTATATCTGGTCCATACACTTGTGATTCTTGGAGTGATTTAAAAGTTTTTGAATCTCCATCGCCTAATAAAACAGTGTATCGAAGACCATAATTTACTGATCTTTGCCATAATCGTTTAGCAATTTCAACTTCCATAGCTCCTGATGAGCCGTTGAAATCTGCATCACAAACTGATTTATGGCCTTCATACCATACACTGAATTCTGCAGAATTTTTGTCGAGGTATTTTTCAGTCACCGAGCACTCTTTACAAGTTTTGGATAAAGCAGCATAATCTATAATATATCCTGTCAAGGTGTCGATTACACAACCAACACCATAATTAGAATTATGACCTCTTTTATGCCATGAGCCATCAAAACTCACAGCAATGTCAATAAATTTAGCACTGTGTAATGCATTGTTTTGATTAACATGTGCTATTTTAACTTTTTGTCGAATTTCATTCAAAGAGTTCATTACTGTAACTTTTGTTGCAAGTACAACATGTTTCAGATGTCTGCTAAATGTTTTTGAGTCCATCACACTTAAATTCATAAAGGAGGAAAATTGCTCCATTCCTGCATGACCTTTCCCTAAAGCAGTAATTGCTTGCACAGCTCTTCTATTCACAGTATAGGGAGATTTCACATCACTCGAGAGACGTGGAGATGATGTTGTCTTGAAACGGAAATCACAGTTATCACAATAGATAATTATTTCGTGAGATAGGCCATATTTTTTTCCCAAAGTTAAATTAATACATGAGTTTTTGCATGAAACACAAGTTTTAGTAAAAAGTTGCTGAAGCACTTCCAAGTTCACTATCAGATTACACGATGACGAAACATCATTACACTGATCATGATAAATTTCACGTTCAGATGTACTTACGTTCTTCTGAAGTTCGTTTAAACGATTAAAATCATTATTTTCAACAGAAGCAGACAATACTTTGCTTCTTTTAATTTTCATTAAATTTGATTTAGTTGTAGTTGATTTCCTTTTACGACCCATTTTTCATGGAATTTGAAATATGATCGAATAAACTTAAACTCACGTGGAAATGCACCGTAACTACTGAAAAACAAGCATCAAATCATTTCACTTCAAACACGACACGAAAAAAAAAAGGATAATATTAAACTAGAGAACCAAAGCGTTTGTTTACATTCTTTCAGCTAGTCAAGGACATTTAACTCCTGGTAGAGGGAGTGGCACACACAAACAGTACTCCATAAAAAATTAAATATCTATTGATGTAATCATCGTAGAAACATGCGGTTTGTTTTATTGGATTTTAATAACTCTGTAGTATTTTTTAAGATTAAAAAATAAAAATGTGATTTTTTCGAGATTTATGTGTCCCGGACCCCCTTAAGAGCTTTTGTACTCACCAAACACATTTGTTTAGTTTTTAATTATATTTTAATAAATTTTCTATTTTGAAAAAAATACACTAAAATACACTGCGAAATAGCATCGGCCATGTTTTCTCAGGATGAGTAAACCCGGTCCGTAATAAATTTTCTATTCTGAAAAAAATACACCAAAATGGCCGCGAAATAGCATCGGCCATGTTTTCTCAGGATGAATAAACCCGGTTCGCGTGATGCGACAAAGGTTTTCTGCTTTATTTATATAGACAGTTTGTATTTTCAAACTTTATTTAAACTTACAAATACTTTATAATCAAAACTCTTTAGTTATATTTAATTGAAAACTGTTTAGTTTAAACACTATAAACTGAAAAAAAAATTAAGAGCTTTTGTACTCACAAAGCACATTTCCAAATGAATTGTACCAGGAATAATTCTCAAATCGAATCACTTCATACAAAAATCAGTAAATCCACAAAAAATGAATAATGTAATTATTATCATTAAACATTATTAAACAGTTTCAATAATTTCGTTGCATTATTTAGTTTCAATTTAGTTTAAATAAAGTATTTAAAAAGTTTGAAAATTTGATTAAAAATTTGATCACTTGGATTTTAATTTTTTTTTTCACTTTTAATTGTCAAAAAATCAGTACATCTTCAAATGATCTATTTATGAATTAAAAAGTTTGAATTAAAAGTATAAAAATTAAAAGTATAATTAGACACGGTGATTCATTTTTTAGTGAGAATCACGCTGTGAATGATTCCCTTTTTGTTTACATCGTCAAAGAGCGATGACGCTTCATTAGAATCCAAATATCTCTAAAACTATTGAATTAACAGAATAAGTGTGCGCAGAAAAAATTATCAGTTTTCGAAGCTCTTTCCAAATGTGTAACATTTATGTACTTTCATGAAAAAAAATACACCAAAATGGCCGCGAAATAGCATCGGTCATGTTTTCTCAGGATGAGTAAACCCGGTCAGCGTGATGCGACAAAGGTTTATTTATATAGCTTTATCTGCTTTATTTATATAGATATCTAAAATATTTCTATCTGAGCAATGATGCTCCACCTGTTAGCATGATATACATACAATTAAGACAAATTAATTCCGTTTACGATAGTTTTTAGATTTTAAAAACTATACACTTCAGAAAGCATATATATATATATATATATATATATATATATATATATATATATATATATATACGCAAGAAATAATAGTTGGCATTGATGCCCCACGACACTTGAAAAAAAAATCATACAAAATTAGCTTTGTGATGACTAACATTGTTTCTTAATTTTTGCAATGATGCAATAACCCAATAACATTGATACCCAATAAAACAAAACAAAGCAAAACAATATATATATATATGATGTTATGTGTAATTCGTTGTCCAGATGTTACGTGGAATTGGGAGATGGAGTACTAAAATGTCATAGGAAGAAAGGACTTCATATCTTAATATCTAGTGGCTATACATATAACATGGCCAGTGCTGGTCATTCTGAAAAAAAAGATAAAAGGGTGACAGACACGAGTATATGAAGTACTTCGGATTTATTTTTAAATTAAGTTAGTTATGGGAGGCTTAAGGCCAGTGGCTTAGTGCCATTTTTACATAAAGTTACATCATTGAGATTAGCATATCAGCCATGAAGAGTCAGGAGGCCGGGATGGAAACGCCGATCTTCGCCGGACCGCTTTCGCCCTGTAAGTCGGAGATAGTTGTGCTGGAAAAAGCATCTTCTTGAACCGGTGGCCAGACGAGATCTGTTTTTGCAATTCAAACCTTCGCTCCTGTGCTGGCCCCGTCACTTGACATAAAGAGGAAAACATCTGGAATTTGGCGACCCAGCGGTCGCCAGCAGGCTCCGCCAAAGCTATAAGACAAAGGGTTATTATGTGTGTTCTACGAGGGGAAGGGGATAAATGGAGAATGTTATCGCCAATCGTTAGGCAACCCCTTTTAAGGGATTAACATTGGTATTTTCTCTTTCCGCTGATAAGCGATGAAAGCAGAAAACATGACCAAAAGAGTGCACATTTTTTGAGAAAGAAGTGATTGTCTGGGGGACTATATACCCCTGTAAAATTATTGAGGGAACAGCTCCCTAATGCGTTTAAGTATTCGAATGGAAAGGCAGGCTTTACTAGTAATATTTTAGCAAAAGTTAATAAGGGTTTCAAAACGTTACCACAATATATATATATATATATATATATATATATATATATATATATATATATATATATATATATATATATATATATATATATATATATATTTCAATAGAACAATGATGTTCACATTAATACACCATGGCAATGATGCCAAGAATATACACAAAAGTTTCAAATAAGCAATGATGCTTAAACATTTAATTAATTCAATGGCAATGATGCTCACGGAAAAATACACTTAATATATATTTCTTTTCATTAGAACAATGATGTTCACATTAATATACCATGGCAATGATGCCAAGAATATACACAAAAGTTTCAAATAAGCAATGATGCTTTAACATTAAATTCTTGCAATGATGCAATTAATTCAAAGGCAATGATGCCCAAGGAAAAATACATTTAATATATATTTCTTTTCAACAGAACAATGATGTTCATATTAATATACTATGGCAATGATGCCAAGAATATACACAAAGGTTTCAAATAAGCAATGATGCTTGAACATTTAATTTTTGCAATGATGCAATTAATTCAACGGCAATGATGCCCAACATTTCATCTATTTACTCAAAAACATGAACAATAAAAGCATTTTCACTTTTGCCACTGCAACAAATAGGAAACAAAAAATTGCTTGACACTCGCCAATCTTGCTTCTAAATCCAAACTAGGCATTTCGAACGATGGCAGGTATTCCACTCACATTTGCATCGTCGGTGGATTTCGTACCACCTATCCACCATTAAAGCTGTACCGTAACGTGGCCAATAAATTAAACTTTCACATTAGGAAAGACATCAGGTAGCGTTTTCCTTCATTTTATTTACGGCACAGAACATACACACACTATATACAAGAGAATTATATACAGGAACAGAATAACATCACCACATTCTAGCTTATGGCCCAAGCGTCGCCCTCTCGCCGGAGGGTAATGACCTTCTCCCCACAAATTCTTCTCTTCTTGACGCATGCGCTTAGAAACAGCTCGGGGACTTGACTCCCACGCAGACTGTGGGGGTGAGATATAGTACGGTACAGCTCTTTCGACACTACCCTGGCTTTGTGGCGAGGCCTCCCATGGACGATCTTCAGTGCTGGCCAAAACTCCTTCAAGCTGGTCACCACATTATTGGCAAATTTCCTATCATTGTCAGACTGTAATATAGATGGCTCTCCAAGCAACGAGAATATGCCCACTAGGTTGTAGGCTACTTCTTCATCTCTCTTTGACGTTAGAGACTTGAGAATCACAAATTTGGTGAGATGATCTTGGTACACCATTATAAATTTGTATTCTCTATCTGGCTGAGACTGAAAGTCAATAAGATCTACGTAATAAAGGGAATTAAATTCGGAAAAAATCATAGGTTTCACAACAATGCCCTTTTTATAATACCTTTCTGTTTTTTTTCTGGCAACGTTCACAAAGGTGGATGTACAGTTCATGACGTGTAACGTTCAATATCATGACGTGTAACGTTTTTGTATTTGGTTGAAAGTTCTTTCAACATTCTGTCACGTCGTCCTTGTCCAATAGCCAAATGAGCTTCATGAAGTACGAGAAATAACTCACATGGTAGGCTTGCATGACATTTTGAATTACATTTCATCACATTTTTCACGCAGAGACATTTCATATTCTATATGAAATGCCAGTACTATATAGTCCGTGACGTAATACTATATAGTACTGACGCCTTCTTTAACAGGATAAATGAGTTTACTTTTGTTTTCCACAATCATCACATCATAGCGATTCAGCAACCAATAGTCCCTGGGTTCCTTCTTAGTAGTCATTTTGGCTTTTTGTACATGATTTATTAACTTCTGGTAAGTAGTTTTGTTTAAGAAAGAACTGTTTTTTGCGGCATTAACTCGAATTTTGGACAGTTCATCGTCGAATCGTTGTTTCATGTCTATAGACCATGACTTCTTCTCCAACACTACAGCTTGCTCATCCATTTTCATGCAGCACAGTAAAAAACTAATTTTTTGCTGAACAAATTTAAGTAAAGTTTTCTGTAAAGTTTATCTAGCATTTTTGGTCGGCATTTTGTTGCCCGAAACAACTCAATTTCTTTTCTTATGATATATGCACCAGATTTTGATTTTTTATGATTTTACTTATCATTCTCCTGCAGAAACATACTAAGCTCATCAGATAGGGACATCTGTTTAGTACAAGCACCATTACTCGTAGCATCACCTTCAATTCCATCTTTTAACTCTCACCTCAACTGCTACTTCTGGTTCAGACTCTGAGCCATTATCATTTACGTTGAATAGGAATTTAATTGGTATTCTATTGTATCAGATAAATAACTAATTCCCCGGGTTTACATTAAAAATTCCCCGGGTTTCGGGTTCGTAAAATCTTTAAAAAACCCGGGTTTTCGGGTTCGGGGAAACCCGGGTCAAAAACCCTACTTGCCACGTGATATTAGAAACGAATCGGAAATGTATTTCATACTTGCCGGTTTCTCATTTGGCATTCTATAGAATGCGTAGGAAATGTGTGAAATATGAATCGTTTCATGCATTGCCGGCTAGTTTTAGGCATTATATACAATGCCTAGGCATTCTATAGAATGCCGGATTTCATACTTTGCCGGTAACACACACACATATATACATATACATATATATATATATATATATATATATATATATATATATATATATATATATATATATATATATATATATATATATATATCGTCGGTACACAAGAAAAGTGACACATTTAAAAAACTCTTTTTGAGTTAAATAATATATGTTCAATAAACTATCTACATTTATCAGAAAACATGAATTTGTTTTATTCAACAATTTTATCAGTGAATTTGAAAAGCATTGTTAAAAAATGGGTTGTTAAGGGTGGTTTGTTTAACTTTGTCAAGTTAATAATAAAATTTTTGAATGCCATAGTATTATGAACCATCACAGTCAAGAAAAATTATAACATTCTAAAAAATGCAATGTTTTACATAACTTCAAAATGCAAAACAATGTCGTTCTACTGAAAATTAAGGATTTTTGAGATGTGTCACGTTTCTTGTGCATCGACGATATATATATATACATACACACACACGTCGGCAGACGATCATCTACGGTATCTTAAAAGCTGACCATCTGCTGAAGAACCACAGTTCTAAAGATTTTTGCATGGATAACATTAACCCGTTAACGCCCAACTTAATTTAAAATTGAAATTTTGTTAAAAACTTTTAAAATTATGTTCTAAACACTTAAATTAAACATAATATGCAATTAAACTCCACACCATTAATTTAGGATCCGAGATAATTACTGTCCTATAAATAGGACGCTGGGCGGATATAGAAGTTTTTGAACACTTAGTACTTCTCCTTTGTTTTTAGTTACTTGATTACGTTTCTGTTCCCAAACAATTGAACTTTAATATTTAATGCAAAATAAAATGAAACACAAATAAATTTGACATTTTTTATTAAGTTTAAACATATTCACACTATGTTATGGTAATTTGGAAAACATTTTGTACATAGAGTTACATTACATTTCATGCAAAATGTAAGAGGTTTTCCCGAACAATTTTGCATTTGACATCGTCTTTGTTTTTCTCTTTTACCAATTACATGGCCAACTCCATCACGTCTAACAGTGTCTATTACCTTCACTTGAGATGAAATTGTATAACTTGGTCTACCGATTTGTTTTTGTCCTGTGTTGCCTTTTTTTAGATAGGCTATTGCAATATGTCTCCTTATTTCTTTCATACTCTTTTTCTCTGCATTTACCATGTTGTAAATAACGCAGGTATTTACAACAGCCATGTCTACAATTCGGGTAAAAATTGGCCAATACCATTTTTTTCCACGGATTTTTATGGTATGTTTCTCTAAAAGCCAATCATGAGAATCTACACCACCCATGTTTTTGTTATAATTGTTTACGAGACATGGCTGTTCGATTTTATTTTTTTTCAGCTTTTCCTTTTTCACGCCTTGAAACATATGTTAGTGGCTCAATTATGTCAAAATTTGTCGCAAGTGTAACGCATTTGTTATCATTCCATTTTACCGCAGTAATTTTATTTTTCACATCAAAGTAGAAATCATGTGAACCACGGCTAGTCTTTTTGAAAGTAGAATCAATTTCAAGTTGACAATGCTGTATTCTGTCACTTCTTATTGTTCCTGTTGCTCGAAATCCACTCTTTCTTAGGTCAACCAACAAATTATAGGAATTAAAAAAATTATCAAAATAAACTATATGACTATTGGGATCAGTAACTGGCTGAAGCATTTTTTTTACAACTCGAGTTCCCAAGGGCTCTTTTGAAAGAACCACGGTAGAAGCAGTATCGACAACTTCCTTGCCGCAATACAAATCAAAATTATAGCAGTAGCCATTGTTCCCACATAATGCCCACATCTTATACCCAAATCTTATGGGTTTACCTTTAATGTATTGCTTGAAGTAATGATGACCGTAATATCGAATCATCATTTCATCAATAGATAGATGCTTGTCAAAAATTCCCCATTTCTGAAAATTTACGTTCATTTCAGTAATTAATTTTCGAATTTTAAAAGCTCTGTCATTTGTTTGGGACTTGGCTTCATTATTATCAGCAAAATGAATCATAGATTTTATTTCTAAGTATCTGTTTCTAGTCATTGAGTTTTTTACTATAGGAACCATTAAATCTTCTTCATCTGACCAATAGTCACGTTCACTTGATAGTGTATGATATCCAGAGAAAATCAAAAAACCGATAAATGTTTTTAATTCTTCAGTTGTTAAGGAAAAATCTGGTTTGTTTTTCCATTGTTTGGCGTATTTTTCTGTTTCTGTTAAAATATGCTCCAAATATGTCGGAGACAAAAATTCTTCAAAAACTTCTACGGGCGATAGACCCTCTAAAGTGCTTACAGCTTTTTCATAGTTTATTTTTGAGGCATTACTTTCATCAGGAAAATTATAATTTGGCGGAACTTTTTTCCAATCTGCTATTAACTCTTTTTTACCTTTTTTACGTGTATTTGATCCTGATTCCGAGCAACTTCGCTTTTTACTTTTGTGTGATAAAACTTTCTCTCTATGATCATCATGGTTTTCATAAGGTACAGAAATTTCAATACTACCTGCAACGTCTCTTACAGATGGGTCAAGAGTTTCAGTGTCATCAAAACCTTCTTCATCTGTTAATTCATCTACTTCAGGTGGCAAAGCAATCATTCCTCCGAAAATAGATATTCTACAGCTTCCTCGGCAGTTTTAAAAACTTTTTTCCGAGACATCTTGAGCACCTTTGAAATAAACTAAATATCAGAAAATTTAACGCATCCGCCCAGCGTCCTATTTTTAGGACAGTAGTTTAAATTTGTAATTAAAACTAATAAAAGTAAAAATAATTTTAAAACGTTATAAGATATCTGTTAATAGAATATCTGAAATATAAATTCTGAAAAAATATTTAAACTTACCTTTAAAACCTTTTCGTACGATTACAATGAAATTCAGCAAGAAAAAATCATGAAAATGGCGAAGTTTACGTGTCTCCAGCTGGCTGAAAAATGCGTCCATCCGGTCCATACCGGCATAAGTAAGTAGGGTGAAACCATTACTCTTCAGGGGGTAGAAAAATAATAGGCGAAACGTTGAATAGCTTTATTTATAATGGTGAAAATGAACTGTCCTATAAATAGGACGCTGGGCGTTAACGGGTTAAATATGTATATAGTTTTAATAACAAATACATGTAAAATTTACCGAATTGCGAATACTTGTAAAAGTAATGACATAAATCATAAATATTTATATCCGTTTTATTAATATGATTTATATAATTCTATGAGGTGCGATAAAAATACACTTTCACTCATAGTTTCCTAATTTTTTTGAATTACTAAGTTTTAAACTGGAAAATATTTTATTACAGAGATAAATCATGAAAGATATCCATTCATACATTTCACAACATATTCTATATAAAAAGGAATATAACGTCATGAAATATTTTGGGAAAAAAAGTTACTCAGTTTTTACGTCAATAATAATTTTTCCACGCCTACTGTATCTCAAATGTAAAGTCGGAGAAAATTAATGCAAAAATTCTGACATTATTGACGCCTAGGTGTAGGTAAAAAAATATACTCTGTGTACCGAATAGTAGAATTTGATTTTTAAAAAATTGCTTTTTTTAACTCAATTTTCAATTCTTGGCTCTCTACCAAAATACTTCAGAAAAAAAAAGGGGGGGGGGGGGTTATAGATTGCCTTTTGAGTTATATTCTATATTTTTTTTGCTTTATGGAAAATTTGGATAAATTCAAAACTACAATTTACCTACGACGTAAAATATATCATTTGTTTGGAGTTGAAATATTTGTCCGCAAAAAGTGGAAATGTAATTAAATACTCCAAATGTTACAGATCTATAATTTTCCTATTTTTCAACACAACCTCTCGTTTCGTAATTCATTTAGTGTTGTTTTATTGTTAAACTTTTAGTGCTTTTCACCTATTTGTATATCACCGTTCATATCATTGACTCTTTTACAATTTTTTATATCATCATTTTTAACACCTTTGTTTATTAACTTTTAATAAATCGTATTTTAATCACATTTACATTTTAACATCATTGATTTTATCAGCTTTTTATATCAGTTAAACACCGCTGCACATCTTTTAAGGCTGCTGTGTACTAACCTTACTGGATTCGCTCACCTCAATGGTAACGTATTGAAAAAAACGTATTGAAAAAATACCACCTGGTGTAAAATTTCTTTCTGTATTATGGAATACATTTTTTTTTAAAATTAATCCAAGTCGGCAATCCTTTTACAAATTTTCTCCATCAGTTAACATTGAGGTCAGCGAATCCAATAGGGTTAGTGCACAGTATTGAAATTAATGTTTTTAAATCTTGAATTTCTGCTGTTGGTTCGCGTCTGGTGCTTTTATATATCTTTTTTTTTCGGCTGTAGTCTTGTGTTTGGAGCTTTATGTCCTGTTTTGGATCTATCATATAAAACCCCAACCAACTAGACGAAATAACTTTTAAACAGAATCAAGGGAACTGTTTTAAACAGAATATACCTGTTTACTGTTAAACCGAAACGCAATTTATATTTGTGTGCCCAAAATTATATAACACAGAAATTTAAAATTACTTAAAATGTTAAAAAAAAATCACCTACAATAAATGTTATGTAGAATTTCGTCGTCATTTCCCTTCAAAATCAATTTTCCTTCTGATATGAAATCCAGTATTCTTGCATCATTATGCCTACATGTAAACACGTTTATGTCATCTAACGCTGAATGTCATTGAAATGGCATCTTTATTCGACCCACGTTCCATATTTTTATTCTAGTCGTCAATCTCTTGGCATAATTCTTCCCCTGTGGGGGATATTTCCCAAAGTTTGTCAAATATTTCACGCATTTTCCCTTCAATCGCCCCACCATCGTCTGTCCTAAGTCACATCCGTAAATGTTGCCTTTCCCATTCAAGACTATGAAATTGACTTCTTCATCACCGTCAGAATTGATATCGGTAGTTTGGGTTGATTTAGGGTACATATCTAAATTTATTTATATATATAAATTTATAGAATATATATATATATATTCATATTCTATAAATTTATAGAATAAATATATATATATATATATATATATATATATATATATATATATATATATATATATATATATATATATATATATATATATATACACACATATGTGTGTGTGTGTGTGTTTGTTTTAAATTTAAACTGAAAACCACGACATGAAAATGAACCAGAAAAGGAATACAAGAAATGAACAGTTTATTTGTGATATTTAACCCGTTTAATACTGGTTATGTTGCTTTGGCTTGCCTTCGTGTCTTGGTTTTGAGTTTCAACCATCTAACATTTTATATTATTATTCTTACATAGGAAATTACTTCCGTCTGTCTTACTATGGAAGTATATCTATTAAACTCCAAATAATCTTTCTTTGCAGTATTCAAAATTTTATTTCTATTATATGTGTGTGTGTGTGTGTGTAATTAACAATAACGCCCCACTAACATTAATTTTCCTTTATCTCACGCGTATCCTAAATTTTCCTCAATAAAGCACAGCCCTATTTCAAAAACGAAATCGAAATTAAAAGACTTCTAAGCCTAGCGGCAAAACTATAAGTTACTCAGTATAAAAGGTGAGACAGGGTATTATCGCGCTCTCTGCTTCATTACTTCTTTGCTTCTGTCCGTGTACTGCTTCCAGTCCTATACCATAATGTAAAGTCTGTTCTCAAACCCCGGCAACCGGCCCGGTGGTCGCTAGTATTGTTTGTGTGTGTCATGCTGAATCCAGAATGGCTTCGTTATGTGGAATAATAAAAAGAATGTGTATCGCATCAGTGTTGTGCGTCTTCATCACTGCCCCTCTTCTCTGTGGTTATTTCCTCCCCGATGTGTTTAGGCTCATGAGAAAGGTGTTCGTCTCTTTCAGGACGAACGATCTCATGTGTGTGTGTGTGTGTGTGCGTTCCTGCTCTTTCCTCGAGCGTGTCCACCGACGTCTACAAAAGTGTGAATCCATCACCTGTACCGGTCAGTAAAAATCATTCGCGCGTGTAAATACCGATCTCATATTTTATATATATATATATATATTTATTTATTTTATTTTATTTATATGTATATGACGCGGTTCTTACCCGCATAACTTTCTCCCTAAATAATTATTCTAAATAGCAGTCAAGAATTATAGGCCTGTGGCAAAGAGAGACTACTAAATTACATCTAAGAACTCTATTAACTAACATTAATTAAAAATGAATTAAATCCGCGCCAAGTTCCATCTCTCAGCTCTCGACGCGCGACCAGTGGCGCGAGTGTCCACCTCATCCAGTGGCGGACAACTCTAATCTAGCTTTATTCTTTTTTCCGCTCACTGCATCACACGCCAAAATATTGCTTAGCTCTGCAATTCAGACCTTCCGGAATATTCCCTGCCTATGTCTTCAAGGTTGCTCAATTCTATTAATAGCTTTTCGCGGCGCTCCCGTTCGACTCTCTTGTTTGTTCTATGCAATGTGAAAATAGTGACGTTTGACGCCTTAAAATTAGATCTGCTCTGAAAGCCACTTTTAAATTATTTTAACTATTCTACTTTCCCTAAAAATCATATCCCCTCAGGGGGTTTACCTTCTTTAGGTAAAGACGGGTGTCGCAATCCCGAGGTACCCCAGCGAACTTTCCCTCCTTTCCCTTTTCTTCTCCTCTCGTCCTTCTACTGTTACCTTTTTTTCTCCCTCGTTGCGGTTACCTCTTCGGAGGTGAGGGCTCCTCATCAGAAGCTGTAGCCATTCTGTGCTTCTAGCTTCTAATGGCGATTAACTGCCCACGTGTTTGCCGTGCGTGGAGACCCGTGTCCCAGGAAATGGGGATCCTGGTAGTTGAGGGGTTTTATTCTTCGCCATAATGTGGGCTTTAGTAAGGTAAATCTCCAACACACTACTTTGGCCCTTGCTTCAGGTAAACGGGAGGTGCACATTGGTCCCGTGTGTACCAATCGGCTGGTCGGTTAGACATTGTTCACTGGCTCAGGGCTAAGCAACCGGTCATTGGCCTCGCGCGTATAGTTCCCGGTTAGCACTGGCGCAGTAACCGGCGTCCCCTTGTTGGGCTCCATGGTGGGTGGTGCCGCCGGGGACCGAACATACGGCCCATTTTTATGGATATTTCAACCAAAGCCAAACAAGCATCATCTGTCTCATCGAATGAAAGCCTAAGATCTCGCTTTTTCATTATTAAACGCAAGGAAGGCAACTTCACAACAGTATCACCTTTCTTGATACAAAAATGTATACAATCTGTAATAGGCCATGTGAATTCAATAAAGAAGCTCCGTTCTGGTGACCTCCTTGTTGAAGTAATGACTGCAGTACAAGCTGCGCAGTTGTCCAAGATAAATATGTTTGGAAATATTGCTGTGTCCGTGGCTCCTCATGGATATTTGAACTCTTCGAGAGGAGTAATATCGGAGGCCGATCTCCTCCATACCCCCGAAGAGGAAATCCTGGAGCATCTACACGACCAACATGTGTCTGGTGTTCGTCGTATTAATATCCGTCGAGATGGGAAAGTGCTTCCAACGAAGCATCTCATCTTGACTTTCGACACACCTAAATTACCATCATTCCTTATTGCTGGGTACCTTCGGTGTCCCATCAGGCCCTACGTTCAGAACCCTCTCCGTTGCTTTCAGTGTCAACGTTTCGGACACTCGAAAGCATCGTGTCGTGGTTCCGTGGTCTGTGCCCAATGTGCCCAGCCTGACCATACATCTGAGACCTGCACAAAGCCAGCTAAATGCGTCAACTGCCAAGGAGATCACACATCTTACTCACGCTCCTGTCCAAAATGGATAGTTGAGAAAGAAATTCAGACCGTCAGAGCCAACAATAGTCTGTCATACTTAGAAGCGCGCAAACAGGTCGAGGCTAGAAGCCCTAGAGTTGGTGTTTCATACGCCTCTGTTGCCGCTTCCAAGAGAGTTATGTGTAACTCATCAACCCAAACGGAGCCTATTCTTAACACCAATAAATCAAACAATAGTAAAACTCAAACAACCCCACCTTCAAAATCTAATTCACAACCTAATAAAACATCCCGTTCTTCCATCTCAAAACCTTCCACACCTAAACCAGCTATACATAAAAAATTAAAAAGTGCTGAAGTTGCTAAGCGAGTGAGTCATTCACGTAAGGTGAAAGACCCTCGCAATGTGGCGCGTATGGAGGAGGATTCCCTCCAAATTTGCGCGTCCAATTCGGATCTTTCTGATCCTGATGCTGGGGTGTCTATGGACACCTCAACTCCTCCCGCTCGTGCTCCTTCTCCCTCTTCCTCCTGATGGCGACTTTAATTTCCTGGAACTGTCGCGGTTTCCGTAATAAACTATCAGATCTGAAGTCTTTGATCACAGATTACCATCCAGCCTGTGTCGCACTTCAGGAAACTTTCCTGAAGTCAGCGGACACGGCCAAATTACGTCGTTATAGTATTATTCGGAAGGACAATGTTTCGGGTGTGCGAGCGTCTGGAGGTGTTGCTCTCCTGACCTGTCACAGCTATCCCTATGCTGTCCTATCGTTAAATACTCCACTTCAAGCGGTAGCAGTGCGTGTGCAGATGCGGATATTAATTTCCGTGTGTGTAATATACCTGCCACCTAACGACGTTGTTGATCAAAGAACTCTCGACGACTTGGTGACTCAGCTTCCGGAACCTTTTGTTATACTTGGAGACTTTAATGCTCATAATGTTTTGTGGGGGAGTAGCTGTAACACCGCTCGAGGAAGGCAAGTGGAGCAGTTAATAACTGACCACAATCTTTGCCTCCTCAATAATGGTGATCCTACTCACTTTCACGAGCCATCTCGGACCTTTCACATCATTGATCTTGCCATCTGTTCACCGTCAATCTTTCCATCTTGCAACTTTTGGGTCGGGACAGATCTTCGCGGAAGTGACCATTTTCCTGTGTTTGTGTCACTGTCCGGCACTGGATCCGTAGTCTGTCGTCCTGCGAGATTCAAATATGAATTGGCGAATTGGTCCCAATTCACAGACTCTGCAGTCATCACCCAACGTATGGTCGACGGTGACATTGATGATGCGGTTCGTCTTGTCTCCAACGTTGTAATAGAAGCTGCCGATGCAGCCATTCCCAAGAGCTCACCTAATGGTCGAAGAAACTGGAAACCGTGGTGGAACCTTGAGTGTTCTGCAGCATTGAAAGTACAACGTAAAATGTGGGGGATATTTCGCCGATACCCCACCACTCCAAATTTCGTTGCTTTCAAGCAAGCAAGAGCTAACGCTCGTAGAGTGCGTCGACGTTGCCAGAGAGAGTCGTGGAAAAAGTACGTTTCGGAATTGACACCATCCACTCCCAGTAAACAGCTTTGGACGAACGTAAAGAAATGCATAGGATTATATCCAGACCAGCCAATACCGTGCATTGTTCAAAATGGCGTTACACTTTCTACCTTAGAGGAAATAAGTAACGCCATTGGCAGCGCCTTCAGTTCAGTGTCGAGTGCGTCGTCGTATCCAACCACTTTCATGCGACACAAACTGCGTGCCGAGTCAAGACCTTTGCGTTTCGATACTCAGTCCGATCTGGCCTACAACTGCCCCTTTACGGAGAACGAGTTGGAGAATTGCCTTCGGCAGACTCGGATGACTTCCCCGGGTCCCGATGGCATTAGTTATGCTATGTTACAGCATCTCTCTCGCAGCTCGCTCCGTAATTTGCTGTATCTGTTTAATAGAATCTGGGAGGAACATGCTTTTCCATCCTCTTGGCGTAGGGCAATAGTGATTCCTATTCCCAAACCGGGAAAGGATGCCTCTAGCCCTAACAATTTCCGTCCAATTGCACTCACCAGCTGTTTATGCAAGCTGCTGGAACGAATAGTTAACAATCGGTTAGTGTATCAGTTAGAATCCCAGCTTTGTCTGTCACCCCTACAAAGCGGATTTCGGCGTGGCCGGTCCACGATGGATAATATCATAGCCTTAGAATCCGAAGCTCGCAATGCCTTTGTCAGAAGAAACCACTTAGTGTCTGTTTTCTTCGACATTGAAAAGGCTTATGACCGGACGTGGCGATATGGTATCCTTCGTGACCTTTGTAATAACACCTTTCGTGGTCACTTGCCGATTTTCATTGCGAACTTCTTGTCACTACGAGAATTTCAAGTTCGCATTGGTACGACGCTTTCCGATGTTTACATTCAAGAAGAGGGAGTTCCTCAGGGCAGTGTATTGAGTGTTACACTGTTTTCCCTGAAAATTAATGGAATTTTACAGTGTTTGCCACCATCTGTTCGTGGCAATCTGTATGTCGACGACTTGCAGATCTCGTGTCAAGGTAAGGATATGCGTTACATCGAACGACAATTGCAAGCTTCAATATCTCGCATGATGACATGGTGTTCTGAGAACGGTTTTACGTTTTCGGCCGAAAAAACCTCTTGCGTACATTTTTGTAAGCGCAGAGGTTTGCATCATGACCCGCAAATATACCTAGGTGACTCACTGATAGCCGTAGAGAACGTGGTTCGTTTCTTGGGCGTGTTGTTCGATAGTAAGTTAACTTTCCTTCCGCACGTAATGTATCTACGGCGGAAGTCTGAGCAGGCTCTAAACTTGCTGAAAGTTCTATCCAACACGTCCTGGGGAGCTGAGCGATCTACTATGCTCCGGGTTTATCGCGCGGTCATTCGATCGAAAATGGATTATGGATGCGCCGTGTACGGTTCCGCACGCTTTTCCGTGCTACGGAAACTGGACACGATTCATCATTCCGCCCTTCGAATCTGTTCTGGTTCTTTCAGGACATCTCCCATTAGGAGTTTAAATGTCATCTGCGGTGAGCCTTCTTTACCTATTCGCAAGCAATTGTCGCTTCAGTTGTACTTCCGTATCCTCTCGCAACCTAATCACCCACTCCATTCTGTTCTACTTGACAGTCGGAATGACCGACTTTACCAAAATCGGCCATCTTGCATTCCACCTTTCGGACTTCGCATGAGGACGTTTCTTATTTCATCTCCGCTGTGTGATGTGGATGTCATGCTGCAACCGACTTTGCATTTTCCACCTTGGCGAAACCACAAGATTTCGTACTTGCGCCTCTTCCAGGGTTTTGCAAAATCGAATACGGATCCTGTCATTTTTCGCCAGCTTTTTGCGTCGCACCTCGCTAGTTACCCTAACTATGTTGATGTTTATACCGACCTCTCGAAAACAGAAGATCATGTTGGATGTGCCTACGTCTGTGGCAGAGACGTTAGGAGCTATTCACTTCCCGACTGTTTTTCTGTCTTTTCAGCAGAGTTTGTGGCTGTACATGAAGCTCTGAAGTATATCTTCCGGCAGAGAGATAGCCGTTTTATAGTGTATACAGATTCCATCAGCGTTTTAGAGACTTTGGAGAATGGTGAAGTGTCACACTCCCATTCCCTTGTATCTCCGGTGTTGGATCTGCATCGTCGCCTCTGTCGTCGTGGCTTCAGTGTCCTTTTCTGCTGGGTGCCTGGTCATGTCGGCATATCGGATAACGAGCAGGCAGATGCTGCGGCTAAGGGTGCTGTGTATCGGCTGAATCAGCATGTGCCTATCAGTGATGTGAAGTCCGCTGTGAAAAAGTTAGTTAGGAACGAATGGCAAGTTGATTGGGATCTGCAGGTTATTAATAAGCTGCGACAGGTTAAACCATGTATTGGTGCTTGGCCATCAGCTCAACTGCGTCGTGCAGACGTCATACTCACACGGTTGAGAATCGGGGATTCCCTTTTGACGCATCGACATTTGTTGATGGGTGAGGATGCCCCTCTCTGTCAACATTGTAAGGCTCCACTTTCGGTTGGACATATTTTGACGTCTTGCCCTTCGCTTCAAGCCCAGTATAATAGGTTTTTTGGCTCCTGTTCGCCTATCTTATCTGAACTGCTGGGGGAGCCCCCCCCATCCTGCTCTGTTTGCCTTCTTATTTTTTACTGGTTTTATACACAGTATGTGCTTTAGCAATTGATTTTATCGTTAAGCTTTTATTGCGTTTTACAAATATCTTTTTTTTTATAATCTTTTTATCAATTTTATGTATCACCGTTTTTACCAGCTTATATATCACCGTTTTTTATGACTTTTACATATCATCTTTCTATATTACCTTGTATATATGATTCTAACATGTTTATACATAATTTTTATCATCCCTTTTATTCAGTTTTTTACGGTTACTCGTTTTTATATTTATTAGTGTTGGTTATAAATCTGTTTTTTCACCGTTGGTTCGAGCGTGGCGACTCTATGTAATCTGTTTTTGCTCTAGTCTTGTGTTTGGCGCTTTATGTCCTATTTTGGATCTTGCGCCATAAAACCCCAACCAACCAACCAACCTAAAAATCATATATATATATATATATATATATATATATACACACACATACACAGTGGAATCTCGATCGATCATTCCCCGAACGATCGTTTTCCCGTATGATGAGAAATTCTATATGATGAGAAGAAATTCCAACTTAAACATAATCTTGAAATTTAATGCATTAACTCAACAGTTTTTGGTCGACATGTATGCTAAAATAGAATCTGAACGGCTGAGATTCATTAAGAATAATCAGGGGCAGCTCCGTGCGGAACAGTACATGAACCTTAGGGATGCCATGCAGACGGATGGAAATGTCAACGATATAGGCCAGTTGATCATCCTGCCTTCAAGTTTTACCGGCGGCCCACGTTATATACACGAGCGGACACAAGATGCAATGACATATGTCAGGAATTTTGCAAGACCCGACCTATTCGTCACAATAACCTGCAACCCGAACTGGACAGAAATTACGCGCGAGTTGTTTACCGGACAGACTTCGACCGACCGACCGACACGATTTGCTGGCCAGGGTTTTTCACCTGAAGTTGAAGGTCCTCATGAATCTGCTTGACAAAAGTAAAATTTACGGATCGGTCCGTTGTTTCATGTACACCATTGAGTGGCAAAAGCGGGGATTGCCACATGCACACATTTTAGTCTGGCTTTCGGATACTGTTCATGTAGATAGGGTAGACGAGTTCATCAGTGCTGAAATACCTGATCCGCAGTTAGACCTTATTCTTCACGATGTCATAACAAGGCATATGATTCATGGCCCCTGCGGAGTTCTAAATCCCAGATCGCCCTGCATGAAAGAAAATGCATGTACCAAGAGATATCCAAAAACTTTCCTACAAGACACGCGATCCGGTCACGATGGCTATCCATTGTATCGAAGGAGGAGTCCTGAGAATGGAGGATTCACTGCTGAGAAAATGGTGCGTGGTGCTAATGTACAGATAGATAACAGATGGGTCGTCCCTTATTCCCCCATTTTATCGAAGATCTTCAACGCACACATCAACGTAGAGTTCTGCAACTCCGTCAAGTCGATTAAATACGTATGTAAACAAGGGTTCGGATATGGCTGTATTTTCTGTAGGAAACGAAAATGATGAGGTTGACACCTACCAACTTGGAAGATACGTGAGCACCAATGAAGCAGTTTGGAGGATACTGAATTTTCCCATTCACGAGCGTTATCCAACAGTTGTTCATCTCAGCGTCCATTTAAAAGACCAACAGAGAGTGTACTTCACCGAACGAAATGTTGAACAACAAACAGCAGCTGCACGTGATACGACTCTGACTGCATTTTTTAAACTCTGCGAAACCGATGAATTTGCCCGCACTCTTCTCTACAACGAACTGCCCAAGTACTATAAGTGGAACAATAATACATCTAAGAAATGGCTCAGAAGAAAAAATGGTCAGCCTGTACCGGAACATCCTGGAGTCAAGTTTGCTCATGCACTCGGCCGCGTTTACACTGTCCATCCGAATAACTCCGAATGCTTCCCCTTGAGGATTCTCCTCCATGAAGTTAAAGGTCCGACGTCGTTCGACGAACTCAAGACAGTTAACGGTACCGTGTGCGAGACTTTCAAGCAAGCCTGTAATCTCCTGGGACTTCTCGAAGACGATTCTCAGTGGAATAACACGCTACCGGAAGCCGCTCTAACTCGATCTGCAGGTATGTTACGTAATCTTTTTGCTGTCATGCTGCAAACTTGCGCAATGTCCAGTCCTCTCACTTTGTGCCCCTCAGGGGGTTTACCTTCTTTAGGTAAACACGGGTGTCGCAATCCCGAGGTACCCCAGCGAACTATCTCCCCTTTCCTTTTTCCTCTCCTCTCTTCCTTTACTTTATTCTTTTTTTCTCCCTCGGTGTGGTTCCTCTTCGGAGGCGAGGGCACCCCTTTAGTAGCTGTTGCCGTTCTGTCGCCGCTTGCTACTATTGGGGTCTTTATCACCCACGTGTTTGCCGTGCGTGGAGACCCGTGTCCCCGGAAAAGGGAATCCTGGTAGTTGAGGGTCAGGTTTGGTTGCCCAACACACTGCTTCGGCCCCCGCTTCGGGTAAACGGGAGGTACTTAGTGGTTCCCTAATGTATCAATCGGCTGGTCGCTGACATTGTCTCCGGCTAGGAACCAAGCTATCGTTTCGGCTTCTGGGCATCTCGTTAAGGGTGGAGGTCTGCTTCAGGGTCGTTTCGTGTGCGTATAGTCCTCGGCGAGCACTGGTGCAAGTATCTGCATCCCCTTGTTGGGCTCCGTGGTGGGTGGTGCCGCCGAGAACCGAATCAAACCCCCCCTTTTTTATGGATTCTTCTTCAAATCTCTCTAGTGGAATTGAAAAATCTCTCCCCTCGAGGGAGCAACAAATGGCTAGTTTTTTTATAATTAAACGGAAGGAAGGCACATTTGCAACGGTGTCGCCCTTTCTTATTCAGAAATGTCTTTCTGCCTCTGTAGGGAATGTTCAAAGCGTAAAAAAACTTCGCTCTGGTGACTTATTAGTAGAGTTGTCAACATCAGCACAAGCTTCGCAATTGATGAAGGTAACAATGTTTGGAAACATAGCTGTGTCCGTAACTCCACACGTCTATCTCAATTCTTCGAGAGGCTTTATCTCGGAGGCTGACTTACTCTATACCCCCGAAGAAGAAATTTTGGAGCACTTACAGGACCAGCTTGTGTCTGCCGTGCGTCGTATCACTATCCGTCGGGATGGGGAAATCCGTCCAACGAAGCACCTTATCCTGACATTTGACACGCCAAAGCTACCAAACTTTGTTAAGGCTGGATATCTCCGATGCCCAATCAGACCCTACGTACAAAACCCTCTCCGTTGCTTTCAGTGCCAACGTTTTGGACACTCGAAAGCAGCGTGTCGTGGTTCAGCGGTCTGTGCTCGCTGTGCTCAGCCTGACCATTCATCAGAAACCTGCAATGCTCCAGCTAAATGTGTCAACTGTAAAAGCGATCATCCCTCTTTTTCACGCTCATGTCCCAAATGGACTCAGGAAAAAGAAATACAGACTATTAGGGCTCATAATAATCTGTCATATATGGAAGCTCGAAAGCAAGTCGAGGCTAGGAGTCCCAGAGTCGGAGTCTCTTACGCTTCTGTAGCTGCTGCGAATAAAGTAATGTGTACAGCATCGACACAGACAGAGACTTACCCATCTAAGACTTTGTCTGTCACTTCCCGTTCTGCACGTTGCACTAAAAATAGACAATCTAATATCCCCACCTCTCAAAATATCTCAAATAATAATCAATCGTGTTCATACCACATAACTACAGACTCACCAATCCCACCAAATCGAAATAGAAGAAAGAAAATGATTATTCCCAGAAAGACCGTCGGCCTTTCTAGGAAAACAAAAAACCAAATATACGAAGTTAAAAATACACAGACCTTCAGGAAGCTCCTTTCGGAGGAGACTCCATTAAAATTGTATGTGTCCGAGGAATCGGACCATGATATCGTTTTTGAGGAGTCTGTAGCTCCTTCCGTCCGTTGCACGAAATCTCAACCCACAGGGAGAGGTCGATCGGTCTCTCCTCCTCTTTCTTTGCCGTAATGGCTCTCGTTTCTTGGAACTGTCGTGGCTTTCGTCGTAACTTTTCTGATGTGAAGGCCCTGGTGGCTGAACACAACCCCGCGGTTGTTGCACTTCAGGAAACATATCTGAAGTGCACTGACACGTCTAAGATCCGTCGCTACCACTGTGTTCGAAAAGACAACGATACCGGTGAGAGAGTTTCGGGAGGTGTAGCTATCTTCACCTCCCATGTCTATCCTTCCACCGTTGTCCCTTTGCATACCACCTTGCAAGCTGTAGCTGTACGGATCCATATAAGACGTTTAATCTGCGTCTGTGTTGTCTATCTACCACCTAACGAGCCAGTCTCTCAGAACCTTCTGGATGATTTAGTAGATCAGCTGCCCTCACCATTCATTCTCCTAGGTGACTTCAATGGTCATAGCGCGCTTTGGGGAAGTAAAGACACCAACCCTCGGGGTCGGCAGATCGAACAGTTGCTGTCCGACAACTGTCTCTGCCTCCTGAATAACGGGGAAGAAACTTACTTCCACGAGCCGACGCGTACCTTCCATAGCATAGACCTTGCTATATGCTCACCATCACTCCTACCTTTTGTTAACTTTTTTTGTTGGGAATGACCTCAGGAATAGTGACCATTTTCCGCTTTTTGTAAAATTTCTAGGTGATGACAATGGTCCTATTTTACGTCCGCGTCGTTACATCCTTGATGCAGCTAACTGGGAGAAATTCACTTCCCTGGCTGTAATTACAAGAAGTATGGTCGATGGTAGCATAGATGATGCTGTTGAAACCGTCACAAATGTAATCGTGCGGGCAGCTGATATGTCAATACCTAAATCTTCTCCCTTTCCGCCGAGGCACCGTAAGCCCTGGTGGAATGAAGAATGTCAGAAAGCCATGAAGAACCAAAAGAAGCGATGGAATATTTTTCAGAGATATCCTACCACTGCCAATTACATATCCTTTAAGGAAGCCAAGGCGAACGCTAGAAAGGTGCGTCGCCATAGTCAGCGCCAATCGTGGGAAAGATATGTTTCCAGCATATCCACGTCTACTACCTCTAAGCAGTTATGGTCTCGAGCGAAACGTGCAATGGGGCTGTATAATGATCAAAGCTTCTGTTGTTTGAAAGAGAATGGGACTACCATTGGGACGGCATTGGACATTGCAAACGCCATTGGACGCCAGTTTGCTGCCTCTTCCAGTGCGGAAGCCTACCCTTGCTCTTTCCGCAAATATAAACGACGTGCTGAATCACAGCGTCTACGTTTCGACTCTCGAGCCTCACTTCCATATAACTGCCCTTTTACGATGACTGAGCTTCTTCGCTGCCTGCGAGAAGTTAAGAAATCTTCTCCGGGGCCAGATGGAGTCTCTTATGGTATGATTTCCCGTCTGTCTCGCGATTCTCTCTGTCATCTCTTACACCTCTATAATAGGATATGGAACTCTCATATATTCCCTACGTCTTGGCACAAAGCAACTGTGATCCCTTTTCCTAAGCCTGGAAAGGATGCGACTAGTGCTTCTAACTATCGGCCGATCGCCCTTACTAGCTGTCTATGTAAGGTGATGGAAAAAATGTGTAATGCTCGTCTTGTTCATGTACTAGAGAGCAATAGCCATTTTTCCCCTTTCCAAAGTGGTTTCCGGCGTGGCAGATCGACGATCGATAACATCGTCGCTCTCGAATCCCAAGTAAGGAATGCTTTTCTCAGGAAGAATCATATGGTAACAGTATTCTTTGACATTGAAAAAGCATATGATCGTACATGGCGGTACGGTATCTTACGGGATTTATATAACATGAATTTTAGGGGTAATCTCCCCATTTTTATAAAAAATTTTTTAGCCGCACGTAATTTTAATGTCCGTATTGGATCTACTTTATCTAATAATTTTGTTCAAGAGGAAGGTGTGCCGCAAGGGAGTGTCCTAAGTGTCACCCTTTTCTCTATGAAGATCAACGCTATTTTACAGCATCTACCACCAGCAGTCAATGGATGGCTCTATGTAGACGACTTACAAATATCATGTGAGGGGAAAGATATGCGCTTTATTGAGCGGCAACTACAGACAGCTATAAACCGCATGGTGAAGTGGTGTGGAGAAAACGGTTTTAGCTTTTCTACAGAGAAAACGTGCTGTGTGCACTTTTGCAGGCGACGTGGACTTCACCCAGACCCAGAAATTACCCTCGGAGCATCACAGATAAAGGTTGTGGACACTACTCGGTTTTTGGGCGTGACCTTTGACAGAAAACTGACTTTCCTTCCGCATATCAGCCATATTCGGAAGAAGTGCCAGAATTCCCTAAACCTTCTGAAGGTACTGTCAAACACTTCTTGGGGTGCGGACCGCACATCCATGTTACGTATTTACCGAGCAGTTATCCGCTCCAAACTGGACTATGGTTGCCCGGCCTATGGGTCTGCGCGACAATCTGTTCTACGGCGTTTAGACACTGTGCACCACGCGGGACTCCGCATCTGTTCAGGAGCGTTTCGTACATCACCCATAGAAAGTTTGTACGTTACTTGCTCAGAACCATCCTTAGATTCCATTCGTCGTAAATTGTCGCTTCAATACTACTTTCGCGTTCTGTCCCATCCTTCGCATCCGTTGCACGATCTCATACTCGATCGCCAACTTGACATTTTGTATAGTCATCGTGTCTCTTGCGTCCCATCCTTTGGATTGCGCATGCGATCTATTCTGCGCGACTCGGAGCTAGACGGGGTTGATATTAGGTCAACACCAATGTTTGTTTTTCCTCCCTGGCGAACGCCTCTGTTTTCATACTTGCGTCCTTTTGTTGGGTTCAGTAAAACTAATACCAGTGCCAACATCTACCAACAGTTTTTTGCAGCACATCGTGCCCTTTTCTCTAGATATATAGATATTTATACCGATGGCTCGAAGTCAGCGCATCATATGGGCTACGCTTTTGTGTGTCGGAAAGATGTTATAAACCGTAGCCTACATATTTCAACTTCCATCTTTACTGCTGAGCTAATAGCCATTCGTGAAGCTTTAAAATACATATCCCGTCAAATGACCACACACTTCATCCTTTATACCGATTCTTTAAGTGCCTTGGAAGCCTTAGAATCGGTTGATAGTAGCCACCCGCTCATTTCGGAAGTGCTCAGTTTGAAGCATCGCCTGGCTTGTCGCGGATATAGTATTTTGTTTTGCTGGGTTCCCAGCCATGTGGGAATCAAGGGCAATGAACGTGCTGATGAAGCTACAAAAACCCCATCTGACGCAGTAAATGAGCCCATACCCTATTGTGACATAAATCGGGCCGTCAAAACATCAATATATGCAAACTGGCAAGAACACTGGAGTTCGCAGGTGTCGAATAAGCTGTGCGCAATTAGACCTAGTATATCATCATGGTCCCCACAAAATAGGAAAAGAGATGTCCTTTTAACTCGGTTGCGAATTGGTCACACTCGTCTCACTCATGTCCACTTGTTGTTAAATGAAAATGGTCCATCCTGCGATTTTTGCGGGGATAGCTTGACCATTCTCCATCTTTTAACTGACTGCAGAGGTCTGAAACATTTTTATCAAAAGTATTTTAATTCCCTTTCGCCTAGTCTTAATGTTTTATTGGGAGAATATCCCCATCCTTCACTTTTTAACTTTCTGCTGCACACTGGCTTGTTTTATCATATTTAATGTTGTTTTACTTATGAATTTTTAATATTTATTATATATCACTGTTTTTAATGTTAGTCTTTTATACTTTGACATGTCACTGCTTTTATAATCTTACACATTTACACTTTTTCTCATCTTTTACACTTGTTCATGTTCTAGAATGATTGTTTTTTCTATTGTTTTCTTATACCTGGCTGTATACTGGATGGGGAAATCCCATCCAGTTTGTTTCTTTTTTTAACTATCGTTTTTCTGGTTTTACCATATGTTTGGCGCAGCATGTCCTCTCTGGACCTTGCGCCATTAAACCCCAACCAACCAACCAACCAACCTCTCACTTTGTGGAACGCTTTCAAGCAGGATATGTCGGTAGATGTCCTGCACCAGGTAAGAACCCAATTCCATAATTTTAATCTAGAAATCAACATGACATTCTCAATAGAGTGCTCATCATACTCGAGGACAAGGTAAGACTTTTGGGGGGTTCTGGGGTACAATGCTTCGGACTTCCTGCGACTCGCCGTGAAACTGTCGAAAATATTTTTTACCAACACACGTACGACATAGAACATCTTTCCCGGTATATATGTACGCATAAACCTAATCTTCTTCAGAGCCAGAGGAATGCATATCAGAGAATCACTTCTGCTGTTTTCTCTGGTACCGGTGGTATATTTTTCTTAGATGCCCCCGGAGGGACCGGTAAGACCTTCCTCATCAATCTACTTTTGGCGAAAGTCAGACACCCAGGATTTTTGGCTCTTGCAGTCGCTACCTCAGGCATCGCTGCGACATTACTCACTGGAGGACGTACTGCACACTCTGCTTTCAAGTTGCCGTTTAATCTCGCCGCGACGGAATTTCCTACTTGCAGCATCCCAAGAGGCAGTAAACAGACCAAGATTCTTCAAGCGTGCAAGCTGATAGTGTGGGATAAATGCACAATGTCACACAAGGGAGCTTTCGAAGCTCTGGACCTGACTTTGCAAGATATCAGACACAACACTGCAAGGATGGGAGGAGTTACCTTACTGTTATCTGGAGATTTTCGACAAACCCTTCCAGTTATTCCGCGGGGCACCAAAGCAGATGAAATCAATGCTTGCATCCAGAATTCTTATCTTTGGAACGAAACGCAGAGACTCCAATTGACGGTAAACATGAGAGTTCATCTAACTGGAGATGCAGCTGCAAAAGAGTTCGCGGATATCCTCCTGCGCCTCGGGAATGGATCTATCACTTCGGACACCGCGGACGGATCCGTACCTGTCGACGTCATCGGAACTCATGTTTCCAGCTTCCTAGAGCTTAAGGATGCCGTATTTCCTGATGTCACTCAACGATTCAGAGACAGAAAGTGGCTGTGTGAAAGAGCCATTTTGGCCCCTATAAATGATTCAGTTAGAGTCGTCAATGAGCAGTTGTTATCTCAACTTCCAGGAGAATTTACAACCTACCTACAAGTCATTCGACAGTGTCACCGACAGTGATCAAGTTGTGAATTATCCGATCGAGTTTATGAATTCTCTCGATGTGTCTGGAATTCCTTCTCATATACTGACGCTGAAAGTCGGTGCGCCTATCATGCTTTTGCGAAATTTGGATCCCCAGCATTATGCAACGGTACAAGACTTACAGTGAAGAAGCTCACGCCCAATCTCATCGAAGCTACAATTTGGACCGGTCAATCTGCCGGTAAAGACGTTTTCATTCCGAGGATACCAATCATACCCACAGATATTGTGATCCCGTTCAAGAGCGTGCAGTTCCCTATACATCCAAGCTTCGCCATGAGTATCAACAAGGCACAAGGCCTGTCACTGAAGGTAGTTGGATTGGATTTACAGAGGCCATGTTTCTCTCACGGACAGCTTTATGTCGGATGTTCGAGGGTTGGAAGCAAAGACAATCTCTACATCTACAGTGCAAGTACCCAAGTGAAGAATATTGTGTATCCTGGAGTTCTACAACATTCAGCATAATGTAAGTCGATTCCGTGTAATCTGCACATTAAACAACCAAATTTAATGTCTTATATTTTGCATTATTTCTGAAATTTCTTATGAAAATACATTGCATATTATTGTAATACATATATTAGAAATATGCATATTACACAGAATTCTTTTTATTTAACCCTTACTGGCACAGAACCTTATTTTTGTTGTTTATGAAAATACTTAAACAAGTTTACAACTAAACTATTATTCAAAATTAGAATACATTTGCTGAGATTTAAGCCTCCAACTTGAGCACAATAAGTATCTGTCGTAACCTGGTGTGGTTCTTTTGTCATGTACAACTGGACACATAAAATCTTCATTCGTAAACACAAAGACGAACGTTTATTGACGCAAACAAAAACACTCACACAAAACAACAGGATAGGAATAAAACAGAGACGTTCGTAAGGGGTCAGGCTACCGCTTGTCGGTATGACCTGCGTGATTGAGTTTCTCCATTCAACTGAACTTAGGTTGCGCTGTGCCGATAAATGGCGACAGGGTTATGCGCATGAGAGGCGGAGGGGCGCTATCATAGCCTCGTCCCTGACACCTCCCCTCTAAAAGATTTGATTGGGTCTTCTTGAAGACAAATCAAATTGCTTCTTACATATATATATATACCATCACAGTAACAACATTCACCTTGATAACAAACATGTATGAGAAATAAAAAAAATGAGACATGAGATTATTAAAAGCATAACACATAAACAAATAAAAAAAAAACGAAACCCACACTTTAAAAGGTTTTAGACATTAACTGATAATTAAGCTTCATATGCAAGGCACTAAACATACTAAATTTAAAAAAAAAAAAATGAGCTAAAATATTTAACTTTTGAGAACTAACAAACTAAATAAAGGTTTAAAATAAGAATATACCAATACTAATCATTTCAATCAAACATAAGAAAAAAAAATAAACAGCTTTTCCATCATCTGCGAGATACATCTACTATTTCCTGGAAAAGACAAGACATATAGGATTAATAATAAAGAAAAATAAATTGTTCATTAAAAGTCATTCAGTTCATGAAAAGTCATTAATTATCTTCCCAGTGATCGGCTTTTAAACGTGACAAGGAATCAGCATTCAAGTGTTCTTTTCCTTTACGGTAAGTAATCGTGGCATGAAAACGTTGTAAAGCAAGAGACCATCTTTGAAGTCGGGGGCTTTGGGATGCACAGTTCGTAAGGAGCTTCAAAGGATTATGATCACTGACGATTATAATTTCTGAGCCGAATACATAAGTCTCAAACTTCTTTAAAGCAAAAATTACGGCATAAGCTTCCTTTTCGATTACAGCGTACTTTTCTTGCACTTCAGTCAGTTTCTTGCTTGCAAATGCAATAGGATGTTCGATGGCCTGTTCATCTTTTTGAGCTAAACATGCTCCTACAGCATAAGAAGATGCATCTGCGTATATTATGAAGGGTAGCTTGAAATTCGGGGAATAACACTTAGGGGCGTTACATATTGCTTTCTTAAGATTAACAAAAGCAACATCATGTTCGTTTAGCCACACAGCATCGTTTGGAGCTCTTCGTTTAGTTAAAGTAGTCAAAGGACGAGCAATATCTGAAAAGTTTGGAACATAAGCTCTATAATAAGATAATAGTCCTAGGATACTTCTTACATCTTTCTTGGTTTTAGGCGGCTCTAAATTCTGTATAGCCTGCACTTTTTCAGGATCTGGTTCGTGTGATCCGGAACCTACGATATGACCAAGAAATTTGATCTTTCCTTTAGCAAAGTCACACTTTTGAAAATTAATAGTAAAGTTAGCTTCTTCTAGGGTCGTCATAACTGCGTCAAGATGTTTGAGATGCGTATTCCAATCATCTGAATAAATCGTAACATCATCAATGTACGACTCGGCGTACTCTTTGTGCTTAGAAAGTGTCTTATTCATAGTTCTTTGAAATGTAGCGGCAGCGTTACGTAATCCAAAGGGAAGGACAACAAATGCATACTGTCCTCGGTGCGTGACGAAAGATGTTAAGTCCCGGCAATCAGGGTTAAGCTTTACTTGCCAGTAACCTTTCAGTAAATCTATGAGAGTGATGTACTTTGCTTTAGACACTTGATAAATTAAGTCCGTAGCATTTTTCATCGGAAATGAGTCTGTTTCAGTCTGGGAATTCAAGTATCTGTAATCCACACATAACCGAACAGTTCCGTCTTTCTTCGAGACACATACAACTGGATGTGCATATTCACTTTCAGAAGGTACAATCAGTCCCAGTTGTAATAATTCTTCAATCTGGCGATCGACTTCTTCCTTCAAAGCTTCTGGGATTCGAAATGGCTTTTGCTTCTTCGGTACACTTCCTGGTTTCAATTTGACGTTATGCTCTCCAACGTGAGCAATTCGTGGAACACCTGACCTAAGGCTGGAATGTTTCCGAAGGATCTTTATAACGTCCATTCTCTTGCTAGGTTCTAAGTGTGTCAGGTCCACTTCGGGATCAGGGTCTAAATGAGTGATCCTGGGGACGTTTTCAATTTCTCCAAAGTCAACATCAGCATCATAAATAACACCGACATTGTTAGCTGATGCCTGGAATTCCCTTATCTTATTGGCATGGATATGTCTAATGCCATTATCAGGTAGTTGCACCAAATAACTGTACGTGTTTTTCCTTTTCACAATCGTAGCCGGCCCGGTCCATCGTGCATAGACTTTATTGTCACTATCTGGAATTAGGACAATTACCTTGTCTCCTTCTTTGAATTCTTTATGACGGGTCTTCCTATTACGATAGTGTGCATAGGCTTCCTGTTTTCCTGCAGCAGTGAGACCAGCATGTTCTGCAGAATTCTCTAATTTCGTCTTTAAATTGTTTAAGTAATCAGTAACTGATTTCAACTGTCCAAGGGGAATCAAGGTTTCATAGGTCCAAATTGACTTTAAAATGGACAGAGGTCCTGTTGGTCGTCGACCATAGAGCATTTGAAACGGGCTAACTCCAGTGGTGGCGTTTGGAACTTCACGATAAGCCCATAATAAAAAAGGAATATGCTTGTCCCAGTCTTCCGAATATTCTCTCATCGTATGATGAATCATCCCTTTTAGAACAGCATTAAAACGTTCAACAAGTCCATTCGAGCTTGGGTGACCTGGGGTCGAGAATCTAGGGCATGACCCAAGTCTCTTCAAAAATTCTTTCGTCAAAGCTGACGTAAAGTTGGTTCCTTGGTCCGTCGCAACCATTTTGGGTATTCCTGTACGTGTAAAAATCTGTAGTAAGGCGTCGCATGTAGATTTTGCTGTCACAGTCTTCAACGGAATCGCCTCTGGCCATCTAGTGCATTGATCCACGGCACAAAGAATGTACTTGAAGCCTCGGCTACTTGGTTCCATGGGGCCTATTAAATCGACATTTATCACTTGAAACGGTTCATCGGGACGTGAAACTGGTGTGATTGGGACTTCATCAAATGGGCGTTTCTTGGCTTGAAGCTGACAGGCAACACACGAGTTACACCATTCTTCTATGTCCGTCTTCATACTAGGCCAGTAAAAGGAGTACTTAAGACGTTCGGCCGTTTTCTTTTTCCGTAAATGGCCTCCCCATAAACTAGAGTGAGCAAGCTCTAACAACCGTTTTCTACGAGACGTTGGAACTACTAATTGATCTACGCGTTCACCTAAAATTTTATCTCGGTGGTACAAAAAATTGTCAACCACATAGAATCGATTAATTCCTTTCTGGGCATCTTGCCAACATGACTGTAAACTTTTATCATCCTTTTGTTCGTTTCGAAACTTTTCTGAATCATATATTTCATTTTGATCAATCTTGTTAACGGAATCATCCTTACTTACGTTCTTAGACATAGTTGCACAACATTCAATAGTACTCTCGACCATACTCTCGACTAAATCATTACATTTATACACATTACCAGCATCTGAAATATTACTTAAGTTCTCACTTCTATCATCATAAAGCATTTGTAGATTAAAATCACTATCTTCTATCAAATAAAATGCAACATTATCTGGAGTATCACATTTCATTTCATTATTCTGCAATACCTTTTCTCTACCACTTCCGTTTTCATTAAAAATTTAATTTACTTCTTTGACGTTACAATTTAATTCATTTAAAGCACTTACAGACAACAATAAATCATTTGACAACGTAGGTACCATAGCACATGTTATATAAATGGGTTCTTTAAATTTTAAATCATCTTCTACCTTTGTTAATGGTAAATTAATTAATGGTGCTCTTAAACTCTGGCCGAAAGCACATGTTAACTCTACACTGCCATGAGGTGTTTTATACTTTTCGGGTACTAAACTACTTTTGACGACAGATATTTGCGTTCCAGAATCTGCAACACCGATTAGAATATTAGAATCTACTTTCAACTTAATCATTGGCAAAGTGTCAACAAAACTTCTTTCGTTTTCGTTTTCCGGGCTTACGTTAAAGTACTTGTCAGACGAAATGCGAGCGGTTAAAATACTATCATTTTTGACATCTTTATCTTTACCCCTTTCATAATTAACGTGTAACAAAGTTCCATGATATTTTGACTTACATGAACCACATCGTTCTTTCGAATTGCAGTTTTTAGTTCTACAGCCCAATTTGTAACAGACAAAACAACGTTTCGCTTCTTTTAACTTTTCTTTTTTTTCCGTGGGAGTCAGCGGGCAACATTCAATCTCATGTGATTTATTGCAAAATAAACAACCCCACTTCTGACACCAATCTGTCGTAACCTGGCGTGGTTCTTTTGTCATGTACAACTGGACACATAAAATCTTCATTCGTAAACACAAAGACGAACGTTTATTGACGCAAACAAAAACTCTCACACAAAACAACAGGATAGGAATAAAACAGAGACGTTCGTAAGGGGTCAGGCTACCGCTTGTCGGTATGACCTGCGTGATTGAGTTTCTCCATTCAACTGAACTTAGGTTGCGCTGTGCCGATAAATGGCGACAGGGTTATGCGCATGAGAGGCGGAGGGGCGCTATCATAGCCTCGTCCCTGACAGTATCTTAATACGTTTTTCGTCTCGCTGACTGTTGTGGAAAGTTTTAAGTAATCCTATGTCAAAAATTTTGCCAAAATGTGCCAGAAAGGATTAAATTTATATGGGTAAAATAATGTATCGTGGTGAGGAAAAGGATGACAGCGACGCCCATTAACAAAGCGTTAAGGTTACTAAAAAATTGGTAATTACATTACCCGAGCAACGCCGGGACGGGTACAGCTAGTGTATATATATTAATTTATTTCAGTGAAATTACGGATATCCGTAATTGTCTTTATAACAAATATTCATTTTCGGCACTTCTCGGCTGGAGAGTGAATTGAATATTTCTATATTAAGTAGACTTTTTAGTATGTCTGCTCGTTTTTTCTACTATACCTGTTCGGATAACTTAAAAGAAGAGAAAGTTATGTTCCAAAGGAAAGGAAATTTTACAAGCAATTTGTTATGTTATACGCAGGTCTGAATTGATTTCAGTATATAGTAATAAATTTACTTTCGAAACTGTTCTTCGAAAGATCCCTGACAGAATTCTGCAGTAACTCAATAACTCCACCTATACGGAACCATTTGATTAAACGTCAAGCGTCAATATCTAAATAAATGTAAAGCTTATTCGCCCAAAGCCATACAAATGTATCTAGAATAATATGAATATTTTCATCGCTATTTTTAAAGATTTTTATTCTTATGTATCTTTGTGGAAATTGTGTTGTTTTGCAAAATATGTATTTTGCTCCATCTATATCTTTGCCCGAGGGTTCAGAATGTAATTTAAAGTGGAAACAATCTGAATTGAATTCTAGTTATTAAGCAGTCGCAATTTCTATAAACGCATTCTGTTTTATTGCCCATATTATTCGGATTGTTGAATTAAATATATTACTTTCAAAATATTAATTTTTCTATTTTTATCCTATATCAAGGCTGTATCTTCTAGAACCATAAAACATGGTCGTAAGAGATGGGGCAAGTAAAAATTATCTGTATTCCTAGGTCCAGCGGCATTCACTTACATATTATATATATATATATATATATATACACTCAAGAGCCAAAACATTATGACCACCCCTACATTTTGCAATGAATTCGCCTGGATGACGTGGAAGGCACGTGATCAGGTGGAAGTGGTATTTAACTGCTGCTGGAGAGTCTGAAGAATCATTCTTTCACTTACTTCTGTGTGTGATGGGAAAGGCTGCGGATCTAAGCGACTTTGATAGAGAGCAGATTGTAATGGCTCGAAGGCTCGGAACAAGCATTTCCGAAACTGCACGACTCGTGGGTTGTTCGCGACCTACAGTTGTTAGTACTTATGCAAAGTGGATGAATGACGGTGAAACCAGCAGTAGACGACATGGTGTTGGACGTCCACACGCTATCAAAGAAAAAGGTCGTCGGAGACTGTCTCGCATGGTGAAGCAAAACCGGAGCCAGACAGTGGCTCAGCTGACAGCCCAATACAATGCAGGGCCAAGTAGAATAGTATCGCAGCACACTGTTCAGCGGACACTGTTGGATATGGGGCTACGCAGCAAACGTCCCACTCGTGTGCCTTTGCTGACCAAGCGTCATCGCCAACTGCGCCTGCGCTGGGCCCGGGAACATCGCGACTGGTCCATGGATCAGTGGGAGAGAGTTGCCTGGTCAGATGAATCACGGTTTGTCATTCATCACGCCGATGGCCGTGTCAGGATACGCCGTCTTCCAGGCGAACTGTTGCTCCCTCAATGTACAGTAGGTCATACACAGGCGGTATTATGCTTTGGGGGACGTTCTCTTGGGCGTCTCTGGGACCCGTGGTTGTGGTAGAGCAGACCATGAATGCTACAGGGTATCTGAACATCATTGCGGACCAGTTGCACCCTTACATGGCCTCTGTTTTTCCAGCTGGAAATGGAATGTTCCAACAGGACAACGCCCCGTGTCACTAGGCTAAAATTGTATTGGAGTGGTTCCAGGAACATGATGCTGAATTCCTGTTAATGTCCTGGCCGCCTAACTCACCGGATCTCAATCCGATAGAACACATTTGGGATGTCATGGGACGGCAGCTCAGAGTTCAAAGACCACCAATTCGCAATATCTCGGATTTGCGTGACCGTTGCTTAAACATCTGGTACAATCTGTCTCCGGCCATCTACCAAGGACTTGTGGCATCCATGCTAAGGCGGGTTGAAGCTGTGTTGCGGCCAACTCCTTATTGACAGGTGGTCATAATGTTTTGGCTCTTGAGTGTGTATATATATATATATATATATATATATATATATACCGGGTGTCCCAAAAATGACCGACGATTTGAAAAATCAATTAAAGAAAAACGGAAGGTGATAGAAATGTACGGCTTGCTGCATTCTGCTTAGGTAACCAGGGAATTTATTCTCACCAATTTTCAAAATTAGTTGCAAAGTTCGTCAACTGATGGCGCTGCTGACTGGGGAAAATCTATAAAACAATGTTTTCAAAATAACCACCGTTTGCAACAACAACGTGGCGCAGTCTGAGGTCAAAATTCGCAGACGCCCTTGCAATCATTTCAGTTTGAATGTGCTGACAAACAGCAGAGATGTATTGTTCCAGTTCATCTACAGTTTGTAGATTGTGACGATACACCTGGTCTTTGAAGTTCTCCCAAAGAAAAAAATTGAATGGCGTCAAATCTGGCGAATAGGGAGGCCAATCCATACCACTTTGCGTATGCTTCTTGCTTTGACAGCATTGTTTTATAGTTTTTCCCAGTCAGCAGTGCCACCTGTTGACGAACTTTGTAACTAATTTTGAAAATTGGTGAGAATAAATTCCCTGGTTACCTAAGCAGAATGCAGCAAACCGTACATTTTTATCCCCATCCGTTTATCTTTAATTGATTTTTCAAATCGTCTGTCATTTTTGGGACACCCGGTATGTGTGTGTGTGTAAGTAATAATTTTAACCACTCTAATCTTTTATCGCCTGTAATCCGAGTTCTCTCTCTATGGTAACCTTTCCGTCCTTTACCAATACTAACTTACCTCGCCAATTTCTGGCAATCCGTTTACATTTACTTGTACGCTCACCGGAAGAGAGCTAGACGTCGCTATGGAAGGTCATTTTTTTGCTGGAATAAACTTAATATGTTCTTGAATTCCAATCCTATTGATTTCAGTCTGGATGTACTATTCTCAGGAGATGACCATCTGGGTCATTATATATATATATGTATGTATATATATATATATATATATATATATATATATATATATATATATATATATATATATATATATATGTGTGTGTGTTAAGAGGGGTACCAACCATATCGCATTGCGTTGTATGCAAAAAATGAGAGATGAACGCCAGCAAGGTTACTAACAAATTTCCATGATATACAAAACAAAAATTTAATTTACAACGTTTTACAGTAAACTGATTACATTTAGTGAATTATTTCTTTGCTACAAATGAAAACAAGACCATTATTAGATCGCACCCTATGGGAGACGATTATCCCTGATCAAGGAAAACTAAGTAAATTATAAATTAACAAGTTCACCTTCTCGAGCACCATTTTATGCGAGATTTGATCAACTGGCAGACTATTGCGATTGCATTAGCTCACAGCATCATGTGTTTTGATGAAGAACATCTTGGGATTCTGGGATTGCGGCAGCAGGCAAGTTTCGGGAAATTAAGAAGCACGTCTCTTAGATTTATTTCCATCTACTCTCGGGAACGCACCTGCCTTCTCGGGGTCATCTCACCGCTCCTGCTCCTTGAGTCTTCTTGACAGCGTCTCGTCATCCCGTTATGTCTTTGTCCCATAAAACCGGGGCTTTTTTTCTGGCTCAAGGCCCCTCCCCCTGGTCAATCTGTCCCTAAATTTATTTTCTTCCGCATCATTTCATTCGCGATGGGTTGAGGTGACATTTTGTCAACGGTTGAACCACGTGTGGTTCTATTTCTGAGAAGTTTGAAGCCCACTTCTCTTTTGTGGAATTTCTGGGCGCATCCCTCCTCTTGTCCTAGGAGTTGAAGGGTGCGTGGATTCTCAGAAAGAGTTGGAGTACTAACTTCCCGCCTTGCAGGTGGGGTTGGGCGACCATTCATTATGGCCGCATTACGACCTTGTTGTTGTTCCTAATGCCTCCTGCCTTTACGTTACAGACCAGGTCCATGTAGGCTTTGGACTGAAGTGTGCGACTCCAGTTTATATATAGCACCACAAGGGTTGGAGTCCGTCTTAGGCAGTTGCCACCTCAATTTTGACCGAACATCCCCAGGAGTGACGTCTGGGGGGATCGTACCCATTCCCATCGTCTCTGACCTCATAAAGGGGACTTTTCGGTTTACGAATTTAACATGTTAACGTGTCTATCCCTTATCCGGGATAGACCCTGAGGTATTTAATGGCACGTGCGGGGATTCGATTTAAGCAACATTAGCACCGAAAGCCAACGCCCTACAAGGCTATATCGAGCACGCATTACGACCTTGAAATACATGACCTTGAAATACATACGCGATATCAAATACTGTTCGAAGGAATTTAAATGTCCCAATGAAGATTCTTTCGCTATATATATATACTCTGTCTAGCGCCAGGCTTGGTGTTCTCTGGTTAAGTAACTCTTTATTCAATATTTATTCAATTCTTCTGTTTTTCATGGATTGTACGGTGTCTGAGTGTGTTTATTGTATAGATCATACTCATCGGAAACAATCCATTGGTTTTTAGACAGTATTGACACCGCTGACGAGGAGATGCTGTCTAAAACCTATTTCATACTTATCTTTTCATGTTATTAGTTCCTGGCTACAAGTAGCTTTAGTGCTAATACTGGTATTCTTTCATCTTTTTCTTATATATATATATATATATATATATATATATATATATATATATATATATATATATATATATATATATATATATATATATATATATATATGTGCACACCGCCAGCATAAAGCCGATGTATATAATATACCGGGTGGGCAAAAAGTCCGTAGAAACTTTAAAAATTCATAAAAACCTGAAAAAATAACCAAAATAAAAGGTTTGTAGGGTTAGCGTCGTTAGGTCACGGGAATTTTTTTAAGACAGGAAAAAAATAACTCAAAAAACAGCCGACAGGTGGCGCTGACGTATGTTTTTTTTCCGGTGTTTAAAAAATTCCCGTGACCTAGCGATGCTAACCCTGCAAACCTTTTTTTTATTTTGGTTATTTTTCCGGTTTTTATGAATTTTTAAAGTTTTTACGAACTTTTTGCCCACCCGGTATTTCATATATGTTTCATCCTTTGTTATCTTGATTCTCACCAAAAATACTTCACTAGATTCTTTCTCACAAAAAAAAAGGAGTTTTTCCCTTCAAATTCCTTTTAATAGGCCAAATTGATCCCTCTGTTTTATCTAAGGCCCGAAAGCAGATAAAATGTGGAACATGACATGCAAATCAACATGAACTGTGTAACTGGGTATGATCGTATATCATAACTCATTTATATCTAAAATTCCAAAAAATAAGTTTAAACAGTGTCCCATTTATGGTAACAAAAGAAAATTTTCCATTATAGTTCACAGAGTATAGTTATCGATTGATTCTCAACAGTACTCCATTTGCATCTGTAACAAATAGACTGCAGGACAGAGAAAAGTTCTGAATATTTAATGTTTTTATAAGCAAAACTCAAAAGCTTTGTCAAAAGTTCTTTCAAAGACGACATACAGGATTTTTTTTTTTTTTATATCTCCCAAAACAGTTCTTTAGGGACTAACATCCTTGACCTTTTTCCTTATACCTTCGTCTCATATTTAAAGAGATAAGTATTCCCTTTTATTTGCATAAATGCTAATGGAAATATAGTAAGCTGACTATTTCTTCCCAGGGGAAATTCAGACAAATATTTGGAATCCGAAGCAGAGAGTCAAATAGGAAGCTCCGGGTTAAAATGGGAAAAATGAAATATTTAAACTAACATTGGAATAGATCCAAGATTTCTTAAATGATAGTTCAGCAATTTTCTCTGTAAAGAGCTGTAAAGGAATCTATTTTCGCCCGAAACTTATTAATCAAATTGAATTAAAGACTTGCTTTTTTTTAAAGTGAATACATATTTTATCTGTGTTATCTTTGAATCCATTTTTCTTTAGAAAATAGATAGGCGTTATAAATTGTTGTAGTTTGCTAAATACATAGGAAAGTTTATTACACGGTATATAGTGGCAATTAAAGTGATATTAAAATTACTAGAACACAAGAGAAAAGAGTTATAATTAAGTCATAATTTCACTATTAATTCTCATCTCAGTTTAGAGCAAGGGTTCCCAACCTTTTTACTACATCGACCCCTTTTAAAAGAATGATTTTCTCTCATCGATCCCCCTTACATTTTTTTCTATAATATATAGCATGCAACATAATTATAACGCTAATAACTGCACATAAAACACTTAAAGATAACAATTTGACTAAGAATATGAACAAAAAATTAGAAAAAGTGGTTCATTAGATTTATGTTTTAATATTTTTGTACAATTTTCAGTTTTAATTTCACAAATATAAACAAGATTTCGGAAACACAGATTGTAATTGCACAAACATCGCCAAGAGAAAAACGAATTTGCATCTGATTGATTGCATCGGGAAGACCCATGTGTTGTTTAAAGTCCGGTGGATTTCCCCCAATTCTGCCTAGTGTTGGTTCTCAAATACACTCTTAGACAAAATGAAAAAAAAAATAAAGACGCACCAAGCAGGGGTAATGCAAATTGGACACAAATTGATATGCATACAGGTTTCGACGAAAAATGCAAAATTTTAAAGTTTGGCGGCCAATGAATGAACAGTTGACGCTGCAGCGCATCTTAACTGCGCAACTGGTAGGATATTAAAGAGGAGAAATTTCGATTCCAGGTCATAAATTCTTTGCGAATTTTATTCCGTGTACGCAGGTAGACAGTAACTATGCCTCGCATACATGTGCGGGAACAATATGCGCAGATGTCAGCATTTGAGAGAGGACGTGCAGTTGGGCTCAAAGAAGCCGGTTGGTCTAATCGGCGAATCGCTCGACATTTGGATAGGAGCGATGCCCCTATTAGACGATGTTCTCAGGAATGGGTGAACCATGGCCGAATACAGCGTCAAGAAGGAAGCGGTCAACCCAGAGAAACGATAGAACGTGAGGACTGAGCAATCGTCAGAGCGGCACTCACAGCCCCAGATTCATCATTATCATCGATCGTACGTGCAAATGGTGCTTCAGTGACTACAAGGACCATTCATAAGTGGCTCAGAAAAAGGGGGCTGAGTTCACGGTGCCTCTTGCGCCGACTACCATTGACCTCTGTACACCGACAAGCCCGTTTGCAGTGGTGTCGGGCACATTCGACCTGGAATGTCACTAGAATTGGACTAGAATTGTCTTCAGTGATGATTCCTACTTCGAATTGCGCCCCAATGACCAGCGATAACGTGTCTGGAGACGCCCCGGACAGCAGTGGGATACCAACCTGACTGTATTCCGCCATACAGGCCGACAACCAGGAATGATGGTCTGGGGCGCCATTTCATTTCATAGCAGGACCCCTTTGGTTGTCATCCGCGGCACCCGTACAACACAGCGGTACGTCGACGATATTCTACGCCCCGTTGTGTTGCCCTTCATATCACGCCATCCTGGGCTTACATTCCAGTGAGTTTATGCCTGTCCGCACACGGCGAGAGTTTCTATTGCTTGTATCCGTGCTTGCCAACGCTACCTTGGCCAGCAAGTTCACCGTATCCCTCCCCCATTGAGCACATTTGGAGCATTAGGGGCAGGGCCCTCCTACCAGCTAGGAGTTCTGACGATCTAACGTGCCAATTGGACAGAATTCGGCACGATATCCCACAGGAGGACATCCGCCACCTCTATGAATAAATTCCAAGTCGAATAACTGCTTGCATAAGGGCTAGAGGTGGACCAACACGCTATTGACTTTCTCACTTTGTGAAGCTTTCTTTTGAATAAATCATCCAATTTTTCTCAAATTGTAATCATTTGTTTTTCTGTATATGTACATCACATCTACCGATTTTCGTCCCATTCGGATTACTCCTTAGTGCGTCTTTTTTTTTTCTTCTTTCTTTTTTTTTTTTTAAATAAGAGTAAAATCTAACTGCGGCATTCGAAGCATATACAAAAGCGTCATGACATTCCACTTTAGAAGCGTGGATCACTCCGCCTTATGCAAATCTGTATTTATACATATTAAAACGGATATTACTATCTAATAATTACATTCCTAAAAAATTAAATTTTAAAACAGAAAAATTTATCATAGACCCCCAATAGAACCCTGGAATACTATAGACCATTTTTAAACTTCCATGGACCCCTTTGGGGATTCCTGGGTTAAAGCAATATTACATTTATTCAACCTAATGAGAAAAACTTAGGTTCGAAAATACGAGTAAAATTTTTAGATTTGCTAAAATGCAAAATTAGTAAAAGTTCCGACTAAAAAATATTTAGAAATTATGATTTATAAAATCTCGAATTTATCTTAAAATTTTAATCTCTTAATAATTTGAAATTATAATTATTTTAAAATTCAAGAGCTTTTTTTTGTTCATCCGTACATATTCTATATTCTAATTTGGAAAATGTTAGATATTTTGGTGCTCACATTGTAGGTTTATAAATTTTGTTATTTGTTTTCTTGGTGTCAAAATATTTTCTCACAGTAAAGTCAGGTCCAGAAATGTTCTGATGCTCTTCCAAAACTTTTGTTGTTGTTTATGCCTCCTAGTCGGAATGTATTCCAGACCAGGACTTTATTGGCTTGCGGGCTGAGGGGGGCGGCTCCAGTTTATAAAGCCACCACAAGGATTGAAGGACCAAGTGCCACCTTAATTCTGACTGACCATCCCCAGGGGTGATATCTGGGGAAATCGTAACTTCACCCACTGACCTCAAAGAAGAACATTCGTGTCTAGGGATTTAACGTGCTCATATCCGGCCTAGCCACGAAGGTATTTAATGGTGCTGGTCGAAATTCGATCCGACCAAAACTTATCTATCTGCAAGCCTAGTCGTACATTTATTGTTAAGACGTGTAAAATTCCTTCCAAAACCGCCAATATATTCTGGCAAATTCTAAACGATAAATCCTGCACCCTTAGAGGAAAAATCTGTGGTAGCTATAACTACGTTATAGCCAGTTACCATTGAGCAGTGTTGCTCATTCTTTTTTTAGCCTTGTACCCCTTGGTTGAAATATTTTTCGGAGATTGTTATCCGTGGTCAGGGGATCGAAGCCCTCCCCCCCCCCCCGAAGAGAATCTACAATTCAGAGTGTGTTTAAGTCAGTTTCATTAACGTCATTTACTCTTTTCAATTCTACCATTATTTACTATTGTTGAATGTATTCAGTTTTATAACTGTTTTTAATCACCTGCTATACATGACCGTTTCTATCACTTGCTATGTATGAGTTTTTATCACTTGTTATATACGACTTTTTATCTCCTGCTAATTTTGACTGCTTTTATCACCGTCTACATGACCGTTTCTATCACCTGCTATATATGACCGTTTATATCACCTGCTATGTATGACTTTCTATCACTTGTTTTATATGACTTTTTATCACATGCTGTATACGACCGTTTTATCTCCTGCTAATTTTGACTGTTTTTATCACTGTCTACATATTTATTTTTACCTTCTTTGTTCTTGTCAAAATTTTTACTTCTGTTGTTCGCTATTGTCTGTTTACTAATTTATGCTTATTGCGACGAGTGTTTGGCGCAGCTTGTTGTCCTATCTAGAACTTGCACCATAGAACCTAAAACAAGCTAACTAACAATATATTCAGAAATGCCCTGAATTTTTCAAGAAACTGTATCATTTGAATTGGGGTAGTGTTAATTTTATGCACATATTCTCCCCCAAACTTGCATAAAATGGCATCTTTAATACAAGGAGAAATAAGGGGTGATTTTTACCACATTTAGTTCTGCGATAACTGATACGGTACCAATGATTACAAGAAGCTGGTATTTCCACCAGCAAAAAATTTTCCGCGGACCTTTGAACAGCCCAGCAAGTACCCTAGCAATAGCATAGCTATACATGCTGATAAGACCTGTATATGAAATTTCAAATATACATTCATTTGCTGATGGGAGACAATTGCAAGATGTCATGGAAAAAAATTTAGTCAATCTTCAGTTTAATCTGAAACGACGAAGGAAAGCTTATGTCGAGTTTTGATAATTTTTAAAAACGCAGAATATATAAAATCTCCTCATTTCGAAAAAATGTTGATGGAAGTTATTTTCAAATATTCTAAATTTAAAAGCTGTTGGAAGTGTTAACCAACTTTCTAAAGAAACACAAACACCTAGTCTCTAGTTCTATAAATACGTTGTTCTAGATGCTATGGACATATAATTTTTGGCAAATGAGGTAAGAACAGCTAAATTACAATATTTAGGAAATTGGGCAAGTAATACAAATTATGTGGAATTTGACCCATTTTTGCTTAGTAAACTTATTTAACACTATTTAAATTATGTTATTAATGTAATAAGACTATAATGTAATTGATAAATAAAGACTATATTAACGACATTATAGTCTATATTTATTGTTATTTTTAAAAATTTATTTACCAAATTTTTACAGATTTTAAGAAAATATGACAAGTTAGGTTTTTCTCGAGGAACGCAACGCCGAAATTTCTTAGTTCGATTTTTTTAATGAATCAGGTAAAACCTAATTATCTGAAGATCGTTAGACTGTGTTTAAAAATGCAAATAAATTAAAAAGTAAGAAAGAAAACTTCTTTATTTTCGGTAAAACAGTAGACGAAATAAGCAAAAGTATTTATCATGTAGAGATTGCAAAAGAGGCTATATTTTTTTTACAAAGAGATACAGATCGTAAAGCTTTTACTTTAATTTGACTTCAAAGAAATATTATTGGTTTAAATATTAAAACAGCACAAGGATGGATTTCTTGACAAAATGGCAAAATACGTTTATGTACTCCAACCAGTTAGGATTGGGCGAGTAAAATTGATATGTTTATCCCAGATTAATATCTATAAGCATAGACATTGAAGCTTGTAATAATCTTTAAATGGGGAATAGACGATATAAAAGTGATTGAAAATGTATGACATCAATGAAATATTTTCGTGAAATGCAAATATATTCTAATCCGAAGCATTCGGAGGGAATATATGAATATTCAGTAGAGTGATTTTTGTTAAGTATTTGTTTAAATATTGTATGAATATTTATGATTTATATGAATATTTCAGATTTCTTAAGACAGCTTTTCAAATATGTTTATACTAGCTGAATACCCGTGCTTCGCTACGGAGTACATTCAAATTAAATTCAACGGTCAATGTATGCAATTATATATATATATATATATATATATATATATATATATATATATATATCGTAACGGATGTTTTTATAGACAAAATAATGTAGAAGAAAATATACAAATTAAATCCAATAGAACATACTAAAGAATATAGTACAGTTAATATAATACAGTTTGAGGAACATTTCTTTTACTGTATTTTAATATTTTTGGGGGATAATGTCCAATCGGCTGCGCATTAGAAATAAAATATATATATATATATATATATATATATATTTGTCAATTTCTTTCGTTGTTATGCACGTGACGCAAAATTAGTTTAAATTATCACTTTCCAACCGCAGCTTCACATTCTAACATATTCAACTCTTTCGAGCACAGACAGATAAATCCTTTTTTATGTGATGTTGATTCGCAGCGCTTTCCAGTTACAAACAGTGGAGTACATTTATCGTTACGAGACCTTGCAGAGTGCATTAAGAATTATAACGGTTCATTCGATTCTTACAGCGTTAAAATTTTCATACAGGATTTAGAAGAACTTTTTGATCTTAATGGCATCACAAATGATGTCCACAAAATTGTCTTTGCGAAAAAATGTTTAGTTGGTTCCGCAAAAACATTTATTAATTCTCTTCATGGCATAACCTCTTGGAATTCGCTCAAAGAAAACTTACTAGAAGAATTTTCCTCCAAATTAAATAGCGCCGATCTTCATACGATGTTGCTGCAAAGACGGTTACAACCTAATGAATCCTTACACGACTACTTCATAGCTATGCGAGAAATCGGTTCACGAGGTCAAATTGACATTTCTTCAGTTTTTGATTATGTTATCAACGGTATTCCCGATTCTACATCTAATAAAATTTTGTTATATGGTGCTAAATCTGTTTCAGAATTCAAAGAAAAATTGACAGTTTATCAGAAATTTCTTTCAACCTCCAAATTAAGTAAACCTTCTAAGGATATTAAATTCACATATGATAATCGTCAACGAAATTATACCTACGATAGAAAACTCCCCAATAATTCTCCCAAACCCCCCGTTTGCTACAATTTTGGTTCCAAGAGCCACAAAAGTTCCAGTTGCCCGCATACGACTCCAAAATGTTTCTCATGCAATTCTTTTGGACATTTATCCTCAACTTGCTCGCAGCGCGTCGGACAGACAATTCCAGAAAATTCTTCGGAAACTACTCCATCTAATGACGCCTTACATGTTCCTACACCAACCAATTATAGGTGTTATCCAATAATGATAAACAATGTTGATCTTCATGAGCTTCACGATTCAGGTAACGAAGCTACAGTGATTACTGAGCAGCCCCACCAACTCAAAAATTGCAGAGTGAGTTGAAAGATTTTCAGCGAGAAATGGAAGAATCACGGTTAGTTAAAGATGAACTGAATGCTCAAGCGAAAGAAGCTGAAAAGAAACAAAAATCTTTGGAATCTGATCTGATTCACTTAAAAGAAGATTTAGCAATGTCTGAAATGCAGAAAAGAAACTTAAATGAGGAGTTAGAATATTTGAGGAATAAACTTATTGATTATATGGATTCAACAGCTACACAAGATTTGCGAACTAAAATGGAGGAAGAACTCAATATTTTAAAGTGAAACTTGGAAGATGAAACTGCTGCACACCAAAACCAGATTCGTAATTTGAAGCAGAAACATACAGTAGCCACTGAAAAATTCAATGAACGGTTAGATTCAGTGCAAAAAGCTAAAGTTGCTCTAGAGAAGACTAAGCACAATCTTGAACGTGAACGTGAGAGTTTACAAGAGCAAGTATTTGAAGAAGTAGAAGCAAGGAAGAACATTGAGAAAAAGTTAGATATTGCCAAAATCCAGATTGCAGAATATAAAAAGAAAGCTGAAGAGGAAGCAGATGCTTCCGCCTTGTTAGAAGAACTAAAGAAGACGATGTTAAAAGATATTGATATACTGCACCACAAATTAGATGAATTACAGATGATTCAGGAAAAGCTGAATAAATCAAAGACCAAATTACAATCAAAGTTTGAAGATCTTAACATCGAATTAGACAACCAAATTGAAGAACTTGAAGACGACTTACAGTTAACTGACGATTCCAAATTACGTTTAGAAGTGAATATGCAAGAACTAAAGACTCAATTAGAAAAAGACTTGCCAGCTCAAGATGAACAAAATGACGAAAAACGACTAGCTTTGATAAAGCAGGTTTCTGACCTAGAAGACGAGTTTTTCAACATGACATTTCACACCACAAATCACCTTCGCAACGACGCAAAAAACAACATTTTGAAACTACAAGAGCAGAACTAACGACAGTATAACAAACGTCGAAAACAAGCAACTACCTATCAAGAAGCAATTCAACGTAACCAATTTGTTCCTTACGAAGTCGTAAAAGTTCGACCACATGACCGATATGAGACGAATCAAAGACATTCCCGCCGAACGAAGATCCCGGGGAAACGCACGACTACGGGGAACGCACGACTGAACAGAGAGGAAAAGGCTGCCGCGAGAGTAAGACGTTAGGACGTAGCGTGGTAGCAGACGGCTACCAAAAAAGTAGTAAAAATGATGTTCCATAAATGTTAATTGTAACTGTTGTTGTCCTGCGACTCGTCGATAATAAGTAATGTTAGAAGTGAGATATGGAGCACACTTGTCTACACTGACTCATACATACATACATACATACATACACATACACATACACACACAAACAAACAAACAAATGAATGAATGAATGTTTGTAATTGTATAGAAATCCACAGTTTAGAAGAGACGATCCTGAAATTTTACATGCAGGTGTCGTTAAACACAGCGGAGGCAACTAAAAACTTCCGGAATCGAAATTAATTACCGCTAATTTTTAATTAATAGAAACCAACAATTTTTTAAGGGTGAATCCAGAAATATAAAAGCCTCACGCTCTTACACTTCTGGATTCACCCCTATCAATTCACAGCCCTCAACCCACTTTCAGCCATGTTAGGCCTAGGGAGATGCGAAAACGCTAGAAAAATAAGTAAAATACAGGTTTCAAATCATATATTAAACCCGAATAATAAATAAACATAATTACCCGAATAATAAATTGAAGTCAGCTATTACACTCTAAAATTTATATTTTAAGACATTTCGGTTACCGCCGTTGTTTGTAAACACACGTCCTTTGTTGCCACATTCATTTCAGAAATTTCTTATTGGGACAATGTTCAGTAAATGAGTGTTTTCAAAAGTGAAATATACTATGTTCTGTTAATACCCCGAAAATATTTCCTTACTGGAAATTTAGACAGATTAAAGAATTTAAATAAACTTTTGTGTAATTTATACATTTGTATGTGTTTAATTACTTTAATAGATTTATATTTTTAAATCGTTTTATTCTTCAATTCATTTGAACTTTAGAGTAGTAAAGAGTGGCAACATAAGTACGTTGTTTACAAACAGCGGAACATTACTTTAAAAAACAACAACCGGCAGAACGTTAGCTTCATAAGCGATCCTCATTTTCATATGGGTTTTCGTTTATACATAAAATTGAAAAAATAAAATGCCACACAAAAATAAAAAAAGCAGGCTAGATTTGGTGGAAATCAAAATAATTCCATAAGGAATAAAATATTGACTAATCAACAAGCTTCTCGGAACGTGGAATCTGAAGGACACAGATTTCGAAGGCTAGAAGCTGATCGCATAGCTCATGCTGTTGCGAGAGCTGAAAGAACAAGACAAGTTGTGAGATCTACCAGTTTAGAATTGCAAGGTGAAGCTTTTGTCTACAATCCAGTAAGTGATGGAGTCCTTTCATGGTTCTACTGGAGAATTCTGCTAAACTTGTAATTTCAGCTTTTTTTACAGCAATGATGACAGGCTGAATCTAGCTGAATTCTGAGGAGTTTATTATATACTTACATATTTTTATATTGTGTTTTCATATTGTTGATGTGTATGACATTTCAAATGCTTTTTTTTACTATTTTATTTATACTGTGTTTAATTACTTTGTTCACAAGACACTGATATTTTTCCTTTTCAATTTTTAGTGGTACAATGATAAAAGGCTGAATTTAGCTGAATTTAGAGTAGTTTATTATAAATTTGTATATTTTTATGTCGAATTTTTATTTTAATGATGTGTATATCATTTTGCATGCTTTTTTATTCCATGATTTTTTACGTGTTTAATTTTTGAATTGATTTTGAAAAACTTACATTCTTAGAATCTATCCATATATATACATACATACGAGTATATATATATATATATATATATATACACATACATACGCAGGAGTACCCGGATTCTAAGAATGTATGTTTGCCAAAATCAATTGTGTGTGTGTGTGTGTGTGTGTGTGTTTGTTTCTCGAGCGAATTTTGAAAGACAAGTACCTGTAGGAATAGAATAGAATAGAATAGAATATATATATATAGTCGAACCCCGTTATAGCGAACCCGGTATATAACAAACTCACGGATATAACGAACGAAAATTTTGGTCCCGCCGTCTTCCTATTGTACGTAATTTAATTAGTATTGTATCAGTTTAATGTAATCGATTTTAGTCGATTTAATTCATTAAAAATCATATTTAATAGATTTTATCATTTTTTAATACATCATTATTAAATTCGCATCGCAACTAATGAGTTACATTTTGTGAACTAACATTTTTCTTAACGGTTCGGATATAGTGAACACGGGATAAAGCAAACAAAACCTTTGGTCCCTTGAAGTTCGTTATAACGGGGCTCGACTAATATATATATATATATATATATATATATGTGTGTGTGTGTGTGTGTTTTCTATTTTTAAGTATTTTAAAGGCGACAATTTAACATTTTCTGTTTATTGCAAAAAATCAATGCTTCTAAAGGAACCATTTTAAAAAGCTAAAGTTTTATACGGAATATTAATACCAAATGCTAGGTAAACAAATAAACTACGTCTTGTGAAATTACGCTTTGGATTTTTTGATATAATTAAAACACCTCAAGGGTAAACGAGATATATTTCTGAATAAATTTATCCTGATGTATACAATATTCCATTTTAATTTAAATTAATTATATTTTTCTTTTGCCATTATTGTTAATTTACTCCTTTGTTTAAACTTAAGTAGCCAGAAGGAAAAATATTTGTTGTATAGTAGTAATATACTACACCACGTTAATTACTTAGATCTGCGAAAAAATAATATTGAGAAACCACGTCGCAAGCTTAAAAGCATTAAGTGTATATTTCTAATTACGCTTAATGTATTTTTTAATTCTTGTGTGTTTACTTTCTCGGATTCTTGTTGAAAAATTATAGTATTTCGGAAATTTTGTCAGACAATGAACGAAATGAAACAAGACTTAATGAGGAACAAAATTTAGTCCTATATTGTTTCAAAATTATTTTTCCAAAATTTGTTCCAAGGTTTTGTAGTTTCTCTTCTAAATTTAAATTAGCCGTCTAAGAACATTTTCATTTATCTGATAGAAATTTATTTACAGTAAAATCTCGTTTATCCGGATAATGCGGATCAGATTTGTAGACATTTTTATTTAATGTTCACATTAGATAATAATTTTTAACTATGATAGCATGAACGTAACTACAAGTATGCCAAATATTCGCCTTTTAGTTTGATTCAACGTACAGTTCCTGCATAGATTGTACAATAAATTATGGTAATAAAATGTTTATTGAGTTTAAGAAAGCTTTATTAGACTTACCAATTCTTCGTTAAGAAATGATGTGAAACATTTTTATATTTTTTTACTGTCTTGTAAACAAAACTATGTAATTTTGTTACAAAAATTAGTTTTTAATTGTAATAAAACGTCTGCTTAGTTAAGGATTTTGTTTTGCCTATTACCCATATTACCCGGATTATTCGGATTTTTGATTATCCGGATCTTCTATGGTCTCAGTTAATCCGGATAAACGAGGTTTCTCTGTATATATGTGCAATACAGGTCTACTTGAAAGTTTTTGATAACTGCAATCTATGGTCTCAGCCGTCCATTACAGACGTTTTTAACTGTGATTCATGTTTATCTAAACGATCATTAGAAAGACTTCTCTGAAAGATTTCTCTGATAGGTATTCATTTAAATGCTGAAACAGCGGAATCGTATATCGATATGTACGTTACAGCATGCTACAGAAAAGTTTAGAACTGCAGTGCATGAGCCGAGCCCTCAATTGCAATCGTTTCTGACTAAGGTGCATAGTTATCTTCAACGATCATGAAAGACTTTTCTGAAAGATTTCTCCAATAGGTGTTTATTTAAATGCTGATACAGCGGGTTGTCATATCTATATGTGCGATACAGGAAAGTTTTTGATAACTGTAATGCAAGGACCGATCCCTCAACTGCACACGTTTCTGACTGTGATGCATGGTTATCTTAAAAGACCATGAGAAAGCCTTCCCAGAAAGATTTCTCTGATAGGTATTTATCTAAATGCTGAAACAGCCGGTTCGCATATCTATATGTGAGCATGCTACAGGAAAGTTTTTGATACTTTAAATTTAATTTAAGATGTTGACATACATTTCTGAAGTTGGGTAATATTGCTGGATACATTAGTCAGACACATTAGTCAAAGTACAGTCGAACCCCGTTATAATGAACTCCCGGATATAACGAACAAAAACTTTGATCCCGCCGTTTTCCTATTGTATTTAATTTTAATTTATCCTTTTATAGCGAACCTCCGAAATCTTAAGAATCGGCTATAACGAAAATTTTTTTCAGTCGGTAACATTATTTTTTTTTATTTTCAAACTGTTTAAGAATGTTGAAGATACAATGAATGTTGAAGAACAAGATGATGAAGATTTACTTATCCGGATGTGGATAGAAAAGCACAAAATTTCATCATTCTCAGATTGTGGCGTACAATTGTTCGAAACGTGAGGATGAACTCATTACATGTGAAAATCCGACAGATAAAGATATTGTGGAAGAAATTAAAATGAATCATTCTGAAATCGAAGCTTCTGCTGATTAAGAGGAGCCCATAAGTTACGAAATCTCCACTATCTCAGATGCTACAGCAGCGATGAGTGTAATTAATAAGTTTTTGTTAACATAAACAGTGGAAAAAAGAGTGGAGGAGTCATTTGATGTATTGGACAAAGAAATTCATAAAATGTTTTTGAAATCGGCATCACGTCAGCGGAAGATTACCGATTATTTCTGTATCAAAACAGTGAGCAACTATTAAAGATAGAATCAATTTATTTCCATTTGTCTTCATTTTTAGTTAATTTAATTAGTATTGTTTCAGTTTAATGTAATCGATTTTGGTCAGTTTAAAACATTAATGATCATTTTTAATAGATTTTAATCATTCTTTCAATACATCACTATTGAATATACATAGCAAATAATGAGTTATACATTTTGTGAACTGTAACATTTTTCTTGGTAGTTCGGATATAGCGAACAAAACCTTTGGTCCCTTGAAGTTCGTTATAACGGGGTTCGACTGTATAATGAAACACTGTTATATGTCCGACAATGAAACAATATCTTTGAATGATTAAATACAACGAACTGAAAAATTAAAACGCTACATATAGGAAAGATTCTCGTTACAATTGTTGAAAAATTGAAACTCGGCCAAGAACATTGTATAAATACTCATGGCCATTTGCGCTCTGTCTACTTTTAAATGTATGCTGCTATGTACACTGCTAAAATGATATTGCAACAGCTTGAAGAAATTTATGTACCTTTATATATTTTCGGAAAGTAACCGTGGCATTTAAATGTACAAACGATCCAGAATGTAATACCTGGCAGAGATTTCATAAGCGAAATTGAGAATGTTCATAATAAAATCTCCCTTTCGTATCAAAATCGTAAATTTTTAGAAATGCTGCTTAATACCTTTAAGGTACATAATATTTCAAAGCATATGCCTCCAAACTCTGAGCTAGATTTGGACGTTGTTATTGGTATGTTATAGTCAAGAAGTACGCAAGAGGGGAAAATATACAAATATGGATCCTCCCACGAGAGCATTTATATTACATTTCGTCACATAATTGTTCACAAAAAATATGATCTCGAAATCTCATAATCACCAAAAGAGAATTCCTATGTTCGTAATATAGAATTTGAAAGAAAATTACCAGAAAGATTTAATTGAATAAAATAAGTTTCAAGATATAAATCGTTTTTCGCTCCTTCTATCTTTACTACGTCCTAGGGCTCAAGGTAGCCTTGTGGTAGCGCGCTGCCTTTCTGTGCTGAGAGTGCTCGGATCGAATCCCGGCACTCGCCATTAAATACCTCCTAGTCTATGCTGGTCACGTTAAATCCGTAGACCGGAAAGTTCCTCTATGGGGCCAGAGACGGTGGGAATGGGTACGATCTCCAAATGTCGCCCCTGGGGGTGCTTTGTCAAACCTCAGGTGGCAGCTAGTTAACCTTTTCCTTACTGGGTGGGATAGCATGTATCCCAAGAATACAAACGAAGAATGAATGAGTATATATATATATATATATATATATATATATATATATATATATATATATATATATATATATATGTGTGTATATATATATACACATCGTCTAGCGTTCTCTTCGTCAGCGGTGTCAATACTGTCTAAAAGCCAATGGATTGTTTCCGATGAGTATGATCTATACAATAAACACGCTCAGACACCGTACAATCCATGAAGAATAGAAGAATTGAATAAATATTGAATAAAGAGTTACTTAACCAAAGAACACCAAGCCTGGCGCTAGACAGAGTGGAAGTTAAGAACATATAACCGCAAGATGACTGACGTCACAAAACTTGCAACCATGGAGATTATGGATACTCAGTTACTGACTTATATGGTTACTATATTTTAGGACTATTAAACCATTAATATTTTAGTTTTTTATTATTATTACTAAGAGTTTTTTTTATTCTTTTTTTTTATTTTTACTTATGATTTTTATTTTAATTTTTATTTTTAGTAGTTATTTTTTCTAATTTTTCTTATTATTATGTTTAACTGATTAAATGCATCAGTACAAACTATTCATTAAAACTAAAACAACCAATTATGTGTTTGGATAGACTTTCGGGGTAATTATAGCGTGTTAGCACAGCTTTCAAGTCTAAAATATGCTTATTCCTATTGTCTTTAGAACATAACCTATTTATACGAACTAAGTGATTTACAATAACGTTATTAGAAACAGATTTATGTAAACAGGTTAGGTAATTTTGAAATTTAACAATATTAAAATTATAGTCAGATCTTTTGTCGTATAAGTCAAAAGTAAATTTGCTGTGAGAATTTAATTTAATGTTAATATCTAAAAAGTTTACATTAATATTATCATGGCTACTTTTAATTAGTTCCAGATTAGGAGGGTAAAAATTTAAGTCTATATGGTTATTACATTTATTAATTACTATTATATCATCTATATACCTAAATATATTGTAATTGCAATTTTCTGTATTATTAATTTCAAAATAATGTAAGTATAAATTAGATAGCATACTTGAATCATTACCACCTTGTGGTACACCTTTGGACTGTAAGTATATACTATTATTATGAACTATGTAATTATGTTTAGTTACTAAATCTAGAGCCTATTGAAACGAGTTAGTTTAATTTCGTTGCCTAAGCATTGAATATTTTTTTGTACTAACATTATGATTATTCTATTTAAATCAATTATATCGATATTATTAAATAGATCTTTAAAATCATAAGTTACTACAGTTTTACAATTATCTAATGTTTGTAGTTTTCTAATTAGACTAAAGCTATTATCAATTTTACCACAAACACCAGATGTTATATTTTTATAGATTAATTTAATAATATTACACTTGCTTTAGTAGCATAAGTGTGGTGACCACAGGTTACTGCTCTAAAAGCAATAGGTGTTTATATATATATATGTGTGTATATATATACATACATATATATATATATATATATATATATATATATATATATATATATATATATATATATATATATACATACATATATATATGTGTGTGTGTATATATACATACATATATATATATATATATATATATATATATATACATATATACACACACACACACATATATATATATATATATATATCCTCCTTAATGGCCGTCCTTACAAAGGGGGTAAAAACATTTCCCGTTCTAAAGAGGCAATAAGAGAAATCGGTCCCGTAAGCTAAGGGTTAAGTCAGACTCCGATCCTTATGGGACTATATAAATCAGAGCCGCACACTTCAGCCCGAAGCCTATATGGACCTGGTTTGGAACTTAGTCAAGGGGCATTAGAAACTACAACAACAATACTTCCTAAGATGAAAGGAATCTTATAAAACATGCCATTTTTTTTTAAACTTTTAGCGTCTAAAAAATATCCCCGCTTCTTCATGCTCTGCGTCATTGTTGATTCTGGTATATGATCCCACGAACGCGCATGGCAGATGAAACTAGCTTAATTTCTTAGTTATTAAAGTTTTAAAATATCTTAAAACTTTAATCAATTTCAACAAATAGCCATTCTCACTAGTAATTCATATATGACGTTATAAATCAGTACGCTCACTGAGATATTTTTAAATTAATGAATTGAAAATCTATTCCTTGTCAGAAACTTACAGATTCCTATCCATAGTAACCTTACAGAGTTAGTAAATTTACAGAATTCCTATCCATAGTATACCATAGATTCCTATCCATAGTAACCATTCCTATCCATAGTACGACTTTTAGTAAATTATCAGTAAATTTTAATGTGCTATTTCATTAAAATTTACTGATAATTTACTAAAAGTCGATATACGCTCCGTGCGCTGGAAATAGCGACCAGTGTGATTAACTTTCAATTTCGGACGTTTATTTAATGACAATTTATCGGATTTTAAAACTGGCGGCATTAAAATAATTTGTAAGTAACAGGATTTCAAGAGAAAACATCAGCACAATTTATTCCTTCTAGTCCCTCTGTTCATATCTCCTCTAGAGGTGTTTCTAATGCCCTCTGGCCGAAATCGTATTCCAGACCAGGTCCATATAAGCTAGCGGACTAAGGGGTGCGGCTTCGATTTATATAATGGCACCACATGGGTCAGAGTCCAATTTAGCCATATGCCACCTCAATTTTGACCGAGCACAACCAAAGTGACATCTGGGGTGATCGTACCTACCCCCACCCTCTGACTTCATGGAGTGACTTTCCGATCTACGGATTTAACGTGCCCACATCCGGCCTTGACACGAAGGTATTTAATGCCGCTTGTAGGAATTCGATTCAAGCACCCTAAGCACCGAACGCGCTACCACTAGGCTATCTTCAGCCCCCTCTAGAGGTAACCAAACAAAGGCAAATGATAATTTTACTTTGGACAAATCTGTCAAAACTTTTCAGTCCCAAAAATTTTCTAGATATGTCACATCTTTCACGAAATGCGTGAGAGAAGATGATGAACATCCTTAGTGATTAAAACATTGCTATCAATTAATGAGTTTAAGCATAATTTCGTACTCGTTAAATCACAAGAATTAACGAGATTTTTTTTTATTACTTATGCTTTATTAAACATATATCACTTATGGCCATATTTCAAAGCAACACGCGATAGATAAAATTGAATTTGAAAGGACTATTATGGGGGAAAAGTTTTCAGCGTCGTGTAATGCAATTGTGATAAAAATCTAAAGTACTTCCAAACTAAAAATGTTTTTTCTCATCAATGGGGATATTTGTAGAAGTCAAATAAACTTTTGGTTTGGGGCATTTATTTTAAGGATCTTTCAAATATTAAGATATACGACTTTCTATTTGTTATGACTTTTAAGCAGACACACGAGTTAGTCGATAAGAGTATGATAAGATATTTTGAACTTAAAATGTACCTATAAATCACTTTAGTCATATTTATCAGTATAGCAATTTCGATATATATCCTAACTTTTACTATTTTTCTTATTTATGATTATTTCTTTATTTGAATTATGTATAAATGTATGTGTGCGTGTCTAGGTTACTTCATAATAGCTCACCAGATATTATGAAGTTTCAAACAGACTTCACACTTTAAAATTAATAAAACGTCTATATTTTTTAAAGTTCCTTAATGTAATGATATTAAATTATGTGTTACCTGTTTTATTCAATAAGCTTGTTAATTTAAAATCAGTAGTGATTTCCTTGGTTAAAACCCATATTGGACCGCACCTAATAAGCATTTTTGAAAATATTTTAAACTTTGTATCATTAATATGGAGCTACTAAGCATATAAAATCAAATTTGCGAAAAAAGTTTAATTTTTTTTAGTAATTAGCTGTCCTATAAACAGGACAACGGTCCAAAGCACTACTAGTATTACAAAAACAAAAATATCACTTGCATTACAGGAGGATGTATTATGAGTGAAGTTTGGGGAAACAGTCAATGCAAAGTCCAACAATTGCAGTTTAAGCAAACTGTTGTTGAATTTCTCTTGCAGTTTAATTGGCATCTTCTCTGTCGTCCTTCAGGGTTTTTCATCAATATGTGTTCATTTTTAAGATTGAGCTCTTTGTTATTTTGAATCCGCGTTGTCTGATGTTGTTTCTCGTAATTGTTTCACCTAAATAACTAATTGTAACCAATCTTCGGAACTCTAAGAGGCTCTGTGCTTCATCAGGACAAGACAGTTTTGATATTTTCCAAGCTGTGAAAAGTGCCGTTTCAAAACGGTTTATGTAAAGTTTCCAATACCACTTTTTTTTCCCCGGATGGAAGCAAAATATGTTTCAATATGACAGAAAAATAACTCCTCTCCATTTTTGTATTTATTGTAGAATGTGACACAAAATGGAATATCTCTTTCCTTTTTACCCCCTCGATGAAGTTTTGGATTTTTCACTACAGGTACTAAACTTTCCACAACACGTTGGCAAAGAAGCTCAGTACTCTATGTAGTTCCTTGGTAAGAAATAATATGAAGAGGGTACCCGTTGTAAGATGCCAAAATCCATAGTTCGTATCCGAGTTTTACAACTTTACTTTTCGTGTACATCTTGCATGTGTGCCTTCCGAAATATCTCGCCATTCTCTCATCGATTGTTAAATTTTCTGAAAATACACCAAACTGCTTCAAGGCAATATTGACTTCGTTAAGAAGAGGTCGAATTTTATAGCAACGATTTTGTAGGTTGTTTGCAGAATTATCGTTGAAATTAATAAAACGCTTAATGTCACTGTACCGTTTTCTGGACATAGCTTTACTCACTTATGTGGTGCCAGTGTCTGGAGCATTTTCCCAATACATTTTTTCGCGCTGTAAAATATGATACCCATTAAACAAGATGACACCTAGAAATTGCTTAAGTTCTGTTTCAGTGATGTTAAAAGAGGGTTTTTTAAATTATTATTATTTTTTTTTTTTTGCGCAGCATACCGATTCGTTTCTATAACAGTATGAGATATCATACCATCAGCAATCATGTGGAAGAGTTCAACGGAAGTTTATCCAGGAACCATACGTACTATGTTTTCGTGTTCTCAAAGAGGAATTGACTCGCTTGAGAGTTCAAATTTTTGTTCACGTTTTACTCACTCTGTTATTTTGCTGGAAGATGGCATTCCTATTCCTCACTGTCATTTGCTAAAATTTCGATTGTTCCAGCGATATCTTGAATTTTTAAACCCGTGACACATTACTAGAATTTCACATTTTGTTCCAGAGTCGTCTATCTCTTCCTCACCCCTAACAGAATCTGGATTAGGAGGAACAATAATTTCAGGTTCATCAATTTCCTCATCACTTAAAGAGTTCGTATCGCACCTCTGCTAGAAGACCTCTTCTTATATCTCCGAAATTTTCGATTTTGAGATAATTGCGCCACAATGCTCTATAAGAAGTGCTTCTCGTGCTCGAATAATGTTATAAGCCTAGTACCAACACATTCTTCTAGATGTCGCTTATTACCCTCTTCCATAACTAGGAGGGGAGCTTGCACATGCGCGAAGAATGAAAATAAGATTTTTGTCAGTGCCTAATGTTGTTGTATTAAAATGTTCCTGTAATAAAAATTCATTAAAATTTATTTAGAAAATAAATGTTTTTTTTGTAAAATAAATTTTTATTTTTTTCTAACCTGCTGTTCATGTTATCAAGGTTGTTTCTTTGTATTGTGAAAAGTTTAGATAGATTGTGCATTAGCATAGAGATATTACAGTACATAGAGATATGACGGAAAAGCTTGATTTCCCTCAAGCTTTTCAGTCCATGTTGACAAAATGAGGTTACTAGAAGAAGAATATATCTTGTAATTCAAATTCAAAATCATGCTTTAAAAATTGAAAAAAACTTTAACAGTATATAGTTTTGCCTTCTGAAGTGATTCGAACAGTAAGTTTTCCCCAAAATTATCACAGGCATTCATAAAACAAGAAATGAAATATCGACATATATCTTCTTTAGCTCTTCCTGAAAATATGGCTATTTTGAGATGTAACACTCAAAATAGCAGAGGTGCGATATATTCCAGAGCCTCTTGGGCTGTTGAAAATTTGGGCGCCATTTTACAAATACAAATTACTCAGTTATTATTAAGGGGGCACAGGTCATTGAACCTCGATGAAATTACTATAAATATGGTCTAATTCTAATCACAAAAACTCCAATAATATTAGAAAAAGAAATTTTCTTTCTTTACACATATAAAGTACATATCTTTAAATATGTCATATATAAAAATGGAATTTATAACTCTATAAATAATTTTCAATTTAACAGTTTAGAATTTTATATGATTAACTGGTGGATAAAAATTATAAAGGGCTTTGCTCATCATAAAATTGAGGTATATGCTTACAGAAAGTAATTAATGGTCAGAATACACTTGTAATATATTTACGTGTAATGTAAATTCAAGTAAATTGTAATAAATATTATTTAAATTAAAAATTGAGCATAAAATTGGAAAAATTCAAAAATTATCACAATTATTTGCATAATTTTCCCACATAAAACAAGTATTCCAGAATTTCACATTTTTCTGGTTTTAAAATATAGAGTACCACGAAATATACATATGAGTGTACTTTTATCAGTTTCCTATTGATGGTTTAAAAGAAATGATGCACACAAACTCAAATTAGAAGTTAATCATATAAAATTCTAAACTGCTAATTCGAAAATTATAGATTTATAATTTCCATTTTTATATACGACATTTTTACAGATATGTGCTTTATACGTAAAAAGAAAGAAAATTTCTTTTCCTAATATTATTTGAGTTTTTGTGGTTAGAATTAGACCATAATTATAGTCATTTCGTCGAGCTTCAAGGTCCTGTCCCCCCTTAAGTAAAGTATTCGAGTTCTTAGCAGAAAAAATATAGCTGTAATAAGCAATGGAAAAATTTCGTCCAAGCGAGAACCAGTTTAGTACAGTTGACTCTGTTTAACGACGCTCTCTATTTAAAGACGATATTTCCCAGTCCCGGCCCTTCCGACGTTATGAGAAATGTTACTTTTTCACAAATTCTGTTTATGGGCGATCTCTACTTAAGGACGATTTTTCACTGTCCCTTGAAATTCGTTAAACAGAGAGCCAACTGTATATTGAAATCTCCTATTTGCACGAAAAGAATGGTCCTCAACGGTCATCTGGCTATGTCCAGCTGTTTGAGCAGGTGTTTCATAGAGAGATAACAAAAGGAATGTGAGCTATGAATGCAATGCGAATTCGGAGAAAAATAGGTGGGGATTGGACAGTCGTCCTGTTTTTAGGACACCTAGTAATTACGCACAAAATGCATGCGTAAAATAATTTTTTGAGCAAATACTGAGTTACATTAATAGTATTGTTTCTGTAGTACAAAAAACCTCTACGATGTTTTCCATAAAATAAATGAATGCTTAAATTACAGATTAAAAAAATGACAATTTTTAAAGGGTTTTTAAAATTCATGTTTTTGATTAAATTTTATTTGGTTGTCTGGTTTCTTTTTTGTATGTTACACTTCTGTCAGTTTTAAAGGTGTCATGGTAAAATTCACCCAGAAAATATTTATTACTTTTCTTATAAATGAAGTTTAATTAGCTGTCCTATTTATAGGACGGTGGTCCAATATGGCTTTAAGTAAAGAAATAGGTGCCCCTTGGCGATGTTCGAAGTTTTCAAAATTCGCTAAATTCACACTAAAAAACGATGATACCAGCAACATAGCAGACAAACAAGTAATATATAAAAAAAATTTTTAAAGTCAATTCCTACTTAGGTCAACAAAGAAAAATTTGAGTGTGAACTAATAGTAGGAATTGAAAAAAAAGGATTGCCTGTCAGAACCTTGCCTACTGTGCGAGATTAGGAGGGGGGGGGAAAGAGAGAGAAAAAGTTAGTCAGGTTGGGGATTCGATCTCGCAACCTACAGGACGGGAGAAGCCCGCGATACCGCAATGCTACCGTTTACACAGTAACAAGAGGGAAATTACTATTCAAGAGCAAGAGACGCTCTAGGTCTAAAACTAAAATTGATTAATTAAATTTAATTAATGAATTAATATTTGAAAAAACTGTATTAACATCAAGTTTAAAAAAATGTATTTGAACTTGAGTGGATGAATAAAAAGTACTTTTATTAACGATTGAAAATTTGAACAAGATATATATAGAGAGAGTGTGAACTAATAGTAGGAATTGAAAAAAAAGGACGTGTATGTGAACAGAATAGTCAGTTTTAGGCAATTTAAATAGCATAAATATTTTCGAATAAAACCTAAATGACATTCTTTCCTCATAACTGATACTAAAGAACAGGATATTGTTATGTAAACAATAACACGAAAACAAGCATTCATAATTTTAAAAAAAATCACTCGTCAGTCGAAGGTTAATTTTAGGCTGACTGTAATGAATACTGGCATCTATGTCACTGAAGATAAATCCGTTCAATACAAGCCTGTTACATGTCCTGCAGTCAGTCTGATAGCGCGTACAGACTGGCACAGCGCTCTCTGCCTCTGCCAGTGATTTATGTGTCTCTGTACTCTGTTCCTGCGCCCGATCGCCTCCTCTGGCGGTCCTTCAAAGAAAGAGAGTGAGGTCAGCGGGTCAAATGGTGTCGAGCGGGGTCGGGGGAGACACCAAGAGCGGGAAGGGGGGTGGTTCTAAATACCGTATCTAATGTTACCGTGACTAAGTGATGTGACAGGAGTTGGGGAGAGAACTCTGTCCAATGTGAATGCACCATTATAATTGGAGAAGATAGCAATAACTTCGTCGAATTTATCACCCACGTCAAAAGGGGTACCCACTTCTTCACAAGAGCCCTTCTCGGAAATGATTTCAACACCTTTCATTTGAACTTCTCTGCAATAGCCGTTGGCTTTGAGTGTGATTTTGACGAATTTTGAAAACTTCGTCGAACCGTGAGGAAGGGGGTACCCACTTCTTTATTGTAGTCATTAACTTTTATTATTTTTATAAAAATGGACTACAAACAGGTCCTACGGTATTCGTTTTCCGTTTAACTTAAAATGCATGATATGTAAGTTACTCTTAAAATGCTGCCCGTGTACAACATCGGGACCCTTTTATGCTATCCTCTTATTTAAAATTTTCTCAGCTATTAAAATTGTAACATTAGAGTTTTATATCACTCGAAAAGAAAGGACGACGATGCTTTAAAAATACGTAACATTTAAATAAAATTTTAATTGCATAACATTTTATTTACAGGTTGAACAAAATCATATAAACGGTTCTTAAAAGAGGACTCTTTCTATCCTAAATTCCTCGCTCTAGAAAATATATTTTACTTGAGTTTCTTTGTTCAAATGCTTCGATTAGTTCTCATATTACTATTGTAAACAGATACTGTATAACAACTGTAAATAATTTAAATTATTTCCCTAGATAAAATTTCACAGACATCCCTTAAAAATTATGCAAGATTAATTAACAAATCTAATGTAATTGACCCTGTAACAAGGAGGTGAAAATTCTGATTTGTGCTTAACAAGCCGTGTATAGCAACACTTAATTATTCAGCTTTGATTTAGAAGGAAACATAAAACAGTGATGTACTTAAACAATGTTTATAACGTGTGTGACTGTTAACACTGCAAGCAAATAAATTGAAAATAAGGCTTTAATTTTTTTTTTTTTTTTTGGGGGGGGGGGGCCCTTAGAGACAACAACAACAAAAAAATCCCGAACCATCAATTATAAAATATTTTCGAATTTCAAAAGCTATTAAATAATTTTTCAATGGGAATCTAGTGGAAAATTGCGTAGAGCGGCAAAATAGCAGCAAAATTTTACGAAAGAAGGACGTTGCCATCCCACGGGGGAAAACCATACCAGGTGTGTTGCCAAATCTACACTGCTAGTCATTAAAATTGCAACACCAGGAAGGAAAGTAAATAACAAAGCTTTACTTTTTGTAGGTATACAGCATATAAGGAAGAAAACATCATTAAATTTGTTGGCAATTTGCGGACGTCATCGTACTGTCCGTGCGGATACTTGCTGTGCTGCAAACAAGCCCATTTCCTGCCTCCAGGTCCGTGATGTGGCTGTACGATCCTGCAAGGCCGACCTCACAACATGTCTGTCATCTCGGGCGTTAGAGGCGGAAGGCCGTTGAGATCCTGCATGGCGTTCAGTATGAGTCTCCTGAACCCATCGATTCCATATTCGCATGACAGTCGTTGGATTCCGACTAATGCGAGTAGTAAAATCGCGGAACGATAAATCGCACTCTCGATAGGCCACGATCCTGCCACTATCGAATTCCTACACGTGCTAGTAGCTGCTTCTCCTTATACGAGGTATAACACGATCTTCTCACAAACAACCGACATTCAAATGCGATTTCCGAATGAGAAACCCACTGCGTAACTTTCCTTTTTTAGAGTTTGAGATGCCATTTCTCCCTCCTGCGTCATTAGATTGCGCTTAAATTCAACTCATTTGCATATCCCTGCATCTTCAATTTAACGTTTGTATCATCCCTTCTTCATGGTGTTGTAATTTTAATGTCCAGCAGTGTACAAATGGACAAAGACGGGAAAATAGCATACGAAATACATTAAATAAATGAAAATGTAAATCCATAATAGCTTTCCAAGTTGAAGAGTGACATGAGACAGAACTGCTGTTATTAAACACATTGGTAGAAGTTTGATTAGAACAAACGCTAACACAAATTTAATTAGCCCTCAAACAAACTGCTTTGTTTTCTTTTTTTGTGTGGTAGTTTTAGCAAATAACAGGAAATCTAATTATAGGTAATCCTCTTTTTTTCCATTTCCCGTTTCATTTCTACGCCTTTCTTTCGATTTTATCTTTTAAGAAACTTAGTTTTGGGGGCTTGGACACTTAGATTGACTTATTGGGCTTACGATATTCCCGTTCTCAAATTGGCTAATGCAATTTTTTTATTTTCTTAACATTAGATAATTTCATGCCTGCTTGCTCAGTTTAGTTTACAGATTTGGGGCTCGAGGTAGCCTAGTGATAGCGCGTCGGCTTTCAGATACGAGAATGCTCGGTTCGAATCCCTGATATCATTAAATACTTGTGTCTAGGCCAAATAGGGACACGTTAAGGGAACGGTGGACCTTTATTTGAGAAAATTTTTTCATTGATTGATATATATATATATATATATATATATATATATATATATATATATATATATATATATATATATCTGTAGATAAACAGTACCAAAAGAGTTTTTTTCGAGTAAAAAATTATTCATAAAGCTTCTACGAAGAAATTTATAAAGGGTAAATGTAGTAATAAACTTTAAATCTGTTTTTGTCAAAGATTTTAAGGTTTTTAGCTATTTTAAATGCTCCATGCTACTTAATTTTTGTTCAAAACTCATGACATTGATAAGGAAGAATCCTGATACTGTTAACAAAAAAAACAAACTGGGTATGCATTTTACAATTCCACTTCATTAAGGTAATTAGATTTGATTTTTAACTTATTAAAAGGAAAATGTTTTATTAAAATCGGGATGGAATTCAGAAAAGAAAATCTCTCAAAAATTAACTATTCAAGGGATAAATAATTGATACCCAGATTTGTTTGTTGTACAGTTTAAAGTGATTAAAATGCAAAATCTAGGAAATAGCTCAAAAATTAAGCAGCAAGGAGCATTTTAAAATTTTGTTTAAAAATTTAAAATTTTAAAAAAATCTCAAATTTTTAAATGAGATTAGAAATGTCTTTTTAGGTATTCTATATATTTATAGTGAAATGTATATGTACAAAATTTCGCATCTCTATGATGAAAAGTAAAAAAAAATTAAGTTTTAACGTCCACCGTTCCCTTAAATCTGTAGGCCGGAAAATCCCTGTATGAGGTCAGAGAGCTCATCTTCTGGTATGATCCTCCCAAATGTCGTTTTTTTTCTAATGGTAGGTATGAGGTCATCTGGTATGATCCTCCCAGATGTCATTTCTTTTTCTAATGGCAGGTATGAGGTCATCTGGTATGATGTCATCTGGTATGATCCTCCCAGATGACGTTCCCGGAGGAGCTGGGTCAAAATTGAAGTAGCAATTGAAGTGTTTTAAAAAACATTATAATGGGTACTTCGAATATAGTTTGTAATCTGACGGGTGTTTCTCCAACAGTTTTAGCCGTTCGAGACAACTTACATAGCAAAACACATGTTGATTTAAAAAATAATTTTACCTAAGGGTGCTTTGTACTAACCCTATAGGATTCGTTTACCTCAATGTTAACCTATGGAGAAAATGTGTCTACTATTTACAGCTACATACATGCTGGTAATCAAATAAAAAATGGTATTTTCAGACAGCCTGAACTTTTCTGCACCTTGCAACAGGATTCATTTTTTTAATTTCGTCCATCAAAGGAATTTAGAAAAGTTTGACTTTTTTCCAATGGCAAAGCAAAAGTGATTACAATGGAACGATGAAATAAAAACAGAAGACCAAAGTCATTGCCCTAGGAACGTTCTTACTTCTCAATATCTCAAAGTTTAAAACACACTACACTTTGGGGCCTTTTTCGTTTAAAAAAAAATACAAATAATGTTTTAAAATTTAAATTATTTCGGGAAAAATCCGGTATAGTGTGAGTTTAAAACACCGTACTGGATTTTCCCCCAAATAATTTAAATTTTAAAATATTAGTATTTTTTTTTAAACGAAAAAGGCCCCAAGGTGTCAAATTTCTTTCTCTATCACTGACTACAGATAAAAAAAAAAATTATCTTTCAATCCAAGTCCGTAATCCTTGGACACATTTTCTTCATAGTTTAACATTGAGGTGAGCGAATCCAATAGGGTTAGTACACATCAGCCTTTACTGCATAAACCGCAACTACATAAAAAAATTAATGATTTAAGCAAAGCAATTGCGAATAAGATTGACTTTATATAAACTCCATTATCTTTAATGCCTTTTTTCCCCCACTAAGAGTCAGCTATTTTTGAGAAATTTAATAATTAAACAGATTTTAATTTAATTATTCAAATTCGGGTACAAGAAGTGAAGAATATATTTTTCCACACAGTGGAAAGGATTTCCTCCCTCATCAATCAAACAGAGCAGTAAATCTTTTTCCCTCTGGAGTGATTTTCTGCTTTAAACGATAGCTGAATATCATTCTGGACAAAAATATGCGAAACAAGATTACTTATGTATGAGGCAATTACTTTGCAGTTTTGTTACTCAAAAATTCGCGATTTTATTCAGGTCGGATCACAAATTTTTCCAGTATTAGCGGAATATTTCCAGTTAAAAAATTTTATTTAACTTAGGGGGACTCACGACCCTTAAGTCGAGGAAATAAGGCATATTTTCATACATTTTGACTCTTTGTAACTATTTCAATTTACTCCCAATTTTTCCAAATTTTATGTATATGATAAATTGATATATTTTTTTTAATAAACAAATTTTCAACTCTCAAAATAATTGTAAATAATTTTTTTTAAATGCTTTAGATATACCTTGTTTTTTAAGTATTTCTATTGTATACTGGCTTGCGCACAGAACTATGAAATTAATTTTACACTTAAATGTATAATTCCTGTTTTATATTTAAAATAAATAATTCAAAATACAATTGAACATAAAGCTTTCAACATTAAAATATTTTTTCAATTTTTCAAAAGTGCTCAAAATATACTTAAAATTTCCTTAAATTTTGCATTAGTTTACCTCTGAAAAAATAAAATGTCCAGTGATTGCAATAATTCTAGTTCAGACGCAATGAAATAACATGGTTATGCAGTGATAAAAATTTCATGGAATTATGTTTCATAGTTTGAGATATCAGTTGCGGAATGATGAAAAATTACATTTTGAGAACAATGAGTTTAAAATTTTTCTTACCATAAACTTGATCAGTAATTAAATATTTAGAATATCAATATCTCCAGAACTAAGCGGAATATTTTCTTGCGGTTTGCTTTATTATGTTTAGAAATGATCAAGCTTTAACATAATTTTTTCAAAAAATCGAATGTTTAAAGATTTAAGGGTAGTGATTCCCCGTAAGAAAACCGGTATAACACACTTTGATAATAGAAAATGTGTGCTTCTACTGTCTTATTCCTGTTCGACAGTAAATTGCACAAAGGACTAAGTACTTATAGATCTATATAGTAATGAATTCCTTGAGATGCTAATGCGATTAGCTGAATTTCGTTAATAGACATAAAATTATTTATATTTATTCGGGAAATGAAATGTATTCTTATGATGAAGAAATTATTTTCTCCTGTGTGAATTAAAACACACGGTAAATAGCGGTTCTACAATCTATTTACTTAACGAAATTTCATGGTTTTATAAGGTAGATTAGAGTTTTAAAAAAATTACACGTTCAAAAATAAGTGCGTGCATGCATGCATGCATATATATATATATATATATATATATATATATATATATATATATATATATATATATATATATATATATATATATATATATATATATATATATATATATATATATAGACAGAGAGAGAGAGAGAGAGAGAGAGGGAGGGAGAGAGAGAGAGAAACCTCTCTTGATGGCCTTTTTTTTTCTGACTCAATTTTGGACAGGGTGTGCAGGCTACAGGTATTCAAAAGTTGACTTATTTATACGGAATTAACTATAAAAAATTTAATAAAATTATTTAAATAGAAAGAACATCACCAAGTTTTAATATCAGTCATCGATTCCGATCATAGTATCATACATTTCGATGTGTGCACCTTTTGTAGCACGACTGACGTCTATATGGTAATCCAGTTCTCTCCAAGTGTTTCGTAGCATATCGGGAGTTACTTTTTTGCTTGGGGATTCGTTACATCCGTTGTGTATAAACAAAAAATTAAAACTGTGGATGAGTTGAAGAAGCGTATCATTCAAGCAATTCGTGTAATAACTCCTGATATGCTACGAAACACTTTGAGAGAACTGGATTACCATTTAGACGTTTGTCGTGCTACAAAAGGGACACACACATCGAAAGCTATGATACTATGATCGAAATCTATGATTAATATTAAAAATTCGTGAGATGTTCTTTGTATTTAAATAATTTTTTTCAATTTTAATGGGTAGTTCCGTAAAAAAAAAAGCCACAACTTTTGGATGCTTTAACCCGGACTTTGTGTGTGTGTGTGTATAATATATATATGTCTATACATGTGTGTGTGTGTGTGTGTGTATGTATACACAAGGTGACATAAAAACAACAAATAGCATTCGTGGCCATGCGCTAAAGCAGCCATTAACCACAAAGCACGAATACATCATTTATCTTAAGATTGCAATTACTATAGCCATATGCATGACGCAGCCTAGCAACTAAGACATAAAGAACAAAAACACAGGTGCATTAGCATCCAAAGATACAAATATAGGTGGATCAACACCCAAAAGACAAAATGTTAAGCAATTCGACTGAAAAAAAGTTTTGCTATTTGATTCATCCATATTAATTATAAACGTTTTTTTTTTTTAATATGACACCATGCCGAAATCACTTGTGTTTGATTATGTTTCTTTGCTTTACCCACGGCTGATGAGCCAAGCAAACACAGATGACTTTTTTCAGTCTAATTGCTTAACATTTTGTCTTTTGGGTGTTGATTCACCTATATTTCTATCTTTGGGTGCTAATGCACCTGTGTTTTTGTTCTTTATGTGTTAGTTGCTAGGCTGCATCCTGCATATGGCTATAGTATTTGCAAGCTTTAGATAAATGATCGATTTATATATATATATATATATATATATATATATATATATATATATATATATATATAGTTTACAAATGTAAATTACTTAATATGAAACAAAAATAAGTAAATAAATTTTAGGCGCTAAGCTGCTCACAAAAATATTTACGATATATAGATTTTTAAAATTAAGATGACTAAAAGGGCAGATGCGACCATTTAATACTCTATAACCTGAAATAAGATAGACATATATAAATAAGCAAAAACAACCCCCCCCCCCCCCCCAGTCATCAACTATACCACATCCAATTCCGTTTTTTGCTTATTTATATATGTCTATCTTATTTCAGGTTATAGGAGTATTAAATGGTCGCATCTGCCCTTTTAGTCATCTTGATTTTATATATATATATATATATATATATATGGATCATGAGGAGTCAAAGTGCATGTAGATGTCGCCCAAAATCAGCACTGCGGAAATTTTTATTAAATTGAAAACTTCGTTTAATAAAAGTTCTGTATATGACCACTCTAATGTATGCTTATCCAGGATCAGTGTATTTCGTGTAATACTAATTTTTCAATCTAAATATGTGTATTCAAATCACCCCATCTGCAATTACTTCGTTTTTAATTGGAACTAATCTATTTTGGAAGTAACGCCAGATTGCTTATGTGCACGATCGCGAAAGTTTATTTGTTCAAGACCAAACAACATTAATGAAGGATTTATAATTACTGAATTTTCTAAAATTTCAGGTAATCATCCTCGTGGCTTAGTTTTGGGAAATTTATAAAGATACTGTTTTCGCAATAGAGAATTAATTTGCATGTAAATGTAATCCAAAATTGAGGAATTGCGGAAAATTTTATTGTACTGAAGACTTCCCTTGAGAATTCACTAAACGGGGAAACGACTGTATGCTTATCATATCTTTTGGATAACTTTTGGAACTTTTAATAATAACTTCTGGAACTGAAAACCTCATTTTTAAAACGTCGTATCTGCAAGGATTTCTTTTCCGGATGAAAATTACTAATCTACTTTTGAAATTAGGCCAGGGTTACCCAAAGTGGACAATACCGCCCCCTAGAGAGCTGGAACAATCCGGGGGGAGGGGTGTGAAAACTTAGCCACCAACATTTCTGGCTGCAAAAACAGATACCGAAACTTTATTCTGGATCAATTTTATTTTTACTTTAATACTATCATTCGTTTTCATCCTTTTCTGTGTGTAATGCGAATGTTACTAGGGTTGAATTTAATTTTATAATTTCAAGCTTCAAGGCGTCTTATTTACATCTTTCTTTACTATGTTGAAGGACATAATATAAATACGTTAAAGGACACACATTTGTCACTGCATCTCTATTTGTTCGCTTAAAGAAAGTTTCCAGGGGGACGTTGAGTATTTTTTTCTAGAATGGGGGTGGCAGGCCAAATATGTTTGCGAATCCTGGTGTACACGATCGCAAAAGTTTATTTGTAAAAGACCAAAATTAATGGCCAAAGTATCCACGTTTACAAGCCTTGAATTTACGATATTTCAAGTTGTGATCCACGTTGCTAAATTTTTTGATCAGGGGTCAATTGTGATCATCGCTAACATGCCTAGGGATGACGGCTTGAAATTTTGAAAAAATTCACATCAAATTACGATTTAACTGTCGTGAAATTGAATAACAGATTCTTAGCTGCATAGCTATATAATAAACTTGTGTGTGTATATATACTAGAAGGTAATCCGTCATTTTGACGTCATAATACTAATAATGACGTCATAATCGAAAAAGTATATGAAAGTTAAAAAATATCCCGAATTATCTAACAATATTGCATTTAATCCACACCTTGTAAAAGCAAACCCTTTCATTATTTTTTTATTTATTTAGTTTTTCATGCGATTGGAGTAGTAGACTGCCATCCAGTTTTTTCAGCTCACTACGCGATATGAATACTTGAGCTACTTGATTAATTCACATTCAAATTTGTTTACTTTCAGAATTCATCGCAAAAGTAAACAGATTTTTAAAAACTGTTAAATATACAGCTAAAAGCATCCAATTTTTTTTGTTCTGAATGTTTTATAGAAAAATAGGCTGAACAAACGTGATTTGATGGAGAAGATATTAGTTTTTATGTAAGAAAAAATTCTGATCCACATCTGAAATTGAAATTAAGCCTAACCGGCCGTTTGTTTACCGAGGGCTTCAATTGAAAGATAAGTACAGCCCGGAAGTGTTATACAGAGACAACGGCTATTACATAATTAATATATATATATATATATATATAAATAATGTCCTAGGGCGTTAACTATATTTAAGTAGGTCGAGGTTTGCTAAATCTAAAGGAATTAATATGAAATAATTATTCAGCGAGATATTAGCCAGATGGGGAAAGAAATAATCAACAGATAGTCATACTTGTCTGTGAAATGATTTTATGCGGAGCACAGTCCTTGAGAGTCAGCACAGAAATGTCGAAATATCGAGTTTTCGGAAAGAACGTGACCGTGACTCATCACATCACGAGGTGTTTCGCGCCCACGCAATTACGGCGCTTTTTGGATAACAAAGGCAGACTGAGGGTATTGAATACCTTGGGGGACAGTGAAAAAAGGTTGCTTCGGAAACGAAAGTGGCATTTCGCGATGTTAAATTATTAAAATGTGGACGGTGGTTAGAAACAAGTTATGAATAAAGATTTTTTTTGGGATTAAGGTGTTATTCTTTGGATACCACGACTTCAGCAGCTTTCAAGAAGACGAATGACCATGCGCACAATTTGCCTGTCATCACGTGAAGTGGTGCGCTGAGGTGGATGCGATCGAACACGCCGGTCCGTCGTACCCTCCTGCATCAAACGATCACATATCCGCATTACAGTTGTTTGGTTTCGTCCAACACGACTACCGATTTCCCTGAAAGATAATCCACAATCTCGGTAGGCCACTATCCTTCCTCTGTGGAACTCGGATACTTGATCAAAAGATGATCGCTGTTTTCGACGAGGCATAATTGATCGTTTTTTTTGAAAAAACCACAAGAAAAACACAATTGTCGAACTTGAAATCGTCGAAATCTCCAAGCCTTAAATAGCGCTTTGAAGTGGCCCCACAGGCGCGCGTGATGTGCGTCTGCGCTGAAATTCTAATCATTTGCATATCTCACCTCCGCTAATGCATGTTGTAAATTTCATGTTATTTGCATGTTTCCTTCAGGGTGTTGCATTTACAGTGGCCAGCAGTGTATTATGTGTGTGTGTGATCTTCGTGGCTTAATTTTGTGATCAGTGGTCATAATTATATTCATGTTATTGTGCTTAGTGATAACAGACAGAATACTTGAAAATTTTCACATTTAATTACAATTTCACTTTCGTGGAATTGAATACAATCTCTAGGCTTCATAGCTAAATAATATTCTTTCGAGTCATTTTCAAAAATCTACCTAAATTGTTTGAATATTCATTACTATCTACAGTATACTTTCTTGGAAAAGTGTTACAATATAAAATATGCCTTTTTCATCTGCGAAAGAAAATGTATAAATCTCTTTACTTCAGGCTAAAAAATATTCAAAGCACTTTACGTTTTATTCATTTACACTGCAAATAAAAATTCAAATATCATACTGAAAGTAAATCTGTCAAAGAGCTTATTTATTCATGAAGGAAGTATTTTTTTCCTTTTTCCTTAAATGTTTCTTCTGAAAAATACTTCGACGTTAAATTTCTTTTTAAATTATGCACGGAGGGGGAAAAATGTACATTTCCTTTTTTAGACGTAGATAAAGTACAATTTTAAAAAGGAATTAAACATTTTACTTTGTATTTTTCTTCATTAGTTTCCTGCATATAAAATGCATGGAAATCAGACGTAGAATGTAGTGTTTAATTTTAGTTTAAACGATGTAAGAAAATAACTTATTTAGATTCAGTTCATATAATTCGGTGCAGAAAACGTTATAAAATTTAATATAACCTACTTTAATTATATCATTTTTAGAGCAAGCTTCCAGAATATGAATAAAACTTAAGCATAAGGAAATTGCATGCAGTATATATAAGCTCATGTTTCATAATTAAATTTTATTCGCGTTGTTTGAAATAGTTTCGCGTATCTCTTTTGTTATTTTTGACGTCACTACACTTGCGTCTTAGTTTATTTTATGATTTTTTTTTCCGTAGAAGTCAAATCTTATATTAATGCCTTTCCGTATTTTGCTTTAAGTCCCAAAAGATTACATCAGTGAAACTGAATGGAACAAACGCTTGAAAAACGAAGGGGGAAAAAAAAAGCCAATAAGATTTTTACCATGTTGTTGGAACGAACGTCTTCCAGAGTCAAGTGTCTGCGGCATTGGGGAAAAAATTCATTAAGTAAGTTTTGTTTAGCTAATTGAAGATTTATGCATTATAAAATTACTTATATTTCAATGAGTACGAAATAAGGTTGTTTGCAGTTCATAGGAACATCAATAAAAAGTTTTTATCTTAAAATTCCGTATTTAAGGCTGCTGTGTACTTACCTAATTGAATTCGCTCCCCTCAATGTTTACCTATGGAGAAAATGGTATCCAAGGATTGCCGACTTGGATTGAACGATTTTTTTAATTGTACTCCGTAACAGAGAAAGAAATTTTACCCCTCGGGTCATTTTTCGTTTCAAAAATTGCAAATAACATTTTAAAATTTAAATTAATCGGGGGGGGGGAATTTGGTATAGTGTGATTGAACCGCTCGTAAATTCCTATGGGAAAAAAATTTATAAAATAAATAGTGTTGCAAGGTGCAGACAAGTTCAGGCTACCTGAAAATACCATTTTCATTGGATTATCAGCATTTATGTAGCTGTCAATAGTAGACAAATTTTCTCCATAGGTTAACATTGAGTAGAGCGAATCCAATAGGGTTAATACACAAGTGCCTGAAGACAAGAAAATGAAAAGCCTTGAATTGTAATACAGTTTTTGAAAATATCCAACTTTCTAATCTGTCTCTTATGTAATTCCTTTGAAACTAATAAGTAAGAAGCAACCAAAATAAGTACGTAGATACTGCTAATAAAATTAAAAGTTATCAGATGTTGTCAGATATAAAAAAAAAAAGTGGAAACTTTAGAGCTAGCTAATAAGAATTTTCGCTGATTCTATGACGGCTGAGTTTACCGCCTCACTGTGGAAAAGCAGCCAATACCATAATCCAAGAATAAACTGCAAATCTAAATGCTAAAAACGCTAAAGAAGGTCACAGATCAAAGGATATTGCGTCTCTTCGAATCGTCAGCAAAGCAATTATGATAAGAAAATGACAAATTTCAAACTTCTGCCGATGAATAACACTTTTTCATTTAATGAAATGATAAGAAAAAAATGTTGAAATCAAAAAAACTTTTCGGTAAAATGCATATTAAAGTAAAGGCAGTTTGGCATAGCATTAAATAAATGGACAACAAATGGGAAAATATTTATTCCGACTCTAAAATTATGTAATGCGAATCATTATCATTAAATTTAACATCACGATTTGACCTATAGCACATTTACTACGATTGACAGTTATGGAACTTTGGAAACAGTTAAAAAAAAAAAAAAAATATATATATATATATATATATAATAGATAGGTTTAAGTAAAGTGGTATTGAAGCAGTCTTTCCAGAAGCAAAGTTTTAAGTCTTTTTCAAAATTTTTCATTTGATGCATATTGTACTTTACTAATCAATTAACAAGTCCAACCAAAAAAATCCTGGATGGGGGAACCCTTTTTCGGAGGCATTGGTTTTATATTTTTGCTACTTTTATCATATGCTTTTATATGATTGTGTTTATCACTTTATATGTCGTTGCTTTTACTTTGGATTTACACCTATAATATGTCACTGCTTTTGCATTTTATACAACTTTGCTTTTGCATTTTACATACCATTGCTTTTACATTTTGCATATTATTGCTTTTACATTTTATACATCACTGCTTTTACATTTTATACATCACTGCTTTTACATTTTATACATCACTGCTTTTACATTTTATACATCATCGCTTTTACATTTTATACATCATCGCTTTTACATTTTATACATCATCGCTTTTACATTTTATACATCATCGCTTTTACATTTTATACATCATCGCTTTTACATTTTATACATCATCGCTTTTACATTTTATACATCATCGCTTTTACATTTTATACATCATCGCTTTTACATTTTATACATCATCGCTTTTACATTTTATACATCATCGCTTCTACATTTTATACATCATCGCTTCTACATTTTATACATCATCGCTCCTACATTTTATACATCATCGCTTCTACATTTTATACATCATTGCTTCTACATTTTATACATCATTGCTTTTACATTTTACCTATCGTTGTTTTCACATTATATAAATCATAGCTTTTACATTTTATCTATCATTGCTTTTCCTTTTATATACCATTTCTTTACATTTTATCTATCATTGCTTTCATATTATATAAATCATTGCTATTGCATTTTATATATCATTGCTTTCCCATTATATAAATCATTGCTTTTACATTTTATTCATCGTTTCTTTTACATGTTATAAATCATTGCTTTCACATTACATATATCAATGATTTTATACCTTTTCTATATAAACTGCGAGGAAATGACTTTATGTTCTTGTTCCTTTTGTGTCCTTTTTTGTATTGTCAAGCCTCTGCCATTGGAAATATATATACAGTGAAACCCCGATTTAACGTTATCCAAGGGACCATAAAGAAATGACGTCATATGCGGGAAAACGTTAAATCGGGGTAAGACCAAAAACAAAACACTGAGCATAAAATAAAGACTTATTTAGGTCACATACATTTTATTTCTTCATTTACAATGGTTTAGACATCAGTTTTCTAAATTACGCTTTAAATAAACCGGTTATTTTACTTTGCGTCCTGTTTATAGCACAAATCGCATTCTCAACAGGAGTTTTGTAAGCTTTTTTCTTGGCCTTCACTATTTGAAAGGAACGATTCGACGAAACTTGAATGGCTTCTGTCGCAGGAGGAATTCCATGTTTCTCATCTTCATCATTATCCGAACTATCCAATTCTGAGTCTATTAAATCACTTAGAATCGGAATCTTTGATGTCAAGGTATTTGGATCGCAATGTAGATAATTCTAGAGATCTATACAGGAGAAAGAAGAGAAATGACCCATTTCATTAGAATCTTCATTTCCTCTCTCCTCGTACTCAAATTCATCACCTATGTCCTCCAGAAAACCAGCTTTTGAAAAAGGACTTGAGATGCATTTTCCCATGCTGAAGAAATCATATGAAGAGATTCTAGAGCGTTTATCAATTTTTCCTGCCTCCAAATTCTATACTAAGAAGAGATTTTTTTGAAATCTTGGTTTCTATAGTTTACCTTTGAATGATCGCATGATCCCCAAATCACAAAGTTGAACTTTGCTTGAACTTTGCAGGGGAAATTTTCATTCGCACATTTTGTAATTTTAACTGTACAACATGGGTTGCACATTGATCGGCAAACAAAAGGATCTTACGTTTCTATAAGCGCATTTGTCCGTACAATTTGCGAAGAATCGACCCCGGCAGACTCACCACAAATAGACATGTAGGATAAATTGTACCTTTTTCTAAGGCATTCTATCCAACTATTTGAAGCTGCGAATCGTTAAATTCCCAGTTAAGAAGCAATTTCTATTTCAAATCGGGGCCATTTATGGGAATGCTTGTTGTATGAACTTTGTTCAACTTTGGTAAGAAATGACAAAGAGAGGGGAGATTCCGAGTATTTTGCGTTTTGATAAGATATATTTCCTTTTTTTATCCATCACAATTTTCGACTATTTTAGGAAAATTTCATTGAGTCTTTCCCTCTGAATAAACGTTAAATTCGGGAAATATTTTAAAATGATAACTTTAAATCTGGGCTTTTTTAACATTACAAGTATAGGAAATAAATCGGGACTAATGAAAAATGACGTTATATGCGGGAAAATTTTTAAACACGGGTTACTTTAAATCGGGGTTTCACTGTATATATATACATTATATATATATATATATATATATATATATATATATATATATATATATATATATATATATATATATATATATATATATATATATATATATATATATATATATATATATATATATATATACATACACACTAGCTGAAAACCCGTACTTCGCTACGGAGTACATTCAAATTAAATACAACGGTCAATGTATGCAATTCATGCCAAATATATATATATATATATATATAATATTCAATCGTCTGCTGCATTAGAAAGAGAGAAAAAATTTTTTTTGTCTATTTAGTTGTTACGCACGTGACGATAAATTTATTGAAAGTACCAGAAAAAGAAATCACGGGATCAGCATTTAATAAATTAAATTCTAAAAATTAATCTTTAAAAATTCACCAAAAATCAGCAAATGGAGGTAAAAATTCGAAAAAAATTTCATTTTGAAGGAATTTTTATGATCTTTCTCGGGATATAAATTTTATAACCCTCAATATATTATTTTAAATGCAAACGTAAAAAAAGTTTAAAAAACAGCTTAAAAATTTAATTTAAAAAAATCTAAGACGAATTTTTGAAAAATCTTAATGCTCCCCTACACTATTAGAAGAATCGCCATGCAAAATTTCAGCCCTTTAGGTCCAGCGGTTTGGTCTGTGCGTTGTATGTCAGTCAGTCAGTCAGTGAATGAATGAGTCAGTTACGGAACTGTTTTTTATATATATATATATATATATATATATATATATATATATATATATATATATATATATATATATATATATATATAGACTAGCTGAAAACCCGAACTTCGCTATATATATATATATATATATATATATATATATGCATATAATAAATACGACGATCAATGTATACAATTGATGTAAAACAAAAACAAACAAATATTTATAAGAAAATCGTAAGAGATATTTTTATAGACAAAATAATGTAGAAGAAAATATTCAAATTAAATCTAATAGGACATATTAAAGAATATAGTACAGTTAATATAGTACAGTTTGAGGAACATATCTTTTACTGTATTTTAATATTTTTTGGGATAATGTCCAATCGTCTGCAGCATTAGCAAGGGAAAAAATATTTTTTTGTCTATTTCATTGTTATGGACGTGACGATAAATTTATTTAAAGTACCAGAAAAAGAAATAGCGTGATCAGCATTTAATAAATTAAATTCTAAAATTTAATCTAAAAATTCAACAAACAAAAAAAAAAAAAAAAAAAAAAAAAAAAAAAAAAAAAAAAAAGAGGTAATGATTCGAAAAAGATTTCATTTTAAAGGAATTATGATCCCTCTCGTGTTATAAATTTCATAACCCCCAGATTATTTTAAACGCAAACTTTAAAGGATGTTACAAAAACAGATTAAAAATTTAATTTAAAAAATCTAAGAACAATTTTTCAAAAATCTTTCTTAGTGCACCCCTACTTTATAAGAAGAATCGCCATGCAAAATTTCAGACCTTTATGTCCAGCGGTTTGGTCTGTGCGTTGTATGTCAGTCAGTTACGGAACTGTTTTATATATAGAGATATACAATATATATATATGTAATGTATATATACTGCAGCTTTTATCACCTTTACACTTTTATATTTAAATCACCGTTACATTTTTACTTTTTCCTAATAAATATAGATGTTTACGTTTATCTTGCATTTGGCATATCGTCAATGCATAAATGAGGCATTTGTGTTTTTAACTCCAGTGAAACAACCTTGACTATAATGAAACTACGTTTTAAAAGTCCTTTTCCTGAAATTGCTTTTTATGCAAAACACATCAAGGTTTTTATCCGTAAAAGAATAAAAACCAACGGAAATTAACATTTTTTATTTTTTTTTAAGTAAAATCATCTGACACACACAAAATTCTCTTTTAAAAAGCTAGAAACTAAGATTTCAGTAATTTTTATATTTATGCGTGTTCCTGATTTTTTTTTTTTTTATCCTATCCAAAGGGGAAACCTCTCACGTGACTTCTGCCAGTTCCGGCTGATGTCATATTTCTGAAATAATCTGCAGGAATGAAATATTTTCTTTTATTGCAATCTGAAACAGAAAAAGGAGACATCTAGCACGGGTGGGTGAATAATGAAAGGAAGGAAATATAATACGAATAAATTAAAATAGTTTGTACAAACTTGTGATGAAGGGAAAATTTGATTTTTATTTACAGAAATTTAGTTTTTAATCTCGCTGGGGATTTTTTAATACCATTATCGAAAAAACTGAAAGTAGAATGGTTATCTCACGCATGCTTTTGCATTAAATGATAAGGTTTATAAAAATGACCGCCATTTTTTTTTAATGTTATAAGCTTGCTGAACTTTATGCCTGTATCTCACTTTTACATAGCCAATTTCTATTTTTTTTCTGTTACTTTCGTAACATAAATAAAAACAAAGTCAAAATAGTCATCATATTATCTGTAATTGTAAAATTAAGAAGACATTATAAAATACCTCAATTCAAGATTTTAAATACACACCAGGGTGTATTTAAAATCCTGTTATAATTTTATTAAATTCCTTATATTAACGTAGGATTATGTTCCTCAATAACGGTCCTCCGGTAAGTAAAATTTCAGCGTCGTCGCGAGTTATAATTTTGGCAGCGCGCTAAACTCAGTAGCAATAAACAGTTAAACAAAAGTACCAAAATGAGTAAAAAAAGGGGAAAAAAAGAGGTAAACAACGGTAAGTTATCTTCCGTTAATAATCCGCGGTAGTTTCGTTAGAAGAGACTACCTGAAATTTTTTTTTTCTTTGTTGCACATATGACTTACGTGAGATTTTGTGGCATAAAATAGCGAGATATTGACAGACGAATAAAAAAAACTTTTAGAGTAAATTTTTGTGTGTGTTAAATTTATAACCACAACCACTGTAGTAAGTATGTCGGCTCGAGGTAGCCTTGTGGTAGCGTGCTGGCTTTCGGTACTGAGGGTGCTCGGATCGAATATCGACACGCGCCATTAAATACCTCCGTGTCTAGGCCGAATATGGGAGCATTAAATCAGAAAACCGGAAAGTCACTCAATGAGGTCAGAGAGGGTGGGAGAGGGTACTATCCTCCCAGACGTCACCCGTGGTGTCGGAAACGGAATAGTTACAGATTTTAACATTAGATGGCGGAACGATACCGTTACCAGGACTACGCTCTTATACGGAAAGCGAGAACAATGTAGTTTAAAAAGGTATTTTGTTTTGGTTTTTTGGTTTTGAAGTCGCTGTTCTTATTTCGTATTCTGTTTTACATGCAGTCAACATGTTATATTCATTCATCATTTAAAAAATAATTAAAAATGCCAGTCTACATTCGTATTACTCATGTGTGTGAAGTTATTTAACCACTAGTTTTAAAATGTTATCTACAAGCTTTGGAAGAAAGGCAAGCCTAACTTTTCATTAGTTATATCAGATTCTTCAGGTAGTAAACACCTGGGGTTGTTCAGTCAAAATTGAGGTGGCACCTGGCTAAATCGAAATCCGACCCTTATGGTGCCATTATAAAAACCGGAGTCGCATCCCTCTGCCCGATAGTCTATATGGACCTGGTCCAGAATAGATTCTGGGTCAGGAAGCATTAGAAACCACCACCACAACAACATAGTATGTATATATATTGAAACGAAGTCTAAAATAGTAAAATATGATATCCATTTCTAACTAACTTTGTGATAAAGTACATAAATTAAAATTATAAAATTAGAGACTTTAGAGTTTTGTAAAATCCCTGATAATTACTGCTGTAAATTTATTCTTTGCAAATCCGACAACCTTTGAATTTTACTCTTAGACTTTAATCATCATCAGGCGTTATTATTTTGTAAACACAATTAACAAAAAATGACAGCTGACCAGAATTGAAAACATAGCACTACCCGATCGGAGTTGCTTCCCTGTTGTCCTACATTATATTAAGTTAAATCCTCACTGAGAGATTTGCCCCAAAGGAGGATCTGTGTCTCGTCTGTTGTCAAGCCATGATGATGGACAGCTGAACAGAAGTTTGAACGGTTTGAGTTTCATTTATGCGTGCACCTCTTTGCCGTTGAACAACACTTCTTAATTGTCAAAATTATTCCTATACCAGATTATCCTAGTCAGGGTATTGCCATTTATTATGGAAGTACCATATAGGAGAAACAACATCACTGTTTGCACCGGAACAACACAAGCACTTCCTTACGCGGGATTTGAACCCGAGGGCTCTTCGTAGAAGCTCGAGACACTAACCACTATACGATGTGGGTGACCATTCGGCAAAACTTGTCAATTAATATATAGATATTTACACATATAAATCAAAGAATTATATATATAATAGCCGTTGTCTCTGTATAACACATCCGGGCTGTACTCATCTTTCAATTGAAGCCCTCAGTAAACAAACAGCCGGTTAGGCTTAATTTCAATTTCAGATGTAGATCAGAATTTTTTCTTACCTAAAAACTAATATCTTCTCCATCAAATCACGTTTGTTCAGCCCATTTTTCTATAAAACATTCAGAACTAAAGAAATTGGATGCTTTTAGCTGTATATTTAACAGTTTTTAAAAATCTGTTTACTTTTGCGATGAATTCTGAAAGTACACAAACTTGAATGTGAATGAATCAAGTAGCTGAAGTATTCATATCGCGTAGTGAGCTGTAAAAAACTGGATGGCAGTCTACTACTACAATCGCATGAAAAATTAAATAAATAAAAAGTAATGAAAGGGTTTGCTTTTACAAGGTGTGGATTAAATGGAATATTGTTAGATAATTCGGGATATTTTTAAACCTTCATATACTTTTTCCATTATGACGTCATTATTAGTATTATGACGTCAAAATGACGGGGTTACCTTCTAGTTGATCATAATAGAAATCAAAGCATAAAAATCAAAAACCAAAAACCCAGAAGAACCAAAAATAACGAGGCAAAACGACTAGTCAATTCATCGGTATTTCGCGTTTATTTTGCGTGGAGCGCTACTCTCAAACTTCTATTAACTTTTTTGACTGTTAGTGTCTTTCTTTTTGTTTATGTAATTTGACATTTTTTTCTTGGGAACTGACCATATATATTTTACATACACTAAAAAAAAAAACATATGTATATTATGTATGGAGTATTATTGAAATTTGATATAAATTGTATTATAAATTTCTTCCCCCATAGGAATTTACGAGCGGTTAAAACACACTATACCAGATTTTTTCCCCCGAATAATTTAAATTTTAAAGTATAATTGAAAATTTAAGAGCAATATGTAAACCTTTTTTTCTTTCACATTCTATTACAGTATCAAAAATTTAAGGCAAATTTCTTCCCTTAAAAATGCATTTTACAGTAACATTTTCGGTGTATGCTTCCTCATATATATATATATATATATACTAGCTGAAAACCCGAGCTTCGCTACGGAGTACATTCAAATTAAATACCACGGTCAACGTATGCAATTTATGCCAAAAAATAAATATATATATTTATAATAAATGTGATGATCAATGTATACAATTGATGTAAAATATATATCTCTCTATATATATATATTTATAAAAAAATCGTAAGGGTATGCATTTTTTTTTTGATAATATCCAATCGTCTGCTGCATTAGAAAGAGAAAAAATATTTTTTTGTCTATTTAGTTTTTATGCACGTGACGATAAATTTATTCAAAGTACCAGAAAAAGAAGTCACGTGATCACCATTTAATAAATTAAATTCTAAAAATGAATCTTTAAAAATTCACCAAAAATCAGGAAATGGAGGTAAAGATTCGAAAAAGATTTCATTTTAAAGGAATTTTTATGATCATTCTTGTGATATAAATTTTATAACCCTCAAATTATTATTTTAAATGCAAACTTAAAAAAAGTAAAAAAAACAGCTTAAAAATTTAATTTTAAAAAAATCTAAGAAGAATTTTTGAAAAATCTTAGTGCACCCCTACACTATTAGAAGAATCGACATGCAAAATTTCAGCCCTTTAGGTCCAGCGGTTTGGTCTGTGCGTTGTATGTCAGTCAGTCAGTCAGTGAATGAATGAATGAGTCAGTTACGGAACTGTTTTATATATGGCTATTAAATATGGGGGGCGCTAACGCGACCTTAAAACGGGATATTAGTTATTGAAAATAGGATTAACAATTAAAAAGTCTGGGAGTTCAAATCAGCGGTGCAGTGTATTGCAGTGAAAATAGCGCTTAAGGTTCGACTTGATTCAATCTCCGAAGAGCCACATAACCACATGGGAGAATTTAAATAGACGTAGCCTTGGAGTTGGCGCTAAGAAAGTGCTTAGGTCAGCATAGAACATTCGATTTGACATCACGCATAAGTAATGAGCGTCACTAAGCGTTGATTAAAAGCTAAGAACAAAGGATATTAATTTAGAGCCATGGATAACTAGGAAATGAAAAGACGTGTGCCGTAGGCGCACGGTTTTAAAATTGGGTGGGTTATTTAAGTTAGTTTACTGGAGCTGAGTAATAAATTAGAATTTAATGAAGATGTTTAGGATGCTCAATTGGAGTGTTTTATGCCTGTTGTGTTAACATTTTGCTGTTTGATGGATTTAATAATGATTAATGTCCTCACCACCGGACCACCACCGACTGCATGATGATTAAAAAGAGGTTCGCACTTATATTAATTAGTATGGGAGTAAAAGTCAAGTCCGCGATATATATAAGTTCCGTGACTGACAGGTAACGCACAGACCAAACCGCTGGACATAAAGGGCTGAAATTTTGAATGGCGATTCTTCTTATAGTGTAGGGGTGCACTAAGAAAGATCTTTTAAAAATTCTTATTAGATTTTTAAAATTAAATTTTTAAGCTGTTAACTTTAAGTTTGCTAAGTTTAATAAGTAACTTTAAGTTTGCATTTAAAATATTAATTTGAGGGTTATAAAATTTATATCACGAGAAAGATTATAAAAATTCCTTTAAAAGGAAATCTTTTTAGAATATATACCTCCCTTTTCTGATTTTTGGTGAATTTTTAAACATTAATTTTTAGAATTTATTAAATGCTGATCACGTGGTTTCTTTTCTTTTTGTGATACTTTAAATTAATTTTGCGTAACGTGCATAACAACAAAATAAATTGACAAAAAAATATTCAAATACGGCAAAAGATAAACTTTAACCACTAGACTAACTGAGATGGAAGTTTAAGATTTTAACTCAAATTTGTATGTTTTATGGATATTAAACATACAAATTAATTGCATACATTGACCGTTGTATTTAATTTGAATGTACTCCGTAGCGAAGCACGGGTATTCAGCTAGTTATATATATTACAATATATCTTTAAAGTAAATTTTTCTAGTTCTGATAATTTTAACAGACAAATATATCCAAAACCGTGATCTAGAGTTGATAATTAGAAATTTAATGGATCTTCAAGCTTTCCAGTATTTATCTAATATCACGTTTCACTAATTTCATAAACAACTTTCAGCCGCCAACGATTTTTCTGGGGGGAAAATATTACCCTATGTACTGCAAAACTTCATTTTCCGTTAAATTGAATTATCCAAACCCTTAAATTAGTAGTTTGTATTAATTTGTCTGACATTGCCATTTATCAATGGCAGGTAAGCGTAGTACTTATTGAAATATGTTTGAATACGCCTAAACTATTGCCTTAAGTACATTAATTGAATGAATTTCGTTGAATGGGGTAAAGCATCGTATGTAAACTTAAAATTATCCAGAATGAAAAAGACTACCGTTCAGTTGATGACCAAGTATTAATTATAAATGTTTACATTGAGTAATGCGTTTTATTTTAAATCTAAATTCATTCGGAAACTACTTCATTACAAATCATTCAATTCCAGTTCTCTGAATACTTTTTATTGGTACTGCAGATGATTATAATTTAAAGGACTTCGCAATGATAATTTGCTACATGCGAGATATCACTCTCATAAAAAAATAACTCAAAATGCGTGGTCTCTTAAATCATTTAACCATATTAGTCTCATGTATGGTATCGTTTCACACAAATTGATGGTACGAGTTCGAATTTTTATGTCTGCTGTGTACTAACCCTATTGGATTCTTTCACCTCAATATTAACCTATGGAGTAAATGTGTCTACTATTTGCAGCTACATAAATGCTGATAATCTAATAAAAATGGTATTTTCAGAGATACTGAACTTTTCTGCACTTTTCAACAGGATTCATTTTATAAATTTCGTCAACCAAAGCAATTTATCAGTGTTTAAAACACACTATACGAGACTTTTTACCCGAATAATTTAAATTTTTAAATATTATTTGCGTTTTTTTTTTCAAAGAACAAAAAATGCCCCTAGGTGTAAATTTTTTTCTCTATTACGGAGTACATCGTAAAAAAAATTTTCAATCCAATTCGGCAATCCTTGGATACATTTTCTCCATAGGTTAACATTGAGGTGAGCGAATCCAATAAGGTTAGTACACAGCAGCTTAAGCTGTCTGTATGATACGATATGCTACTGTATCTTTCTTCCGATCATCGTTTACCATCGTAGCACATTTGCGCAACATCCTCGTTGTCAAGCGATAGGAAACGCTCACACGTCTATACCAGTATCACGTATCATTTCTTTGACTATACTCGACTACATGTGAATTGCAGTTATTTTGTATCAACTTTGATACTCTGTGATAGCCTCATCCACACTTATCCATACGTACTACAAACTTTGATACGTGCGAATATAAAATTATGGTGTGCCCACACTACTAACCGTATGGTATACAGTCATACCTCGGTACTCGTCTAATTCGGTACTCATCGCATTTCCACACGAAAAAATTGCTACAGTATTCGTCGTTTCCTCAGTACTTGTTGCTATTTTATCTAATTGTTTTAAATAATGTCTGTCTAGTTTAAAGATGTTGCATAAGAAACAACCCCATCTATTTATAAATTGCCAGGCAAGATGTGGATTTTCTGGCTCTCAGAAGCGAATTAATTCAATTTACATTACTCCTTATCGGAAAAAGGCGTTCGGGACTCATCGTGCCTTCTGGAACCAATTAACGACGAGTACCGAGGTACCACTACTGAAACAGACGACGATTTATTTTATTTAATTTTTGTTTTAAATAATGTCAGTCTAGTTTAAAGATGTTGCATAAGAAACAACCCCATCTATTTATAAATTGCCCGGTAAAAATGGAGTTTCTGGCTCTCAGGAGCGAATTAATTCAATTTACACATTACTCCTTATCGGAAAAATGCGTTCGGTACTCATCGCGCCTTCTGGAACCAATTAACGACGAGTACCGAGTTACCACTGTACCATCTACTGAAACAGGCGTTGATACAAAATAATGATACGAAGTCCTATCAAGCAATCCTTGTCTTTCTGTTCAATCATTTATTCAACCACCATAGCACATTTGCATAGAGATGGTCTCCTATGTAATGCCACTGAAAGCGTGCGCACCGAAGTGCCTCGTGTCATATTTTAATATTTCGTCAAAAGCACGACTCCAGGTGCATCGTTGTCACGTGCAATCAGCAAATCAAATTTTGTCACTCCGATACGTTTCTGATCTCTGAGCCTGGTCATGATACATACTTGATGCAGAGAAAATTAGACAATTCAAGCGCAACTGGTTTCAAGTGAGAAGTGCTTTGCATTCATGTTGAAAAATTTAGCAAATACACAAACAAACCAAAAAATATTTCAGGTAGCCTCTTCTAACGAAACTACCGCGGGTTAACTCAGGATTACTTATCGTTGCTTACCTCTTTTGTATATATGTATGTATGTGTTATGTATGTATCTATATATATATATATATATATATATATATATATATATATATATATATATATATATATATATATATATGTACGTATGTGTGTGTATTATATATATATATATATATATATATATATATATATATATATATATATATATATATATATATATATATATATATTTTTGTCAAAATTTTGACGCATTTTGATACTTTTCTGTTTAACTGCTTACTGCTTGTCCAAGCGATACAGACTGGGTTTGGCGCGCTGCCCAAAATTATAACTTGTGAGGTACGGACGGACGGTTTTAGCGTCTGAAATTTTGCTTTCTGGAGGACCGTTATGGAGGAACGTAATCCTATGTTAAAAAAGTGCTTTAAATTTTGTAAATATAAAGCACTGTTTTAGTCTCTGCAAATATTGAAGTTTGGGATCATTTTATTACTATTCTCAGAGGTGATTTTTCACTTTATTTGTACATAGCTGCCATTCCCTTCCAAGTAATTAAGAGTCTAAGACATCTTTATAAAAATCTCTCGGGGATTCTGTACCCATGTTTGCAAAAGAATTAAGAAAAAATATGTTAAGATTTAAACCACTGCCACCCAATTTTCTTTCCCTTTGTAACACACACGCGAGAAGAATTTCAATATTTAACAAACAGTATTTTGCAGCGACTAAAATTTTTGCATTTTTAAGTAACTGTTAACATCCAAGAACTGGAACTTCTAAATTTCTTTTACGCCGGTTTTACTTTAAAATTACATTGCGATGGGAAAAAAAAAATACCTAGCATCAAAAGAAATTCCTGATGGAACGTTTTATTTAACAAAGTCACGTTTCGACGAACACAGGGTTCCAAACCCACAAAGAAGAGGCTCAATTTCCCAAACATGCTATAGAATTTATTATATGAAAAAGATGCATTTCCGAAATAGAAAAAGAAGGGGAAAAAAAGAATATTCCCTAGCCACCGTGGAATTAATAAGTTTGCGAGTAAATACGTTGTCCTGAATACAAATGCATTCTCTTACACCGACTTGTATCAAAGTGAAACTGTAATGTGTGCTGTGTTTTAACCATCGGGATACATTTATGAAAAGTTAAATGTTTAAAATGTATCCATCCCGCTGTATAATGATGCGGAATAATGTGAAAATAAAATACATTTTTTTGTCTACTTTTTTGACTATCTACTACGTAGGACAAATCCATTTACTAGTTTGTATGTTGTAACATTCGATTTCCTGTATTCTTATCAGTTTTTTTCTAATTGAATTTCGGAAACGGCCGAGGATGAGAAGCAATTTTAATCATAATCGTAATCGAACTGGTTGCATACTTATGAGTTATCAATCTAGTAACTATGCCGCATGTCATTGTACAACCTTATAGCGTATGCCAGGGGTGCGCAAAATGTTGGTCGCGACCGACCGAGGGGTCACGAAAAAAGTTGAAAACGGTCGCGGATGGTTTGAAGTAAATCTATATCATTGAATTATTTATTTCAAAATATGCTTTAAATTTTCTATAACTTATTTCTAATATTTTTATTTATATTTTTATATATGACTAGCTGAAAACCCGCGCTTCGCTATGGAGTACATTCAAATTAAATACAACGGTCAACGTATGCAATTTATGCCAAAAAATAAATATGTATATTTATAATAAATGCGATGATCAATGTATACAATTGATGTAAAATATATATATATATATATATATATATATATATATATATATATATAAATCATAAGGGATATGCATTTTTTTGATAATATCTAATCGTCTGCTGCCAGTAGCGTACGCAGAAATTTTCAAAGGGGGGTGTTATAGTCCAGTCAAATTAGGTTTTCATTTCGCATTATAAGAAGGTGTTGAGATTTTTTTCAGGAATGTGTAGGGGTTGGTCCCCTGAACAACGACTAATAAAGTCCCCTCGATTTCAGGCGTCGTGGGGGGGAGGGGGTCCAAAGGACACTTTATTCAGATTTCGGCGTTTATCTCGAAAACAGGGTGTCGCACAGAAAATTGTCAAACTCAAAAATTAAAGCTTATAAAATTCCCTTCCAAATAGTATATCCATGTTTGTACCCAAGTGTTACCGTTTTCCAGATATGAGCCGTTGAATATGAAAAATTTTCAAAATAAGTGGTAGCGGTTCAGGTATCTCTTCAAACTTCCTCTTCTCTTTCCCCTTCCATTTCTCAGAAAACTCGTGATAGAGAAAGTTGTATAGCGAAAGATTTCCTTCAAAAATGTATATAGTTATGCTAATTTATCTTCACCAGGAAAATAGAACGTTTTCAAGTTTAGGGGTACTTTTCAACATTTTGCTAGTAAAATGCTCGTCACTCAAGTTTCGTTTGCAAAGTCAGAAACTCTCTTAATCACTTTGTATGCTGTTTAATTAGATATGTATAGTATTCACAACCCATATAAATAATAAATTATGTATACCAGTACGTATAATGTATATCTCATAATATACAGAACACTTGTAGTACACAGGAGGAAGTAAGAAAACAAACCAAAATGTATAAAAGTGTCACTTTAGCTCAGATTATTTTGAAAAATTTAGATATCACACCGTATGAAAAAGAAGAAGTAGTTCAGTTACTTCAGACCTCAGTAGAAATTACTCCACAACACATTTCCACAAATACCTCCCTTTCCAGCACTCAGTGGAAATTGAGGAACGAATTGTCACTCTCAAACGTAATGGGCCAACAGCAGCTTTGTGGGTCCAGTACTTTGAAATGGTGGTGTTGATGAAAAAATTCATTGCAGCACAGCGCAACTGGGAAGATCATATGATATGCGCCCAACTGATGATACCTTACTTTCATGCCAGCGGGAATTTTCATTATGCAAAGTGTACTCACCTATATGTACAACACATGCTGGGACTAACAACTCGCCACCTTCAACTTAATCAGGATTTTATAGATCGTGGATACTTCACTGTCAACAGAACTGGAACACCAATGGCTGGTGTGTGGTCTGACATGGCAATTGAGGTGACACTCATGTGTGACATGAAGAGTGGAGGAGAATTAACATGTGGGCGAGGCTTTAGTGATTCCGTGTTGGCGAATTCTGTTGGGGGAGCACGCACAGCTACAGCAATATGTAGTTCACTTGAAATGTTTTGTGGCGTCCATACTGCAAGAGAAGAACAACATGTTGAGTTTCGAACATCACGCATAACCAGAGATGATCTAGACAGAAGGAAGCTTGCTCAATGGTTGGCTGATCACCCGCCTTTTGTTAAACGTAATTGTTTGATGTCACTTTCAACGGGTGTAATTGGAACAAGTAACGTCAACTGCTACCAGGCCTTGGAAATTGGAACCCGCACATTCAGCACTTTTGTTGGAAGGAATTTCTCAGAAGTGAAGCAATCCAAGAAGGACTCAATCGTACCTTTAGCTGCGATGAGCAATATGATGAAAGTTAATGATGAGGTAGTGGTGGTAGAGCCTCTGATGCTATTTCAAAGAACTTTAATCACCAGGAAGAAAGAAGGGGATGTAGAGGAGTTGCTAACGTACGAGTTAGCCCCATACCCTATGTCTCTATTCGCCGAGGGGATAATGAGAAAAAATCAAAAAGTCAGCACTGTATGATGTTTTCGCAAAATGTAATCAACTGATCAATGTGAAGAATAATTTCACGGTAATCTATGGTGGCTTCCTGCTTCATAGAGTAAAGTGGAACACCAACACCACCTTCGCCTCCATCTGCGATCAATATGTATCGTACATAATCAACCATTATGGCAGCAGTTCAGCTGTGATTTTTGATGGTTATGAAGACACGAACTCCACGGAAAGATACTAACATCATCGGAGAGCAGCAAGTAAAACATCAGTGGATATTGACTTCAATAAGAACATGGTGGCTACTGTTCATCAGTAAAACTTCCTTTCCAATGAAAGGAGCAAAACCAAGCTCATTACTACGTTATTTCAGGCCTTGGGTGCAAGAAGTATACAGTCTACTACAGCCAAAGGAGATGCTGACTGCAGTATTGTCAGAGGTGGGTGGCAAAACACCTCTCATTCAACTGTGGTGATAGTAGATAGGTAAGACCTGCTCGTCTTACTTGTGGCACCCACCTCACTAGACACGAATGTGTTTTTCATGAAGGCCGGACGGGGCAACACAGAATACAGGCTCTACACTTCCCAACATCTTCAGGTCTTATCATTCAGCCAGTACATTCTCTTCATCCATAGTTTCTCAGGATGTGACACTACGTCAGCGATTTATGGTAAAAGGAAAGCAGCAATAGTACAATGTATCCAGTGGTATGACAATGAAACAACAAACATCGCTAAAGTGTTTTATGACTCCAAATCTTCACCAGGAGACATTGCTGAAGCTGAGGAACGAATGATCCTGCTCATGTTCCAGGCCCCGCCAAATGAGCATGATCTCAATCACCACAGGTACATTTAATTTTTCTTTGCTCGTACTGACCCCATTAAGAAAATTTAATAATTTATATAATTCATTAATATTCAATAATACGTTATACACTATCTGGCCAAAAGTATCCGGACACCCTCCTAAAGAAGTGGATCTAGCAGGTGGCGTAATTTGATGTGTAACCGAAAGCTATAAATGTATTGGTAGTGGTTTGTCAGGTCATATTTATGCATTTGTGAGACGATGAGTAAGTCAAAGGAGCTTAGTGACTTTGATCGTAGTATTATAGTGGGATGCCACCTTTGTGGGAAATCAGTTCGTGAAAATTGAGACATTCTACAGAAACTAAAATGATTGTGAAGACTTTGACTTGTTTGAAACATTTTCCGAAGTATCAGATTGGCGGCTTTTAATATATAGCAAAACAGTTGATGAAATAAATTGTATATAATATATTTAATGTAAGTAACTGTTGTTTGAACCTACTTTTGATAACCATTTTTTGATTATATGAACAGCTTTTATACATTTTGGTTTGTTTTCTTACTTCCTCCTTTGTACTACAAGTGTTCTTCTGTATATTATGAGATATACATTATACGTACAGGTATACATAATTTATTATTTATATGGGTTATGAATACTATACGTATCAAATTAAACAGCACACAAAGTGATTAAAAGAGTTTCTGACCTTGGAAACGAAACTTGAGTGACGAGCATTTTACTAGCAAAATGTTGAAAAGTACCCCTAAACTTCAAAACGTTCTAACTATTTACCTGGTGAAGATAAATTAGCATAACTATATACATTTTTGAAGGAAATCTTTCGCTATACAACTTTCTATATCACGAGTTTTCTGAGAAATGGAAGGGGAAAGAGTTAGAGGATGTTTGACGAGATACCTGAACCGCTACCACTTTTTTTGAAAATTTTTCGTATTTAACGGCTCATATCTCGAAAACGGTAACACTTGGGTACAAATATGGATATACTATTTGGAAGGGAATTTTATAAGCTTTAATTTTTGAGTTTGACAATTTTCTGTGCGACACCCTGTTTTCGAGATAAACGCCGAAAACTGAAAAAAGTGACCTTTGGACCCCCACCCCACCCCCTACCCCACGGCGCCTGAAATCGAGGGGACTTTATTAGGCGTTGCTCAGGGAACCAACCACCACACATTCCTGAAAAAATCTCAACGCCTTCATTTAATGCATGATTCGCCGCCATTTTGAGCTAATTGGACTAGACTATTACTATGAAAGAGTAATTTTGAGCAATCAGTGCAAAGCGCAAACCTAATTAAATAATGTAATCAGAATCAATGGGGGGGGGGTTATAACCCCCATCAACCCCCCCTTGCGTACGCCACTGTCTGCTGCATTAGAAAGAGAAAAAAATATTTTTTTTTGTCTATTTAGTTGTTACGCACGTGACGATAAATTTATTGAAAGTACCAGAAAAAGAAATCTGGTGATCAGCATTTAATAAATTAAATTCTAAAAATTAATCTTTAAAAATTCACCAAAAATCAGGAAATGGGGGTAAAAATTCGACAAAAATTTCATTTTGAAGGAATTTTTACGATATTTCTCGTGATATAAATTTTATAACCCTCAATGTATTATTTTAAATGCAAACGTAAAAAAAGTTTAAAAAACAGCTTAAAAATTTAATTTAAAAAAATCTAAGAAGAATTTTTGAAAAATCTTTCTTAGTGCACCCCTACACTATTAGACGAATCGCCATGCAAAATTTTAGGCCTTTAGGTCCAGCGGTTTGGTCTGTGCGTTGTATGTCAGTCAGTCAGTGAATGAATGAATCAGTTACGGAACTGTTTTATATATATAGATATTGTTATATAAAACTACACTAGTTGGTACCCGTCCAAACACAACGGCTGGATAGTAAATAAATGTAATAATACACAAATTATACTCAACACATTGCCAAATGTTGAAAATCATAATATTAAGACTAGATAAATACACTTTAAAAATTTACTATTGAACTCAGCAAAAAAGAAATGAGGGTTACTGAACAGCGTGAAATAAGCAATTTCCGTCAGGTTTAATTCTATATCTCACAAACATAATTACAAATAAAAATGGCTGGCAGGCAGGGAGGGGGAGAGAGAGAGAGAGAGAGAGATTCCTCGGAGTAAATTTTTAATGGTTTGTTTTTACATGTAAGGTTTGAAGTTTCTATTTATAGCTACACCCTTTCTAATGCAGGTCTGATTTTCTGACCCTTGTATTCCTTTCCATTCATTGGTAGTCGTGATTTAACCGTGGTAAACCAACGATTATACTGGATTACAATACGACAAAAGCAGGAGTTGATGTACTCTATCAAATGTGCAGCTATTACACGGTATCCCGCATATCACGAAGATAGACAATCTCATTGTTTTTTTAGGTTTTTGGACCTAACAGGAATCCGCTCGCCAGTTGTCCTTAGATCCAATAAACCGGACAGTTTTGAAATTAGGCGATTGTATCTGCATTCTTTGGCCCTTAATTATAAATATATCCCAATATTAACATTTTATACCATGTCATAAAACGCAGAATTATTTTCAATTTGAAAAAAAAAAGTTTATTGAAAAAGGAATAATCAAGGTTGAAAGAGACGTTGCACTTTGTGCCACGCGTGCCTGCTGGTGTTCCAAAAATGGACGAGCCCGCTGAAGGGTTAAACATGTCACTGAGCATGCGCAGAAAGCAATTTTTAAATTGTAAATTACTGCTAATTAATAGAAATTGCGATTACAAAAACCAAATTTGACACCTCTCTAGATTAAAATCTTTCGTTTTAGACCAAAATTAAGTAAATGGATGCAGTAGTTTTCTCTCACGGACTGCAACTTAAATATATAGTTATGATATTGTTATACATATTATACATAGAGATGTTATACATGTGTCAAACAGTCTTGACAGGCTATACTAATATTGATTAAGGTGACTGCCTACTTTCGGAGCCATTTTTTTTTAAAAATTGTTTAAGGATTTTTTGGTCTTTTAGGGTAAAATAGCATTTAAAAATAAAAAAAAAAACTTGCCTGTAAATACCATACTTTTTTATAAATTGGTCAATTTGAAGTAATTTTTAATGAAATTTAGCTAAACCACTATCACTCCGCACAAAATTCTAATGCTGCTATTTTAATTTCCTTCTCACACATGATACATATAACAGTTATCTTCAAAATGACCCTCAATCTAAGAGAAATTTTAAAATGCAAAAATAATACAAACAATTTTATGTTCGAATATGAAAATTTTCCCCCAATTCGTCATTCCTTTCCTTATAAAAACAGCCCCAAACAAAAAACTATTTATTATACATCAATTATTGTGCGTCATCTCATTAACAATAGCATCTAAAACATTTCCTAAAAATTTCATCAAATTATATGCATTATTATGTGAGATATCATGATAACGGGAGAGATGTGTGCTAAAAAACATAATTCTGAGAAAAACGCATTTAAAGTTTTGAGTCACTTCAATTTTGTATCAGACGATGCTTTTAAAAATAGCTGTAACTCTGCTTCTAATTAATGTACAATGAAAATCAAAACGGTTTTGAAAAGAGAAAAGATTGAATTGCACGATTCTTGCAAAAAATAAAATTGACCAAAATAGTCAAAAAATGGCATTTTCAACGTAGCAGTCACCTGCATTCGCTTGTACCTATCTGTGTGAAAATGGCTTTTCAAAATTAGTTGCTATAAAAATCATACGGCGATCAAAACTTAACCCGAAAGATGATGTGAGTAACACTCAAATAGTTCAACAAATATTTAATAAATATATTATTCGAGGTCCAGGCTCACCCTTCTCATTAATTTGTGTCAATTTTAGTTTTTTATAAATAAATGCAATTTATAATTTACTGTTTTTTTATACAAAGCTTATAATTTTGAAATTATCCTCTTATCTACATGAAATGCAAAAGCATATTAATATTTCAATATTAAATTTTGGTCACACTTGATTTCGCAAAAACAAGTGTAGAAGGTAAGCAAGACTTTTTTTTATTGTTAGAAGGCAAAGTAAATATATAACCACAATCTACAGTTCATGGATTTTTAAAATAGTTAGAAAAAAAATAAGCAAACTTTTTACAATTTTTTTCTTGCTAACATTTTCCTAATTGTTTATAAAAAAATTTGCTCCTACAAAAAATGTTTATTGGAGGTTCTTCAAACTTACTAGACCCAGATACAAGAAGAAACTATTTTTATTTGCAAAAATCCAAATATTATAAAAACAAAGCCGTCCATTCAGCATTTTTCTACAAGTCACTCTTAAAAGGATGTTCTTCCCTACTACCCATTACTGAAATACAGTACCTCTAAATACGCTTAACTTCCGATTGGAGATAGATTTTACGCATGCCCGAAGTGGGTCCTGGAAAAAGAGATTCAAACCCTTTGGGCCAATAATAAAAATCTCAAATATTGAAGTGCGTAAACAGGTCGAAGCTCGAAATCCCGGAGTTGAGTTTCGTACGCTTCTGTTGTTGCTTCTAAAATAGTGATGTATGCAGCCTTTACACAAACCGATTCACGTCTTGCCTCTAATAAACCACTGAAAAATGAGAACACAAAAACACAAAACATAACAATTTCCGATTCCTCAAAAAGTAATCTTTACCCTTCATTCAATAAATCACTGCAAATTAAACCTTCCACCAGTAACCAACCTTCCGCTTACCAAAATGTTGTTGAATCCAAAGAGTCTTCACCAATTCCTCCAACTAAAAAACCCCTTTCCGCCTCAGTGTTACCAGTCTGGTAACACCTAAAGAGTTCCCTTTTTAAACATTGAAAATAAACTGTAAATAAAATGAAAATTGGATAAAATGTTTCTTTTAACTTTCCTTATCAACACTAAATGGCAGCACCACAACTACTATTAATCCATAATTTAACTCTCGCTCAAGTTATTAAAAACCCTTATTTTTCAAAGAAATTTTTCAGATAGAAAAAAAAAATTGCTATGTTATTTTGTTGGCTGAAAACTAATCTTTTTACTTTGTATTATTTTTAATTTTTACTTTGGAAGCTTGCCTAAAATCGAGCCATGAATTTACGCTGTGTCCGAACCGGCATCACTGAGTCACAACAATGTATCATCTGATATTTCACTTGAGAAGGGTGAACAGAGCTACATTGTCAGCAAAGGGGGGGGGGGGGGATTTTCGGTGTCCACCCCGTTTCACCGACACAAAATTTCCTTCCCCCCCCCTTTTTTTCCCCGTTCAAGCTTCCCTTTTGAGATATTTAGGGATTTCAAGTCGAAGAGGGTTGAGTCAACACCTTTGGTTGGGTTCGACATTGCAGGAAATAGTTCTGGGAACTAGATTGCAGGCACAAGTGCACAAACACATGGTGAATTGGAATTTTTTGATTTTGCATCGAATTCTTCTGTTTGCATCTGATTTCTAGGGTTTTGCGTCGAACTTCATTGATTTTGAGATAAAATGAGCGACATTTCTTTCATTAAATCAAAACGTGGCGGAAATTTAGTGCAGTACTAAAATTTCCTTTTCCGCATAGAAAGAAAAAGAGAAAATTTGAGCTACTGGAAGTGCTCCTCGGATTCAAAATGCAAAGCTCGTATAGTTTTACAGAAAGATATTTTTAAGAGTTCCTCCAGATTTCATACACACGAACCGGCTATTAAAGAAATCCAACAAAATCTTTTTCTTCAAAAGTGAAAGAAAGAACCGTCACAGAAATGACAGCTCCAGTTCCAAGAATATATAAGTAACTATATATTGATACGTAAGCCAAACCATATTTGGTCTATATTACGAACTAGGGAATATTCGACTTCTTCAAAAATTGTGACGCAAGAAGCATTTCAAAGACTTGCAAATCTGGAAATGACTCATTTTGATAGAAGCCCTTTAAATGATAATTTTTTCACCTACCTTTAATATTTACTTTTCTAAAACCACCAAGTTTTCATTTTTTTTTCATTATATATTTTAAATGCGTTTTATTCCAATATTTACATATTTTTAAAATATTAATACACCCCAAAAAAATTCCAATTTTTGGTAATTTGAAAGTCCACCATCCCCTTAAGACATCTACTAGATTTCTTCTTTATGAGTATGCATAGCATTGGTGTAGCTACATATTCAGCGCCCTGGAGCAAGTACAATCAGTGCGCCCCCTTGTTTCTCGGAAGAGTTCTGGCGAAATTTGTTTTCTATCTGATCCTCTTATTTCGATTTAAAATCTTACTTAACACTTAAATTGAAATTAAAGACATTTCAACAATAAGATATTCAATTTAATTAATATTACTATAATAATAAAACAAATTATTCTTTAAGTACGGAGTACCTGCTAATATTTACTACATATTATATAAACTGTTTTGTCAAAATGCACTTATACATGTTTAGTTAACACATGAAAAAAATAAAACAACTTGAATTGTCGTTTTCTCACTTTTTCGTTTGCAAATCGATCAATCAATTTCTCCAGAAGGATTTCTCCAAGTTGGAAAGTTATTGTTTTTCAGTTTATATAGTGGTCAATGAGGTCATGCACAATTATCAAAGTCAATTAAGACGGTGTTGTGACATGATGCTTCTAAAATGTTTTGATTAATTTTAGCTTTGAAAAACTTTCTGCTGTCGTCATCGTCACAGGTAAAGTGAAAATATCAGGCAAGCTGTAATTATGTCAAAGAAGCTACTTGAGTCTGCGGTGTGAATTAAAAGTAGTTCAGCAATTTCGCGTATTAAAGTAATTTGTTTTAATTGAATATAAAAGCACATTTTAAATCGAAGCAATTGAGGTCCAAAATTAGGTGAAATATTGGAAAGATATGCCGATTGTAACAATCCTGATCCTTTCATAATACTTTTATCAAGTGACGCGGCGAGAAATGCAAGTGATAAACATTTAAAAAGTGTACATAACTGTCGAACGGATTCAAATCTAATAGTAAATTGATTAATTATTAAATTCATTACTTTATAAAACACCTAGACTTTGAAACATCGTTCACTGTCTTCAATGAGTTCATCTACTTGTGAAAAAATTATTTGCTTAATTACAAGACGCATCTTTTATCGGGAAAACAAGTTTTAATATTCCATACAGCTGATAACTCAAGGGTATCGTTTTTTAACACTCCCAATTATTCCATAAGTTCTGGAATTGGGTTAGGAGTGATGAAAGCATCTCAGCGGATTTCTCTATATCTTCATGAGTACCTTGCAGCATTTTCGAGACTGTATTAATAGGTTCGAGTATTTTACTTTGCACAATTATCAAAATAATTGTTCCAAAAATTTTTCTTTTTCAGACGAGTCTATTTCTATATCAATGTGTTGAAGAATTTCACTTTCTGTTTGAATTGTTTCAAGCGCAGAAATATTCGTAATATCTGTATCTGTTTTGTCTGGAGAATTATTGCCTTGAGCTTGCGATTTGTTTCCATTAAAATTCAACGAGTGCATTATTTGAATCGACCGTTTTAAAAAATGTTCATATTTTAGCAACTTTCATTAAAACTTCCTTTTCGGCTTCTTACATTTCTATTCTTCGTTTTCTAAACTGAGCCCCACTTAGTTTTTTTTTTTTTTTTTTGCCATCTCTAACTACCTACACAATACATATATAAATATGTGGTATTTATTAACAGAATTTAATTAACAGAATATATATAAATATATCTGTTAATTGTTAATAATTTTTTATTTATTACTTTTATAAATTTTAAAGCCTATTTTATTTTCTTATGTTATAAAACTAAATATTATTCTATATGTTGCAACCTCAATTAACATAATTTATAAACAAACCATTTACTTTTAAAATTATACGTCGATGAATCCAAAAACACACTGTATATAAGTAATTTAGTAAAATAGTCATAAATTTTACAAAGTCAATTAAACGGAACAATAAATTACAATCGCCATTGCACACAATGAGTTTTAAAAAATTATATAACACATTTATTCCAGAATCAACTTCAAATCCTTTCACTGTACAAAATAAGTGCAAAGTGAATCTGAAACTAAGTACTACTACGCTTGCTTTAAAAAAATCCCGAATATTTGCCTCGATTCTGCGCCGATGTTAACTTGCGCTCGTAGGATTCTCTGGATGCATGCAACTTTTTTGCTATAAAACGCAACTTATGATACGCATAGTAAATGCCTATAGTAGTGATTTCAAACATTCTTAGCAATCATCATGCATTTTTATAGGTCTATAAAATGGTAAATTTATAATGAATATTTTCTGAAATCAAAGTTATGATTTCAGTCAAGTGCATACAAATATATTTAAAAGGTTTGTTTTATTTATCTAAAAAATATTTCATTTATTTTTTGTATATTTCATAGAAAATCTGACAAATCGAATTTTTTATACAAAAGTTTTCACAAATTTTAATTTCACCCTTTCTAATTTTGCACCCCCATGATTCGTGCGCCTGGAGCAGTTTGCTCCAGGAGAGTAGTGTAGTTTGTAAATAAACATTTGTCAACGAGAAGGAGGAAGGCATTGTTGAGTCGGCTAAACGGGGATGGTGATTTTCCTCTTTTTGGGGATTTTTCCAAAGAGAGGGGGAAGGAAATTTCAGTGTCGGCGAAACGGGGGATGAACCAATTTTTCAAACGGATCAACATTTCCTTCCCAGAAGTAAACAGATGAGTCTCTGCGCGTAGTCTATTGTGGCACTAAACGGCAATGTCAACTTTTCGGCACTGATGAAACGGTTTATTTTACAAAGGGTTGTCCGCCCCTATGGAATTCCACGTGAGGAATGTCGAAGTCAATACAAGGTCAAAGATAATTTTATCAGTTCACTCTTGGATTTACAGAGCAGTTGTATTTTATCTCTTGCTTTTATAGAACGTTAGCTTTCGTTAGCTTTGTTTTACAAGTTAGTTATTTGTGTGTGTGTTTATATATATATATATATATATATATATATATATATATATATATATATATAACAGTTCCGTAACTGACTGACTCACTGACATACAACGCACAGACTAAACCGCTGGACCTAAAGGGCTGAAATTTTGCATGGCGATTCTTCTTATAGTGTAGGGGTGCACTAAGGATTTTTGAAAAATTCTTACATTTTTTTAAAATTAAATTTTTAAGCTGTTTTGTAACGTTTTTTAAGTTTGCATTTACAACAATAATTTGAGGGGTATAAAATTTATATCACAAGAAAGATCATAAAAATTCCTTTAAAAATTCGAAAAAGATCTCATTTTAAAGATTAATTTTTAGAATTTAATTTATTAAATGCTGATCACGTGATTTCTTTTTCTGGTACTTTGAATAAATTTATCGTCACGTGCATAACTAAGCAGACAAAAAATTTTTTTTTCTTGCTAATGCGGCAGACGATTGGACATTATCCAAAAAAATATTAAAATACAATAAAAGATATGTTCCTAAAACTGTACTATCTTCTTTAGTATGTCCTACTACATTTAATTTGAATATTTTCTTCTACATTATTTTGTCTATAAAAATATCCCTTGCGATTTTTTTATAAATATATATATATATATTTTTTACATCAATTGTATACATTGTATACATTGATCGTCGTATTGAATGTACTCCGTAGCGAAGTGCGGGTTTTCAGCTAATGTAAATAAATATATACATATATATATATATATATATATATATATATATATATATATATATATATATATATATATATATATATATATATATATATATATATATATATATATATGTCGAGCGTAATACTACGCCCGTCATCTTACAATTTATGGCAGTCATCGTCTATCCGGTGGTGTAGCAAGAAGTAACCCAATCAACAATTAAGCAGGCATCAGTTCAAGTTAATCCACTTTATTTCCTTTCAGACAAACCACAGCTTCAACTCAGGGCGTTCATTTTGCGCCATTTTATTTTAGAGACGCGGAAAAGCATACGTCCGTCAGCATTGACTTTTATCCCGCGCTCTGAGAAAAATTCGCTGGCATCTCCGCGCGTCAACTCTCCCTGCACATGCGCAGAGCCCAAACCAGACATCTTTCAAGGAGAATTATATAATATTTCCTCCTCGACCGCAGAACCCACAGGCGCGTCAAGATTACATAATAAAAAGGGGAATTTCCCTTACCCAATTCGCGTCTTGAAATACGAACAATTAGACGCGAATTACGCTACGAATATAATTTAATTCCCAAGCCCCCTTTAAATTTAAGGTAATCATTCTTTTCCGACTTAAATTCTGACATATATATATATATATATATATATTTCTTAATTGTGAATATTAATAGTAGTTTATTGTAATTTTTTATTTTTTTGTAATGCCTAAAAAATGCCTGAGCACTTCAAAAGCACTGAAACTGCTTCACGAATTGCTTTCAGATGAATCCGAGTATGTGGAGAGCAATGACACCGAGTAGTATGTTGCAGCGAAATGGGGGAATCTGAAGCCCCATCACGGAAAAGATCGATATGTTCAAACCCCAAAGATGCACCCCATTACAAAGTACGAGTTTCCGAGGAGAAAATATGTAGCAACGTAGAACACATACCGGTGAAGGAAATGCGAAGGATTTTCGTGCTACAGTAGGCACATCGCCTACTGTAGCACGAAACAAAAGCCCCATATGTGAAGAATCATGTGCAAAACGTGCAAAGTTGCTTTGTGTTTCTTCATAGGGAGTGGTGTTACATGCTTCGAAAAGTATCACGAAAAGAAGCAATAGCTCATATAACAAAGTTTTTTTTGAGGGGGGGGGGTGTAAAGTAACAGGCTTCCTCGTGGTGCATGCTGGGCAACTCTAAATCTGATAGATATCCGAATCTAGCGCTTTTTAATTAAAACAAAAACTTTTACTCTATTGCGCGCTTCACAGCAATACTCGCATTTTCTAAGCTCATGTGACTCAGTGTTGCCGCTTTGGTAATATCCACAAAATTAAAATGGTAAGTGCAGAATTTATGAAATTATATATGCATACTACTCTAGGCCTAAATAGACAGTATACAATTTTCTTTGTTGAAATTCCAACTTTAAAAGGTAGTGTGCCGCAAAGGGTTAATGGCATTCGATTTTGATTTCTAATGATTCCTATAAAAAAAACATCCCACTGTCGTTTAACGGCATACGATTCCAATCTCCAAGGATTTTCGCCAATTCAAGTCATTTACATCTGTTAGCGCAACTCGATGATTCAAAATCATCTTTTGTCACTAACAAATGCTCTTTTTTTTTATAAAGCTGTAAAATGTGACGTCAAAGAAGGAAAATTATAAGGCCATCGAGGAATAAAACTTAAAATCTTAACAGCAAAATACTCCAATAAAATTAAGTCTACATCGGTTACTTCATGCTTCAATATTATCTTTGCTATAAAAATTTAATACGACCTTATATGACTCATATTGAGATAATACAATCATTTGATTTCGGTAACTGCTGCAATTGTTAGTTAAATCAGTTAAAGTACAAAAAAGGCTGTTAAACTCTAAAAAATATTGAAGTTTCATGAAAAGAAAGAGGGAAAAATCCCTAAAATGGCAATTCAACTCAATTTATTGATACCGATTTTAGCAATGACCACTGCGATAAAGTCCATGCAAAGTTTCCACATATCGCTCATAGTGATGCGACATCGATAACAAAACATCGATGTTTTGAAACATCGATGTTTTAGAACATCCATTTTCTAAAATTGGTTTAGTAATATCTAACATTAATGTTACTTCCGTTAGTCGTGGGGGGAGGGGGTGATTTAATTTTACTCTCTCATTGGGCAGGCACAAATGACAAAAACTTGGTTGCTTTGGGCTACATTGATGACTCAAAATTCTCGTTGTAAATACCGCCATGTTTTGCCTTCAAATGTCCAGATAAATTCGTGGTATTGCCAGAAGTTTTGAGGGACTTAAGGCAAATATTGCATTTCGCCAATTTGTCAGTGGTTTTGTAAAAATATTTCCAAACGGTACTTTTGGGAGGCATCTTACTAATAATATTAACGTCAACTTATATAAAACCAGAACAAAACAAAAACTTAAATGGATGCACTCGTGGATATACTATTTGTAAAATAATACCCCATGGAAGGTTCTGCAGTGTCAGGAACATTCCAAGCGCTCTGATTGGTTCATTGGTTGTTAATTGCCATTTGTCTGTTTGCCAAGGAATCATTCCCCCTTTTGTATTCGTCCTTTTCAGAATTCAGACTTACATTTACTGAGTGTGAAAATTATGCTACGTGGAAATTTTTTTTTATTACGGTACTTTTTCATTTAAAAAACAAAAAACATCGAGACAACGTAAAACATCGAGCACAAAACATCGATGTTAAAATCATCGGCTTCAATAAATCGATGTTTTGAAAACATCGACATTGATGTCGCATCCCTACTCGCTCACTCCTATCAACAACGTCATATCTCAAAAATCAGTGATTTTTGGTTACGCCTGTTTTCAGAATACCCTGAAAGAGTGGTATATCTCTGCAAGATCGTCATATCTCCCCGCTCAATATTTAGCCGCTAGAGAGCAGAATTAATATTTGTAATACATTTTATTCTACTTTTAAACTTTAAAGTCAGTCTCCTGAAAAATCACGTTTTTTAGATATGACGTTGCTGAAAGCAGTGAGCGATATATTTACTATATCATATTCTTCCACTAACCGTATTACACCTCAGGGTCTCTTCACATAGAATCCGTCAGCGTTACTCGGATTGACATATTTTAAACCAATCACAGACCTTAACAGTTTCGTAGCTGATCGTTTGGAGGTTTGTAACTGGTTAAATACATTTCAATACGAGTAACGCTGACGGATTTTATGTGAACTGGCCCTTAGTGCACTGAGCATATTTCAGTCCACATGAATTCAGTCCACATGCGATTTAAATTGCATTAGGTGCATGTCTGTAACGCAAATTATCTGAGATACAGGGAAAAGGTAGAGAATTTAAAATTCATATACAGAATTTCGTCATTTTCAACGAAATACGTTGGCGTTTCGCATGAATCCCCCGAAAAGTGTTCAGTGCTTAGAATCTCTCTTATTAAACTATCTCACGTCTGCTGCAAGCTGCAAGTCCGTCGTAGACCCTAAGCTGCATGCAAGTGCACAATTCTTCTGCGCACCAAAAAGAAATAAGCAAAAAAAATAAAAAGTATTCGGAAACTACCTGATTCTAGACACATCGCCAACACATAAAAGAAAAATAATTCAAACTTCGAAGAAATAAATAGCAGACAGACATCGCACAGCGCATACAAATGCAAGGATTCGATGGGCAAATATATCTAACCAATATTTTACTTTCCGTAAAATGCATAGAAAGTGTATATTTTAACTTTTTGGGGTAGCAATATCTGATATCAAATAAATAGCATATTATGTTTGTGCGATTCTTATATTTGTCACTATCAGTTATGGTTACAGATAACAATCTTACAAATGGATTATATGAATAAAAAATGTAAAACCAAACTTGCTTGTGAAGCCTATCTTTAGCATTATGCAGTAAGCGAAAAGTAAATGTAAAAGACTTAAGAATTAAGCAAATAAAATTAAAAGAAAATTAAAAATATTAGTCCATCATTTTTAAGATAAGAGAAATGTAGAATTTTGTTTGAAGAATAAAATTCATGAAGAAATTTTATACATACATACAATATATGCACACACACATCTGATAATTTTTACTTTCCATGTTTCTTACAAACCTTTACTTGTTTTATGGTTCAAGAAGACAGACTTTATGAACAAGCTTCTTTTTTGTTTACATTGAACTCTCGTTATTTGTGGTATTATCAGTGTATTCCAAAAGGAAAAACTGGCAAGGAAGACGTTAATCTGGCAAGGTTGACTTTAATAATACAAACATTAATTTTAAACTAAGGAATGTAACTGATATTTAGCAAAATAAAAAGGAAAAATCTATTATACTGTTTCAATTCCCCTCCAATTCTTTTTATGTAGAACACTTACAACCTCTGCATAGTTCATTACAGACATAACCTGTGATTGGTTTGACATATCACGTGGTCATTGCTTTAAACTCTGTGATTGATTAAAAATTTTATCGCTAACGCTATGGCCCGTTCCGGAAGAGAGGAACAAGGCCTAAAAGTGTTCTAGTCTCTCGGTTGGCATGTGTATTCGTAGTCGTTTGTACAAACTGTTAAGTTCCGTTTCATTGAGCTACAGAGTAGCAAAACCTGGCTGGTCAAATTGACCAATCAATCTAACTAAGAGTACGCTTGCTCATGCTTTCTCCTTTTTTTGGGGCGTGGGGGGGGGGGGGGGTAGGTCATGTCATATGAGTCAGGGGTCACAAACATGTTCATTCGATCGTCCGATTTTCTGCCGTAAACTGTTGATAAAACCTGTGTCTCGGCGTAAGGAATCCGCCTCGTTTTGACATCGTTCATGTAAATAGGCTTAAGCATTCCTGAAAATAAATCGCACTGGAGTTTTATCAAATATATTTTAATAGTTTGCAGTTGTAAACAAGGATATTTAAAATAAATCGAGGGAATAAATTGCTAAAAGATTGCATATAAACACACATACATACATATATATATATATATATATATATATATATATATATATATATATATATATATATATATATATATATGTATATATATATATATATATATATATATATATATATATATATATATATATATATATATATATATATATATGCGTGTGTGAGATTTTTTAAGAAGTTAAACTTTAAGGGGTCAAAAAGGGGCTTTTTCTACGGAAAGTCTGAATTAAAAAACGTTAAATGCCAAATTATTTACATTTGATAGCGCAACGCGGGAGGGAAAACGGAGTTCAGCGGGAAGAATTACGAACCCAATCGCGGGTGTTGACGCCAGAAAACTATTTTTAGAGTTTCGCGCGAAAATTAACTGCAGACTAAGCAAAGAACATTGTGGAACTTTCGGTGCAGCATAAGCAGATGCCTTGCCGGGCTTGAAACAAAGGAATTAGAGCAGAGACGATGTAGCTGCCGAAAGGTTTAGACATGCCGCTTTCGGTGCGGCCAAGAGATTGAACATGATAAGCAATTTAAATTGATAGAAACTTAAGTGTTTGGAATTAAAAAGAAGAATGTTAATGCTACGAATGGAGCGGATACCCTTTTGAATGATTAATAAACATTGTTAAAGGGACAGTGAACCTTCAAACCTAATTTGTTTTGTTTTGAATGGATTTGCTTGAAATTTTAATATGTAATTAGTACCATAGATATGTAAAAGTGGTTAAAATTTAAAGATGAAATATTAATAATTTATCAATTATGAATTATTAATTATATCAAAAATTGGCCTAATTAAAAATGTTCCATGCGCATTTCTTTTGCATATAATATGGTAATTTTTATATACAGGATGCCTTATAGAACTAACAATGGAACTTATTGCTTATTTTAAGCATTCATTAAAACTATAAAAGAGAAAAAAATAATAGTGAAAACACCCTTTTTACTATGCAAAATACCTATAAATCATCTTTCCAAGTACAAAATTTAGAAATTCTGAGCTACGAAGCATCATTTTTTCCAATAAGATTTATTTGATATACAGTTAAGTATATAAAACTTAAATTTCAAAGCAATACGATAATTAGAAATGCGCCTGGAGCAGTTTAAATATTCGTATGACATGAAAATTTTTATTTTGAGAAAAAACACATTTAAAGTTATTGCTATTAGTAACCACATAATATCTAATTTAAATACAAATGCCTATAACTAGGAAAGTAATCACAGAAATTAAATTATTTTTGCAACACATTCCTACTCGTCCGTAGTTTCACAATTCAATAAAATTAAAAAAATCGAATTTTTTGACAAATTTCACAATTTTGAAAGTTCATCGTCCCTTGAAGGACAAGAACTTGTTTTATTTACCCACTCGCCACCAGGCTGACTGCAATTAAGATGAAAAGAGGAACTAGTGTGCCGACCACCGACTGCAACGTCGATTTAGACCAGTGAATGGAGGTTTAAAGAAGGGCGTGAAATCAAATTCGACATATAAGACAGATAAATAGAGAGATAGATAAATAGTTAGAAAGGTAGATAGACAGTTAGAGAGATGGATAAACAGTTAGAAAGGTAGATAGACAGTTAGAGAGATGGATAAACAGTTAGAGAGATGGATAAACAGTTAGAGAGATGGATAGATGTAGACATATATACAAAATACCTGGGATGAGTAAAGTTTGATATAAATATTCAGCTGAAATACAAAACAAATAGTATGAATTTTTCTCTTGGGTAACCGAAACGACGTTAAAAGCACAAAAACCTAAGTAGGTTGAAAATTTACGTCTCAATTTAGTTATTTAATATTTTTTCTTATTGCTTCAGATTTTAAGCTAATATTTTGCTAAAGTGGCAAAGGGAAAAGTGTAATTATTCTCCGAGAAAGCCAAAATAATATTAAATACAAATGCTACTTGACATGAAGTCTGCGTAGAAGAGCGCGAAATAAGTACCATACCGTACACAAAACATATGCTACATAATATTAAAATTATGGTGTTAGTACTCCCGACTTCTTCTCGCCTTATTTTATCAACCTTTCATCTAGATTTCTACATGCCATAAACTCGAATAAATGGCCTCAGATGCAGCCGGTAAAAAACTAAACTCACGGGAGTTTAGAAAAAAGCCTTAGCCTTACAACCCGGGAGGTTAGAGATACGACATCGACAACAAAACATCGATGTTTTGAAACATCGATATTCAATATTAAAACAACGATGCTAATAAAACATCATCCCAAAACCATCGATGTTTTTAAACATCGATGTTTATGAACTTTCATTTTTTAAAACTGGTTTAGTAACCTCTAAGATTAATGTTACTTCGGTTAGTCATGGATGGGGGGGGGGGGGGGGAAGGTAATTTTACTCTCATGTTGGGCTGACACAAATGACAAAAACTTGGTTGCTAGAGTCAGCGCATATCGCAGAATTTCCATTACACATTTTGTTACTTTTACCAGAAAATTGAGGAAGAAATTATTGCAATTTATTAGCAAATCTTATTTTCAAATTAAATAATACAAAAGAAAATTACATATATTTACACCAATTTGAAGTACTGATACACAACCAACGTATGGGGGAAAACTGAACAAGCTTATTTTTCCTTTACTGTAAATAACAATTATTGGAGCTATTGGGGCATATAATTATTCATTGGTTGTTCATTGTCATTTGTCTCAAATCGTTCCCCCTTTTGTATTCGTCCTTTACAGAATTCAGACTTACATTTACTGAGCGGGAAAATTATGCTACGTGGTTAATTATTTTTTTATTATGGTACATTTTGATTTTAAAAAAAACATCGAGACAACGTAAAACATCGAGCACAAAACATCGATGTTAATAAAAAATAGTCTTCAATAAATCGATGTTTGAAACATCTATGTTTTTATCAAAACATCGATTTTTGAAAACATCGACATCGCATCCCTACGGGAGGTCAGAATATTGGAGCCAAACCGTTTAGGTAACGCAGTGTAATATGATCTTTTGCAGCAGTTAATAGTGGCACATGTTGTCCCGCGGGATACTCCAGCGCTTGAGGCATTTACGCAAGAGAAGTTTGTGCTCCTTCATTAGGAGTCCGAGCAGACACAGCAGCCTTACTGGATCCGCTTACTGGATTCCTCGGACCTTACTGGATCCGCTCGCGTCAATGTTAACCTATGGAGAAAATTTTTCTACTATTTACAGTTAAATGCTGATAATCCAATAAAAATGGTATTTTCAGATAGCCTGAACTTTTCTGCACCTTGCAACAGGATTCATTTTATAAATTTCGTCCACCAAAGGAATTTAGAAGTGTTTAAAACACTATAGCGGATTTTCCCCCCCGAATAATTCAAATTTTAAATTATTTGCATTTTTAAAAGAAAACAAAAAATGCCCCAAAGTGTAAAATTTCTTTCTCTATTACGGAGTGCAATATTGTATAGATCATACTCATCGGAAACAATCCATTGGTTTATAGACAGCATTGATACCGCTGATGAAGAAATGCTGTCTAAAACCTCTTTCATACTTTTCTTTTCATGTTATTTGTTCCTGGCTGCAAGTAGCTTTAGAGCTATTACTGGTTTTCTCTTTCATCTTTTTCATATTATATATATATATATATATATATATATATATATATATATATATATATATATATATATATATATATATATATATATATATATATATATATATATATTTCAATCAAAGTCCGCAATTTTTGGTCACATTTCCTTCATAGGTTAACATTGAGGTGAGAGAATCCGATAGGGTTAGTTCACGACAGCCTTAACGTCAAGAAATACCATACGTATGGATATTTTTATTAATACATTACATGCATTAAATAATATAATTTATTCTTAATTATTTAAGGAATAATCCGTATATTTTAAGAAATAGTTGTCAGGCAAATTTAATTATATATGCAAGCAAAAATAATTTTGAATAACTATAAACTACATAGCAAAATTTTTCGCTAAATAATTTCTTCCAAAATTTTTCTTGCATTTTACATTACTCCAAAAAATTTTATCAAGTAAATAAATTCAAGTTTTTACTTTAACTTTTTACCGTCTGGAATTGCTAATCATAGAGGCATTGAAATTGAAGTCTATATATTATTACTTCTGGATATTCAAAGCGCAATTATCTTCGTAAGTTATGAAAATTGGTTCAGAAAGAGTAATATAAGAAAAGTCTATCCCCGAAAGACATCTCATTTGTTTCTATTAAAAACAAATTTCCCCATTTTGTGAAACACGTTCTTTCGACGTCTTTTTAGAACCTTTTTTTTTTTTATCTTACTCGTAAATATTTTATGGCAATATTTTGAGGAGAAAATGAGGAAAAAACGCTTTCTCCGTTTCTCTAAATTTGCATTAATGCAATTTATTTACGAGAGCCATAAATATGAAACACGTTGCATTATTTGAAACGTTATTAAGCTATTTCTCGGCGTTAATGCTCTTATTAAAGTTTATATATATGAAATTCTTAAGGTAGTTATAAAAACAGTGTGAATAATGGAAAAGATTTGCTTTAGGATATTGATTGAGTTAGAATTAGTTTTCGAACGGAAGCATGAAAGGTTTAAATTAGAAAACATATTTTATGCATGTACTGTAAAAACAGATTTATAGTGCAATTCTTATGGTTCAGTTTTTATAACATCCCATCTGGCATTTACGATATGAATACTGTCATAGTTCAACCCTAAAATAGAATTTACCCCAAACTTCGTTTGGGGGAAATTTTATTTTTGAGGGTGAACTTAAAGTAGAAAAAAAAGTATAAATCTCTGAAAGTAGATTTCTACTTTTAGATAAATCTGCTTTTAGAGATTAACGTAGTAAGTAAAGTAGAAATCTCTTAACGAGCAATGTACGAGCAGTGAGCAGATATATAAAACTTTAAAAATTGGTAAAGGTATGTATAAAATTAATCTTAAACTCATTTGGTATTATCTGTTATTGAAAACATTTAGATTAGGTGAAAAAAAATTACTGTATCCAATCTGTAGAAACGTTTCCCATCTTTGCTTGAGGATTTCATAAAAAAAAACGCCAAGATCTTTAATGGAATCCAAGAATTGCCCGTTCCCTATAATTGAAAAAGTGTGTACTTAAATACACAGGGAAGTGAAAACTCCTGTTAGACAGATTTATCACCTATTCTAGAGCGAACAAACAAAAGAAAAAAAAATCAGGTAATAGCTAAGGAAACTACGTATTAACGTAGGATTACTTATCGTTGCTTACCTCTTTTGTACGTATATATGAATGTATGCATGTGTTATGTATATATGTATCTATATATGTATATATATATACATATATGTATGTCAATTTTGACGCATTTTGGCCCTTTTTGTTTGACTGTTTACTGCTTGCCCAAGCAATACAGACTGGGTTTGGCGTGCTGCCAAATTTATAACTCGTGGCAACGGATGGTTTTAGCGTCTGAAATTTTGCTTTCCGGAGGACCGGTGGAACGTAATCCTACGTAAAAAAATTATCGCTAAGATCTATAATCGAACCCAGGTATTGTCCGTTCCCTATTTAATAATTTTAAAAAGTATGTAGGTAAATTTATCACGTATTCTAGAGAGGAAAAAATATTGGGCCCCGTTTGGTTTTCTCTCGCCAATTTAGGCTACTGTGAACTAACCTTATTGGATTCGCTCACCTCAATGTAAACCTATGGAGAAAATGCGTCTACTATTTACAGCTACATAAATGCTGATAATCTAACAGAAATGGTATTTTCAGATGTCTGAATTTTTCTGCACCTTGCAACAAGGTTCATTTTATGAATTTCGTCCACCAAAGGAACTGATGAACGTTTAAAACACACTATATCAGATGTTTTCTCCGAATAATTAAAATTTTAATCCTTACGTCGGCTCATCTATCTTTATACTGTTCCCCAGCTCATCGGTCTCACAGACCACCACGCTATAAAATTAGGATATTGTCCTATTTTTAAAAGTTTTTCGCAGTTATAAGTCATTAATGCAAAACTACTGCCACCTCTCATTCTTGAAAAGGGAAATAAATTAATTATTCAACAAAAATTTCAGAATCCGATTCCTCAATCTGTGATAGTGCGAGAGAGACAAAATGTCTGGTTCGTTGTGAAACAGGAGGAATTCTTCCAGCCATGCTAGCTACAACAATAAAACAAAGATCTTAGAAATAGAATGCATGCAGATTGACAGATAGTTAATACGGTTCCAGGCTTATCGTCGTACAGACCGGCAAAATTTTAAATCAGTTCAAGGCTCATCGGTCCAAAAGACAGACTATGTTTTACAAAGATTAAATTTACCGACAAAATACGAGCGGGCGAAAATCTCCGATGTGTTGTACTTGAAGGTAAGGACCCGACTGAAGAACCGTGACCTTCGAAACCCAGGCCTCACAACTGTACCCTCCCACGGTCGTGACGTCACAAAACTGGGATCTATCTCTGATGTTGTGTCAGTCGCACGTTTTCTGCAGCACGTGCTTTTGTGTAGTGAATATTTTCTGTAATAATACCATTATTTTTTAATTTACGTGCCTAGTCTTTGTGTCTTACCACATTGCAACATTTATTAAAAACGGACCAAAGTTTACAGTTTCCCGAAAGTATCCAGAACTGTAAAAAAAATGGATTATCGCCATAAAGCGAGATACCTTGCTGTATATTGATGGAGTAAAGCTAATTTTTAGATATTATTAAATATTTTACCACTAATATTTGTTAATATTGTTCTTCGTATCGTTCTTTCATCTAGAAGTTGTATTCTTCAATTCAAACATTTTATGTTAAAATAAAATCCCATTTTGTTTCCTAAACACAAACATGTAATGTATTTTGATTTGTGTATTATTCAAAGACTTTGAATTAATGCTACTTTAAGAATTTTTGTACTGAGTTAATCCAAGTATTTATATCGTAAATAGCTATCTCATTTACTGATTATATTTTATTTCTGTTAAATATTTTGTTTGAATGGTCTTTTTCACTTCTTTTAAATAGTGTATTAGTTATTAACATAAATTGACATTTTGTATTAGTGAATTAGTTTGCAAATATTTTGTGTGCAGTTATCAAGTAATTTTTCTTGTTAAGGTTTGTGAATTATACTTTATACAATTAAGAATCGGATTTTTTGACTTCTGCTAAAGTTGTTGATGAAAAGACTGGCCATATAATAGAGGTTCCTTTGAATATTAGAAGGTAAATAACATATTCTACACATTTTTAAAGTATACTTTAAATCTCATTCATGTGCCATTTGTTTTAAAAGTTAGCATATGCTATTTATCATTTGTAACTATATGAATTTAGATTGTCGTTTGTGATTTTTTTTAAAAATCAAATTGGAATTTAACTTAAATCAGATTTTTTTTTAAAATTAAAATGGACTTATAATGTGCTTATAATCTCCCTTATTTTTCTTTTATAGATTACGCCCTGATGCTGTTCCTTCTCAGTTTCGAATTCTTCCAGCATATAATTCTTCAAGCAAATTGACTAGAGAAAGTTTAGAAGACAAATAGTTGAAAATTGTATAGGAATCAATAGCAAGAGCTCTTAAAGATAGCTGTGTATCTTAAAGACTGTACGACGAATCTAGAACTTTTGGTTCGATTAAAGAACTTGTTGAATGTGTCCAAACTCATTGATAAAAAATGGACTGTTATTGAGTGTTCATTATCAGTAATGATAATTTTCGTAACTCCTCTACCTGCACCAAAAATTAAATATTCAGTGGTCATTGATACAATATTGGATATTATGGTATATAATGGGGACTTTTAACTAGGTAAGCCAAATAAATTTTATTTTTCCTTGTGTTAATATAAATGAGTTAAATGATATTTTAGAGGCATTGTGTAAATTAGATATTAAAAATGTAGAAAAACCTATCATTTGTAGTATTATTGATACTTTACAGTCATTGGAATTTTGTGATTGTATTAATAAGGATATGGTAAAATTTTTAGTTGAGCAAATTTCATTTCTTTGTAGTAATAAGCATGCATTTAGATATTCAACTGAAACATTAATTTTTGCAACTTTATTATCTACTATAGCTTCACAAGCATATCGCTTTATAAGGAAGTTCAATACTATAAATCTTCAGCGCCAAAATACCATCCAACGTCTACTTCCTTTAATTTAAAATGCTGGCCCCGCAATAAAAAATTGCAATAAATTTATTTTAAATGCGGTTCTAACGAAAATTTTTGCGGTACTAACCGGTACTAACGAAGTACTAACGAATGGCACTAGTGAAATTCCAGAATTGCGTAGGTGCGGGGCTCGCATTTCACCAGCCCCGCAATAAAAAATTTCAATAAATTTATTTTAAATTCGGTACTAACGAAAATTTTTGCGGTACTAACCGGTACTAACGAAGTACTGACGAATGAGATATGTTTGGATTAAAATTCGCTTAGGCGCGGGGCTGGTGGAAGGTACGTGGAAGGACGCATGGGAAAGATCCCAGTAGCGTGACGTCACTACCTAGTTGTCAGGCCTGGGTTTCGAAGGTCACGGAAGAACTCACAAACCCTCAACAGTCTGATCACCCCCCCCCCACACACACACACACCACCCCATCCTTCAGAACAGGTGCAACAGCGGTCTCCTAGACCGATGAGCCGACGTAAGGGTTAAAATAATATTTGCATTTCTTTAAAAACGAAAAATTCCCCAAGGTGTAAATTTCTTTATTACGGAGTACAATTTTAAAAAAAAATTAAATCCATATCGGCAATCTTTGTACACATTTTCTTCATAGGTTAACACTGAAGTGAGCGAATCCAATAGGGTTAGTACATAGCAGCCTTATCCAATTTTCCCTTTGGTTTTCTTATACCCTGAAAATGGAGCACCTATCTCGGAGGACATAGCGCATCAAAGTTTTGAACCGCAGTTCTAAAATGTGGAGTTTAAAATAATGGATAATTTTTATCACGATTTAAGACAGAAGTATTTTTGTTCGTGGGAAGAGAGAATGCTTCTATTTTTAAACGGTTTTTACGGTTAGGCCATCCGCACATGGGTCGTCTCGTACTCGGCTCGAACTCGAAGCGATTTCTCCCACCACTCAACTTCCTACGTAATTGAATGGAGCTCCACTAACGGGGCGATTGGCAATCGGCTCGAAATCTAAGCGGTCTCGATTCGTACTCGTCTCGCTCAAACTGTTTGGAACGGAAAAAAATCGAGCGTGACGCGCGGAATTTTCGATTATCAATGGAAGTGTCCAATATTAAATTTGTAGGAGAAGAGGGAAAAACATCCGGAGCTTTATGACCACGCGCTTAGTGAATATTCTAGAAAAGATTGCACAGAAAAAGCGTGAAATGAAGTTGCACGAGAAGTTAACTTGACAGGTAATGTATTTAATTACAAACTTTATTAATGCTACATAGTTTAGTTAAAAAAATTATTACATTATAATATTTCTTTATTAATTACAAAAACTCATTACAATCATTCATTAAAAAATCTTATTGCAATTTCACGAAATCTACTCTGATTAAATGCATAAAAAATAATAATAGAATACAAAACACAGAGCGAAATTCAATATTTAATTTTTATGTTTACTGATTTAAAAAATTATGTTTTTAGTTTTGATGAAAAAGTGTGAAAGCCTGGACTTTGTCCAGGTGATTTCTACCTGATTCCCACCGTCTCACCCACGCAAACACAAGAGCTTAGCACAAACTTTTGTATCTTAAAAATTATATGCATTTATAACTCCGATTGAAAATGAAATTTCAAACAATTTTTTAATTAGCAAAAAAATTAAATTTTGTCAATGTATATTATGTCACTGTATAGCATGTAGTAATGTATAATTGTGTTAAAGTATAATCAATTTTTGTAATACCTTTTGAAATCATAGTATTTCAGAGGCGGGCGGTATGTTGACGCCTGACTTCGTTTTCACTGTAACCTTCGCGCCGTTGTCAAGGTTAAAATTTGCCCGTAGCAACGGAGTTAGTTGGCTTCAAGAACTGGATGCAACTGGTCGTCAGTTCGAATATCTTCATGTCGGAAGAATTAAATAAAATAAATTTCGTTTGTTGAAAAGCCTCTGAGTAATTAAAATTACATTTCGATTCGAACCTACAGTCCACTCAAAGGATTCTTCACCCCGTTTCGCCGACATTGAAATTGCCTTCCCCCTCTCGTTGACAAATTCCCCGAAAAGAGGAAAATCATCACCCCCGTTTCGCCAACACAAAAACTCCTTCCCCCTTCTCGTTGACAAATGTTTATTTACAAACTACACTATGAACACCCATAAAGAATAAATCTAGATGTCTTAAGTAACTTCCAGAAAAAATTTTAGACGCCAAAAATTGCACAGCAAAATTGGTTGAAGCGCCATCCTTTTGGGAAACTGTTACAAAATACTTTGTTTCAGATTTTTTACTGAATGTTTTCTGATCGATTTATGGTTAATAAGAATACATAGTCATACACATACATTTGTCTTTTGAAAATCTATTTTCCTAAAACAAGAAAGGTTTTTGTAAATTGTAAAAAAAGTGAAGGATAAAGGAGGAAAAGTCCTTCGGTAATTCGTGAACCCTCGCCGACTTGAAATCCCTAAATATCTCAAAAAGGAAGCTTGAATGGGAAAAACAGGGTGGAAGGAAATTTGGTGTCAGCGAAATGGCGGGGACCAGGTCCTGATTTTCCATTAGGACCAGGGGCCCCCTGAATGTTGGGGGGGGGGGGGGCACCCCCCAAAAAATTTATCTTAAAAAAAATCCCAATTCAATTTTTTTTAATTTTACCTTTTTTATAGCAAATTTTTTTATATTTTTTCAAATTTGATTGATAGGTTCATCATATGTATAGTTATATGTATAGTTCATATGTATGGTATAGTGTATTTAAGGGATTAATAAGTTTTTCTGGTTAAACTGTATTGGTGTTTTAATGATGAAGTTAATATGTTGTATTGCTTTTTGTTATTTGATAATATTTTAGGCTTCTACGCTTCAAATAGCCAATTTTTGGTAAAATCGTACTTTTACAATGATTCATGATTATTTTTTTTGTGTGTCAATTTTGGAAATTTTACGCCCACATCAGTATTAGAGGGCCACCATCCCGAGTTGTGCCTATAGTCAAGAATTTTCTAAATCGGGCCCTGGTGGGGACATCGGATCGTGACCCACAGCTTAGAGGGTGAATAATATATTAATTTAAGTAGCCATTTTTTTAAACTTTTGTTAAGTAGATATCCGATGTATAAAAAAATAAGTAAAATGAAAATTTCAACTTTTAGATATTCATACAAAACGACATTAAAGCAATTTCCCGGTAATACGGTATGATGAATAAAAAACTTAGGCACTTAATAGGGAGCAGTTTAATAAACATTAATTAATGCCAGAAAAAATGTATATTGAAGTGGTAGCACAAATTATATATATAATAGCCGTTGTCTCAGTATAACTGTACTCATCTTTCAATTGAAGCCCTCAGTAAACAAACGGCCGGTTAGGCTTAATTTCAATTTCAGATGTGGATCAATTTTTTCTTACCTTAAAAACTAATCACGTTTGTTCAGCCTATTTTTCTATAAAACATTCAGAACTAAAAAAAATTGATGCTTTTAGCTGTATATTTAGCAGTTTTTAAAAATCTGTTTACTTTTGCGATGAATTCTGAAAGTAAACAAACTTGAATGTGAATGAATCAAGTAGCTCAAGTATTCATATCGCGTAGTGAGCTGTAAAAAACTGGATCGCAGTCTACTACTCCAATCGCATGAAAAACTAAAGAAATAAAAAGTAATGAAAGGGTTTGCTTTTACAAGGTGTGGATTAAATGCAATATTGTTAGATAATTCGGGATATTTTTTTAACTTTCATATAATTTTTCCATTATGACGTCATTATTAGTATTATGACGTCAAAATGACGGGTTACCTTCTAGTATAAAATAAATGCAAATGAGGTACCTATGTAAAGCCAGTTAAGTGCATACCGATGAGGAAAGAAAATGAGTGTATGGAAAGAAAATAAGATAAAACATTTGAAAACATGTACAGACTAACGGATAATTCTACTGATGTAAGTATTTAAGTTAATTTTCAGTGGTTTTTCAGACAGATGTTTCCGCTGAGAAAATAACTACATAAGAGAATCGAAGGGGTGAGGAACAACCTATAGTCTGAGAAGAAATGTTGATTGGTTGGATCAATTGAATCCAACCAATCAACTTTTCGAATTAGTGTGCGTGTATATATATATATATATATATATATATATATATATATATATATATATATATATATATATATATTACGCCTTCCATTCTTCCATTCTTCCATCTTAAACCCCCTTTCCTAAATTCAATCCCCATTAATATTAATTTATCGCTTTAAAACCGTTAGCCACAGAACTTCCCATGAATCGCATGCCTTTGCACGTGTATAAGTCCCAATTCAGGAGTGCCTTAACATCGCGAGCCCCTAAATCTGCTGAGCCTACAAATAATAGTCACATGTCTATTTCGCCCTTCCGCGTTTAATGTTGAAAGGTGATATTATTCCGAGTCGTTCTTCTGAAATAAAAGGAAGTATTTTCGCTCTAATAAACGATTCGATCCGACTGCTTCCAAATTTAATTTTTATTCCTTTCAGGCTGAGTCTAGCTCCAGGCATGTAAATATGAGCCAGTTTTTTCTTTCAGATTATAATTTAAGGACGTGACGTAATGGGGCTATTACATACATATATAGATATTTATATATATATATATATATATATATATATATATATATATATATATATATATATATATATATATATATATATATATATATATATATATATACACATATATATATATATATATATATACACACATACATATACATATATATATATAAATATATATATATATATACATAAAGTATGTGTGTATGATACGAAAACTCGAAGATTATTTGATCTGTTATTCAATACAGGGAAATTACTTCATAACAGCCCCATATTTGTAAGAAAATTATACCCTTGATATGAATAGGCACATAACACAACAAGTTCTGTTAAAATAGGTCCAAGATTAACAAATTTACATGTGTTTTTAATACTATTGTCCCTATGAATTTTTATTTGGCGAATTTTTAGCTTTATATCGTGTTTTAGCGAACGACCGATAAAAAAAAAATACCGCCTATTCATCATCAATAAATCAAAATTCACATCCAAAGATTTCCCGATTTGGTGAGAAATCCTTCCTAAAAATCATAAAGATACTGCTGATTAGCATTACTTCCATTTATCATATTTCATATTAGATATTCATCCTGAAGTAGGAGGAGTTAGTTTTAAAATCAACTATCAGTCATTTGAAAGGGGAATCTCATGTTTACGGTAAAACTAATTTATTTGCATGAAAATGTTCAAAGCCTACTAATAAGGATTAATGCCAAGGGAGAAAAGATCAAAAGTGTTTGCAATACAAAAAATATACCGAAAATGTGTCCTCAAAAGCATTCTTCTTTAATAGGAAGATTTCTTTTAAAGATAATGTAGTAATATTTGATCTCAGCTCTTCAATAAGGACTACTACGAATAAGGTGAAATATTAAACTTAATTTATTAAAAGAAATCAAATATTTTCATTTCTAGGTAGCACTGAAATTTGCTTGAATTCTTCACATTCTCAGAATACTTGGCAATGTATTACGAGCTGTTTAATACAACTATGAAATTGGAAACGTTTCAAAAACGTATGTTTGCGTGTAAAATAATAATCCTTTTCTATGAATTCGCTGTTAATACTTGTACAGCCTTGAAACAATTATGAAACTGGTATAAAAGATGATTCCATGTCAGAAACACGTTTCTAGGAACAGGAATACCCTGTAAAAGGATATACTTATTCTTCAAAGGAAAAATTATTGCGATGATATTTATGCAACTCATAAAAACAAATATATTTGTTCACATTTCCCACTTTTAATTTGGTTTTATGATAGCTTTTTTTATTTATTCTTCTTTGAACACTGGAGCATTTTCTCCAAAATCTGATACTCTTTCAAAGAAAATTTCACTCACATTCATAATAGAAAGAATTGGAGAGAAATCTCTTCATGAAATCTATTCATCGGAAATGGGAAAAAAAAATCAAAAATAACCGTTGGCAGTTATCGCATTTCACGCTAAGCTTTAGATAGAATACATACTCTTTTCTTTAGATTAATAGAATTCAATAAGTGATATGAAATAGAATTAGTTAAAAGAAAGCATTGTGTGCAAGCGTTTAAGGTTGAATTATAATATGAATTTCATATTTAATGGTACGCAAAGTGTACCTTTGAGAAGTCTTTGGTGTTTTCAAAATATAATGGAAAGACACGGTAAAATTAGAAAACTAATTAGTAAGTTTTCTGTTTGCAGAAATAATTTTTATATAAAAGGTATTCACTTTTCTTAAGTTACTTGTACAACATTTAACGTTCTTATATAACGGAGGCATTTTATCGTCATTCGATCCGAGCACCCTCAGCACCGAAAACCAGCGCTCTGTACCACAAGGCCGACACAGGTCTCTAATTATTTCCATTTTAATAATTCTACAGCACCCAGTGATACCATACCCCAATACCTAGTAACTTTTAATTTAACTTAAAAATACATAATAATCTTAATCACTCAATTTTAACGTTAATTGTTCAACGCGCAGCCGCAATACCACTTACTAACATCCTCCAACTTAAACAACTCCCCAGAGATTAGATCGCTGACTTCTCCACTTTGTATTTTCGAGGCCTGGACCATCCACCCACCGTGCCGAAGCATCGCGCCAAACCTGCTCACAATTACACCAAAAATAGTTTACATTAAATACTTATAACCCCTAGCAAAGCTTAAAGCAAAAAGGATGACCAGACTCCAAAAAGAGACAGCCATCATTCATGGTTAATATTTATTCATTATCCAATCATTCATTAAACGGACGCTTATGCTCGGTGGTTCTAAACTAAGACAATACTGAAAACTGCTAGAAAAATACATAAGACAAAGCAATGTTGAAAATACATCAAAACATGGACGACTAACGGCCTCTACACATGAAAAATACAACTAATTTCCTTCACAGAGCTGTACAACACAAAATAACATCTGTATATATAAAACAGTTCCGTAACTGACTGATTGACTGACTGATATACACTGAAGTGCCACTGAATTAGGGATAGCAAAGCCTATGCAAATTGTGTAGCGCTGCGCATAATGTATGCGCAAGTGAGGGCGCTATGGTAACTGCATATATAACGCGTACTGTGGTTGTTCTGAATTAGTTGTTGGAATTGCCAGTATGGGTAAACTGCCTGATTTAGACTCCTTTGATCGCGGACAAATCGTAGTTGCGCGACGCATGGGCCATTCAATTTCCGAAATTGTCAGACAGCTAGGATTTTCAAGGTCGACAGTGTCAAGAGTATACCAAGAATACATGGATGGTGGGAAAAAACTAGCGATCGGGCAAACTGCAAAGGACAATTAGCCTTGACAGTGCGTGGTGAGAGACGGCTCAGGTGTATTGTACGTAGCCAGCGAAGCCAAACATTAGCTCAAATTACCACCCAGTTTAATGACGGTGCCAGTCGTACAGTCAGTAAACGGACTGTGCAACGCTCGCTTCACCGTATGGGTTTCGGGAGCCGTCGACCCACGAGAGTACCATTGCTCTATACTCGCCATCGGGCTGCACGTCTTGCCTGGGCAAGAGAGCACAGAGACTGGAGTGTAGAGGACTGGAAACGAGTAGCATGGAGTGATGAGTCTCGATTCCGACTACTAAACGCCGACGGGAGGCTGAGAATATGGCGTCAGGCTCATGAAGCCATGGATCCTGCATGCCTGGCTCGAACTGTACAAGGGCATGGTGGCTCAATCATGGTCTGGGGTATTTTTTCGTGGCACAGTTTGGGATCTTTGGTGCGTGTACCAACCTTCCTCAATGCAATTCGGTACGTAGAGTTGCTGGGTGATCACCTCCATCGTTTATGCTGTTCTGTTATCCGCACGGTAATGGAGTTTTCCAGCAAGACAACTGTACCTCTCACAAGTCCCGGTTGGCTACTGGCTGGTTGGATGAGCATTCCTCTGACTTCTCTGTCATGAATTGGCCACCTAGAAGCCCAGACTTAAATCCTATTGAGCATCTTTGGGATGTTTTGGAACAAGGCGTGAAAGGCCATCACACAGCACCAAAGAACCTTACTGAATTATGGACAGCTTTAGCCAATATTTGGCAAGCCATTCCCGTGGAACGTTTCCAGAAACTTGTTGAAGCTATGCCTCGCGTGGCAGCCGTTATCAAGGCCAGAGGAGGCCCAACTCGTTACTAGGTAGGTATCCCTAATTCAGTGGCACTTCAGTGTGTGTGTGTGTGTGTGTGTGTGTGTGTGTGTGTGTATATATATATATATATATATATATATATATATCTTTATATATAAAAGGCAAAGTCTGTGTGTGTGTGACCGAGTTTTTGTCTGCTCGCGGCGCAGCGCAAAGACGGTAGGTCGGACAGTCTTGAGATTCGACACGAAGAAGCCTCCTGAGGTCTCATTATGCACCTCGAAGCCCTTTTTTTCGATTTTTTAATTAGATTTTCCGTAATTAAATATTTAGTCACGATTTGGAGCTCCCGGACGAGTAAAAGCTCCGTAAATCCTAACGTATCCGTCCAAGAATTTTTTTTTTCGGACGAGCCTATACGGGAAAGATGACACTATACGGAAATCACAATTAAAATTGTCTGTCTTAATTTATCGATTAATTGTGATTTTTTTTCGATCGCCTGTACGCACCCGTTTTTCGGAAAAAATCGGGATTTTGTCCGTGACCCTTTTTTCCAAATTGTCGAATCGATACGTAAATATCGTTACATTTTTACGAAATTTTTATCTCAGAGACCCTAGACATCACAGTTTCGAAAGCCAGAACCAAAATTAATTTACAAATTGTAGTTATTTTTTAATAATTTATTTTATGATTCGGAAACTCTTGTGAGAAATCTCATTTTGGAGATTTCGTTCTTCATTTCCGGACGAAGGTACAGCGAGTGAAAATAGGAGAAAAACCAGTTTTTCGACTTAATGCACGTGATGTGTTGGGGCGTTTGTTTTCTATGAGGGATTGAGTGGTTAAAGAAAATCGATTACTATTGCAGTGATAATCGATTAAAAAATCACATTTAGTAATGCCGTAATTTTTTTGGCCAGCACTTAGTTAATATCATATAATTTGTGGTGTATTTGTGGAAAAAATCTATGAAGATTTCAAAGAATTTCAGCATGTGGAGGATGTGATATATTCGCTTTCAAGGAAATCGATTACTATTGCAGTGATATTCGATTAGTAATCCTATGTCAAAAATTTTGCCAAAATGTGCCAGAAAGGATTAAATTTATATGGGTAAAATAATGTATCGTGGTGAGGAAAAGGATGACAGCGACGCCTATTAACAAAGGGTTAAGGCTACTAAAAAATTGGTAATTACATTACCCGAGCAACGCCGGGACGGGTACAGCTAGTATTATATAAAACAGTTCCGTAACTGACTGACTCACTGACATACAACGCACAGACTAAACCGCTGGTCCTAAAGGGCTGAAATTTTGCATGGCGATTCTTCTTAAAGTGTAGGGGTGCACCGAGAGATTTTTGAAAAATTCTTAGATTTTTTAAAATTAAAGAATGTTACAAAAACAGCTTGAAAATTTAAAGTTTGCAAGCAATAATAATTCGAGGGTTATAAAATTTATATCACGAGAAAGATCATAAAAATTCCTTTAAAATGAAATCTTTTTTCGAATATTTACCTCCCTTTTCTGATTTTTGATGAATTTTTTAAAAATTTTATATTAATTTATTAAATCCTGAACACGTGGTTTCTTTTGTTTCTGTGATGCTTTAAACTAATTTTGAGTCACGTGCATAAGAACGAAATAGACAATAAAAATATTTTTTCTTGTAAAGGTGGCAGACGATTGGACATTATCCAAAAAATATTAAAATACAGTAAAAGAAATGTTCCTCAAAATGTACTATATTCTTTAGTATGTTCTATTAGATTTAATTTGAATATTTTCTTCATTATTTTGTCTATAAAAATATCCGTTACGATTTTTTTATAATTATAGTTTTTCGTTTTATTTACATCAATTGCAAACATTACATCAATTGCAAACATCGTTGTATTTATTATATATATATACTAGCATTATTGCCCGGCGTTGCCCGGGTAGATATATAGATATAAAATTTTTCATGCATTCCATCAAAAAATACTGGATTGCAGCCCCGCTCTTCATGTTCATCTGGCCAGACAGAATGCGCTTAGCGCGTTTCTACTGAAATGATATACCCAGTATTTTTTTGATGGAAAGCATGAAAAATTTTATATCTATATATCTACCCGGGCAATCATTCTTTAAAAATAATTTCATTTTATTTTCTTATGCCTTAATATAACTAATGGACTAATAGTTCGGAATGAAAGTTATGTGTCGTTATGTTTCACTGCTTAAAGAGCTTTTTCTCCCACTGCTTAAAAAACCCAAAACTCTAAAAGATTTATCTTATATATTTTTTTTTAACCTATGGCTTTATTTGGAAAATTAATCCATATTTACAGGCAACACAAAGAGCAAAGAACTAAGCATTGAACAGATGCATAAAGCACAACAGTGAACAAAGTCGGATAAACGGTGTTAAAAGTTCATAGAAAGTTCATATCTCTAGCGTCCCAGTATAATTTGGTAAAGTTCTCACTTTTTTGGGTTTCCGGATCAAGTCCTGGGCATGTAAGTAAATGATCTGCATTCATATTGCCAGCCCTGCAGATCTGGCATTCACTTTTGGTTAGGATGCCAATTCGGTTTAAATGTTCTGCTAGACAATCGTGGCCTGTTTTCAGTCTGAAATGTGCCACTGCTTCTGTACGGGATTTATGACTATAGTCTTTCCAGCTGTCCTGGATCTCTTCCCAACGTTTCCCTTTAGATAACAAGTTCTGCTCTGTCTTAAGTTTTAAAGAGATTTTGTTGTAGATGTTTTTCTTTATTGAGCCTGTAGAGATTGGATGAGTTATCTGTTGTTCAAGGGTTCCCTTCTTTGCTAACGAGTCGGCTCTTTCGTTACCTTCAATGCCAACGTGCGATGGGATCCATTGAAACACTATCACTTTATTATTGCTTTCAAGTAGTTTAATATTTTGTTTTATTTGGGAGATACCAGGCAATTCAGTGCGACGATTCGTCGTAACAGCCTGTATTGCAGCCATTGAGTCCACCAAAATTACAGCTTTAGTAAATAGGTTGGTATTCAATATGAGGCTGTTCATTGCCAATGAAATTGCTTGGATTTCAGCATCATAGCTAGACATGTCCCCTCCACCAGAAGCAGAATGAGAAAATAGTTTGCTATATACCCCGGCACCAGTTATATCTTGAAGCCTGGAACCATCTGTGTAAATTCTTGTCCATTCAGACTCAGGGTATTTTTCATCTAATACACACAATGAGGTGGTTCTTAAAATTGGTTCCAGAATTCCTTTCTTGCCCGAGTTATCTATTTCCAGGTGATTTTCAATGTCCATAAAGTCTAGGGGGTTTACCAAGTTTGTATTCAAAACCGTCAATTCTGTAACATCAAATTCATCCAATAATTTTAGACAACTCTCAATTGGGGACACCTGTGTTTTTAATATGCCCGTACCTCCATCATTAATCCAATTCGCCTTCTGTGAAGCTCTTAATCTAATGAATGTTCCCAAAGATTGTCTCTTGATTTCCGTGGCGATAGGGACATTGTTGGTGTATTTCTGCATGGCTAAGATCGGAGTTGTTTTGACTGATCCTGTAATGATTCGGAGAGCTTTATTTTGTGCTCTCTCCAGGATATCCATCTTAGATTTTGGTATAGAGAGCAGTACTTCGCATCGATATTTAATGAATGGTTTTATATAGGTGTTGTAAGTATTGTTTAGGGTCTGTTGGTTACAACCCCATTTAGCTCCTGCGAGTCTTTTCATAATTGGAATTTTATTCTCTACTTTTTCTGTCACGTATTTGATGTGGTCATTAAAATTCAGTTTGTTGTCCAAGATCACTCCTAAATATGTGGTGCTATTACTTTTGCTGAGAGTGACATTATCTATGTACAGGTTAAATTCTGCATTTACGTGTCTCAAAGAGAAAAATTGATAAGCTGTTTTGGACTTATTAATAATCATGTTGTTGTCCAATGACCATGTATTCAGTGTCTTCAGGGCTTCGTTCATTGTCTTTTCAAGAATTCCCTTTTGATCTTGATATTTTCTTGTGTGTTCCAGATTTATCTTATATGATTTCACGGAATAAGTATTTCAAATACATATCGTATGTTAACTCTGTTTCGCTAAATTAGGGGAAAAACCTGTAGAACTCTTAAACTTCTTCCCATTTTATGATCCTCAAACAATTAATATATTTAGATCAACAGAAGGCTTCCAAAAACTGGCCATGGGACAAACTTAATTTTTCTTTTTTTCTCCAAATTTTATTAAGTTCTATTAGTTTAAACGCCATTGTCTAAAATTGTCTAAAGCAGCGGTTCTCAACCTCTTTAGGCTCACGACTCCACTAAACGTAAGAAAAAAAAACACTTCACCCTCCCCCCCCCCCCCGTCACCACCAGACTAACTCTCAAACCACCCCAGAACAAACGTTTTCCCCCGCGTATTGAATTTGAATGGTTTTGGTGAAGGGACTGTATCCACGTTTAAGAGGTGCGCTTAGGGGCACAAAAATCATTAAAAAATTAATTGAAAAAAACTAATTGAGCCCCAAATTTCGTTTTTCCTGATTTAAGTTTCTCGGGTCCAAAACATGAACTGTGCCGAATTTGGTCCCGGTGGGTGAAACAGTTTATGATTCTATAGCGGACAAACAAACAGACAAGCTCTTATATATATATATATATATATATATATATATATTTGGCATTAATTGCATACATTGACCGTTGTATTTAATTTGAATGTACACTCCGTAGCGAAGTACGGGTTTTCAACTAGTTATTAATAAATTTTAAAATTCATTATAATTTTAATAATTCTTGCCATTCAATAATATTGCAGCCACGCTACTATTTACTATTATCCTCCAACATAGACTATATCCCGCAGTAAAAATCACAAATTCTCTGCTTTGTAACACGAGGCTCGAACCGACAATCTTCTGTGCCGAATTCAAACACTGTGACAACACGCCAAACCTGCTCATGAATCCAAACTTATTTAACAATAAATACGAATAGCAATTCACAAAAGCACAATAAACAGATACATGCCATAGAGCAGCGTAAATTTTAAAATTACAATACCCCATTCAATCCAATTAAATATTACTAGATTTCAAATTCCCAATCTTCACACAAACTTAACATATTCAAATTACATAAATGCCATTCGACCATTTACATGTACATAAAAGTAAAACTGCAACTTTTCAGTATTATAAGAATTCTTTTAACACTTAAAGTAAGTACAACTCACATAAACATGATTGAAACAAAAACTTGACCATAACTCAAATTAACCTAGTAGAATAACTTTTTTCAATTTTTTAACCATCCAATAGCCAAATTGCTCACTCAGTTCCAAGTTTAACATATAAGGTGAAATCAATCATTTCCAGGACTGATATAATAACTCCAGAAAACATTACAGGAAATACATACCCATTTAATATGTTTAGAAGTAACTCCCACCTGCTGTAATGCACTTCTGTGCTCCGCTGTGCAAGTTTCGGAAACAACTTTTTAAGTCCTCTTTCGAAATGCTCTTTAATGTGGACGTCACTTTTTTTTATGGCTTCGACATCCTCAAATTTTGTTCCCTTCAGAAGGTCTTTCAGTTTTGGAAACAAATATTCTGCCGGTGCTAAGTTCCGAGTCCATCGAGAATGCTGCATCGCCACGACCTCATGCTGGGCCAATTTGCTGAAGGGAACAAGATTTGAGGATGTCGAAGCCATCAAGAAAACGGTGACGTCCACATTAAAGAGTATTCCGAAAGAGGACTTTAAAAGTTGTTTCCGAAAGTTATACAGCCAAGCACAGAAGTACATTACGGCAGGTGGGAGTTACTTCGAAACATTCAATGGTTATGTATTTCATGTAATATTTTCTCGCGTTATTAGATCAGTCCTGGAAATTAACGGCCACACCTTGTACGTAGAACTTAAATATGTAATGAGAAACACTTAAGCGAATTTATATATATATATATATATATATATATATATATATATATATATATATATATATATATATATATATATATATATATATATATATATATATATATATATAAAACAAATGCATTACCCCTAAATACATTTAATAAGCGGAGATAAAATACATAAAACATCACAACTCGGATTACATAATAAGCAGATACGAAATACAAATATAAGTAAACGCGCAGTTCGCAAAAAGACTATAAACGCAATTTCGCAATTTGCAGACGAAAATGTTGCAAGTTCTGAACGGCCACCCCACGGTCCAATAATTGCAAATGCCACAGCCAGGGCCGCATGAAAGCTAATGTCTAACGGATTCATAATAATTCATAATAATTATAATATTGCAAATAATAATTATTTTTAATTACACTATAAATTGAACATGGAGATTTCATTTTCCCCCTCAAATAAAAAAAGTTGAAAATGTGAGTTACACCACTTTGCTTTTCACCGCCTCATATGTTAATCTGTCCGAGTAAATAGCAAATCTGATTTTGTTGGTCCAATGTCACATTAAAAATGTATTTTATATCCTCATTTAAACGCCCCTTAGATTCCGCACTCCACTTTGAAACACTAATGGTGTCGATCAACTTAACTTAGAGTGTCTATCATTAACTATACTTTCAAATTTCTTCTTCTCCTCCAAATAATTTCTCTTTAATTCTTCCATTTTTTGTATACATCAAGATACAGTTAAATTCAATATGATTTTACGACTAAACATAAGCATACACAAAAACAAAGCTACAATTATCCTACCTTGACTGTGATAGTTAACTGATTACCAAAGTAAGATGTAAAGCCGAATCGGCTTACCCAGTGCACAAAATCTTGTGTTCACACCCAAACATTCAATTCTCTACGCTAAATACTCCAGAAGCAGCGTCCTTGAAAATTACCATCAAACAATTCGTCTGCGAGTTGAACTCCACGAAACTGCAATCAACCTTCAAATGACCTTGGCAGATGTAGTCCAGTCCACACGACTACCGCAGTGGTTTTCGGTGTGCCGTTGCCACTAGGCCTAGTCCGTATAAATTTTTCAAAGTTCAGTTATATCATAAATAATAAACATTTATCAGAGATACTTATATCGGCGTGCAGTCCTCTATAAAACTTATCCAAATAACCCCATATTAGTTAAAAATATCCACATTATACACATTGAGGTTGAATTGCATTTTATCCGGAGTTTGTTTAATGACGAAATCTTCAAATTAAAGTATGTGAAAAGCAAGCAGAACATAGCCGATATTTTCACAATACCCCAGACTAGAGATGGTCTAAAGACTGTATTAGACCAGATATTTATATGAAAAATCTTTAAGCTTAATAAGCAAGTACATTTAAGAAATTTAAAAATTACGGTAAAGAAACATTGACCTGTTAAATGATGAAATGACCTGTTTAAAGATTACATTTATTGTGTGTTTAATTTATCAATATCTATGAGGTTTCGTATTTTTTGTTATATAATATACTGTTATAGTGAGTTATGTGACACATTAATGGAGTGTGAGTTTACTGAATGTGCATTTTTAAATTGTTCTCTTGTTGTCTTCAAAATGTAAATATTTTAATATCAACATACATCGATTATGGGGCATAATTTTTCTAAAGAAGGCGTTTCCTTGAGTTTGTCGTTGACCAATATTCCATTATATTGCCCTTCTAAATATGCCCCATGAACAATGTTGCTGCGAGGAATCTCCCAATTTCCATCTCGTTGGTTTTCGACCATTTCGCTCAATACAAACATTTAGAATCTGTTGTTTCTTGCTGCTCAAGGTAAATGTTTGTTTGTTCAACTAAAATTCTCAGAAGATTTCTACAAAAGAATTTTTCAAAAAATCTTAAAGAATTTCGAGATGTTTGCAATCCCAAATTATTGACATTTCGAATCCCAGATCTTCAGAAGAAACTTTGTTTTTCTATATAGGTTCGTTGGGATTGGGGGAATGCCAAATTATTGCCCTCCTATTTTTGAGCAATAGATTGGATAGGTTTTTGAGGATTGCTTGGAATTAGAACTTGGTTTAAAGCCTGTTCACTATTAACAATTGTATCTAATATACTAGAATCAGAAGTGTTACCTTAATGTTCTTCTGCCGCATGACAGTCCAAATCGGAATGAGCAGAATTTAAGCCTAGGTCGTTTAGACATATTTTCAGTTTTGAAAAAATAATTATTAAAAATAAGAAAAAATCAACAACCAACTATATATATTTCATACAAAAAAATAAGCGTTTTTCAGACTTTCATTGGCAATGTTCAGCTTAGATAGGAAACTCCCCGTTTTGGCTACGTAGGTTTTCGGATTAAGGCCTAGCCTTTGAGCATATTTCAAATATGAAATATCAAAATGATCGTCAGCAAACAGACGACTTCGGCGATACTTTGTCTTGGTAGTTGCATTGCTCATTCTTTGGAGCTATTTTGTTTCTCTGAAAATTTCTTTCCAACCATCGACCGTAACTGTCAAATAAGCTATCTCACAGATCTCTTTTTTTGAATCCACTAAGTTGACTCGTAAATCATCATCTTGCGTTGTTTTTGAGTAAACATGTTCTCGTGTTTGAGTGGATCGGCTTTTGTCTATGATTTTCTGGTATACATTTCTATAAGAGTCTGTAATTAGACTGGCAGTGAAGGAAAATATACTTTTGATGATGGTTTAAATGTCCCATGCAAATCTAACAGGGAAATTTCTCAGGGAGAGGTCATTCAAAAATATTTTCTTGTGAGCTTCAGCATAATTCATCACAGCCATAGTCACAATGTCAGTGGAGATTGTTTATGCAATAAAAAAAAAACCTTATGCGAGTGGGATATTTTAGTTTTTTAAAATAATGAACAAACACGCCTTGAAGAACTTACTGGTACCCTAGGCAATCGAAAGATACTTCTTTCCTAATGCTTCGGCATATGTCATCACAGTCATGTTTATATTACCTCTGTTTGAAGTACCTCAAATTAGTAATTATATCTGACCCATTCGGTGACATCTTCGGCATAATCTTCAAGAATATTCAAAGGCATAATATTCAATTACACGTACAAGATTTATCAAAGTGGATCCCATTATATCACCGTTCGGGGCTTATCAAAGATTCACCTTTGCTCCCTTCTATGTCCTTCATTCGATACAGGAAAAATTCTTTATTGTGTTCACTTCTTCCTTACATCATCTAAAGACATCTGGTCCGTTTTCAAAGGATAAGTCCCATCTAGCACGATGGCGGTATCATCACCCTATGTCAGGACCAAGTCGATTGTTAACGTGGTACCTGCGACGGTTTGGTTTTCCCTAGCAACGTACCCTATCCCAGCGGCGGCAAGCTTGATACAATCAACAATCGCATTGTGCCGCTTGGTCATGGTAGTGAGGTACCTCCCCCCCCAGTGGTTCAACACGTATGGCAGGGATTTCGGAAAACTTGCAGCGTCTGCAGTGCGTCTGCAGCGGAGGCGTTCCTGTTATAAGCGCAGAGCAGAAACAGGCCTAACCCAGCCCTCTGTATAAACTTGCAGTCCGCGAAGCGCATGTGGTCACCGACATGATGAAAATGGGTAGAAGCATGGAACTGGGAATATGCAGGGAAGGTCTTTCCCTGATGAGGCTTCGTAGAGAAATGCCTGTACTTCGAAATTTTCTTAAGGTGTCAACAATTTCATTCGATGACTATACTTTTTCTTTTCAGTCTAATTAACCCTTTATCAGAATCTCGACAAAAAAGCATCCGATGCGTTCATAACGCGATCCATAGTAATACAGGGTGGCTAATAAATACTGTAACACTCCAAAAAATAAGAGTTAATTTTAATCATTTGGAAAAACAATTTATCTATCTATTTGTGTGATTGGCAACTTTTTGTAAACGCAGACGATTTTTGTTTAAAGTAAAACATGTAGAACATTTTTAAAGATGGAAGCCAAAAGGTTAATGGTTAAACAGCTTTTTGATCGCGGATTTTCTGCATGTAAAATATTTAAGCAATTAAAATGCCTTGGTTTTAATAGGACGTTTATATATAGGACTATAAATCGATTATTGGATACCAATAGCTGTAAAGATCGACCAAGGTCCGGTCGTCCACGCACTGTTCGTACAAAAGAACGTATCAAAAGAATTCGTGAAAAGATATGAAGAAATCCACAACGTTCTGCAAATAAAATGGCTGCAGAAGAGAACATCAGTCGCAGAACTATGCAACTTATCATAAATGAAGACCTGGGTTTTCGCCCTTATCGCAAAAGAAAAGTTCCAGGTTTGACTACTGCACAAATAGTAAAAAAGTTACAAAGATGTAAGAAATTGCTGAACCGGCACGGTAGCAAAAGTGTTGAAAAAATAATTTTCTCTGATGAGAAGCTGTTTTGTACAGAACAAAGTTATAATGCTAAAAATGATGTTGTATATTCAGCAACCTTCGAGGATATACCTGAAAATCTTCGAACTGTTAAACGCTTTCAGAACAAGAATTCTGTTATGGTTTGGGCTGCAGTGTCACACAATGGAAAACTGCCTCTGAAATTCATCGATAAAGGGGTAAAAATCAATGCTGAATATTACAAACAGGAAGTATTGGCTACACGTTTATTACCACATGCTAACAGATTGTATCCCAAAAAGAATTGGATATTTCAGCAAGATTCTGCACCGTCCCACCTATCCAAAACAACACAGGAATGGCTCCATGCCAATTGCCCGAAGTTTATCAAGCAAGAAGATTGGCCACCTTCTTCACCAGATCTAAATCCTTTAGACTATTGCAGTTGGGGGATTTTAGAGTCTAAAGTAAATGCTAAGCAGCACAGAAGTTTGGACTCCCTCAAAGCTTCCATACGGAGTGAATGGGACAAATTACCTCATAAAATGATTCGTGCCACAATAGGACAGTGGCGTAAGAGATTATATTTAGCAATCGATAAAGATGGCGGTCGATTCGAGTAAAATTATTTCATGGTAAACTTTCATGTATAATGTTCATAATATTGTTGTATTTTCCATTTTCTATTTCATCTGTGTGTAATTAAATGATTCGATATTTGTCACAGTATTTATTAGCCACCCTGTAGTACTGGTCGTACCAAAACAAGCCACCAGAGCTCAGCACCTGTCAGAGAAAGGAGAGTTGTAATTCAAGGTCTAACCTATGGTAGACATAACATACATAAATACACGAGCCCGAATGTACATAATGTAAATGTGATCGCAGTCACGAGCTGTTCTCCGAACCCCAAAACTCCCCCTTCCCCCGACTTTCAAACTGATGCAAAATTTTGTGTCCTGATATGCCAATTTTTGGCTTGAAAAAAAAGTTTAGTTTTAACCTTATAACAGCGAACGCAGAGAAAAAGTTGAAATAAAGAAATCCATGTACTTACTAAGACATCTTCAGGTCTCAACAATTTCATTCAATGAATAAAGTTTTTCTTGTTGTGATCTGACAATTCTACCCTTCGATCTGCAGTACGTGTGTGAGTTTACTGGTTAACCTCAAATAAGCCCAGATGGCAAAGTAGGTTCAACCGTAGGCCTATTAGTTCCATGACGTTTGCATCTTTAATTCGCCGATGTCTGCAATTCAGCGTGTTAGTTCCCGAATATTAGGCTGTCGTCAGCAAAGTCCAAAATGTTAATTTCATTGAATAGGGCCTCAACTGACCAAAGTAGCGGGTAGACAGCTAATTTAAACAACAGGCCGCTTTAAGGGCACCCCTGTCTAACTCTAGAATTCATGGAGAATAGCTCTGACGGTCCTGGATGTGTCAAGAATTAAGTTGTCTTATTCGAGTACAGGTCATAGAATAATCCGGTGGAACCGTCCCCAGCCCCAGCTTCTTATATAACGTAGAATATAGCTTCGTGGGAGACAGATTCTAAGGTATTCGGGTGTAACACAAAATTTTTTTAAAGTTCTATGTGTCTGAAATGGATAAAATAAACCTTTATTAAATATTCATTTCTTCTGTTTAAGACATAAAGGAATCGTCAACATGAAAATGTAGAATCTGGTAAATTTATTATAACACTAACCCTAGAAAAAATATATAATTTTTTAACTAAAAACTTTTAAAAATGTTATATGTCAGTAAAGAATAAAATAAATATTTGTCAATACTAATTTACTGCATTAAAGATCGAGTAAACGTAAAAATTGCTTCGTTGATAATTCAAAATATTCCAAAGAAACAGAAATAAGAAAAGGTGATAATTATCTATCTTTAAGCTATTTAACATTGATATGCGTCTGAAATGTAGAAAATGAATATTTAGTCAATATTTATTTCTTCTGTTTATGACATCAAGGAATCGTAAGAAGAAAATTGTTGAGATTCCTAATTTTTTATATTACTAACGTAAGTAGAAAGCGATAATTTATTATCAGTTTTTAAAAAAATGCGTCGCAATGAACAAAATAAATATATTTTGAATATTTGTCTCTTCCGTTGAAGATGAAGCGTCAAAATGGCTTCGTCAAAAATTCTAAATATTTTTATCAAACCATGCCAAGAAAAGGTGATAATTATAAACGCTTAAATGTTTAATGTGTCTGAAATGGAGTAAATAAATAATTATTTATGATTAATTTGTCCTAATATTGAAATTTATAAAGCGTCAAAAATGCATACGTCCAGAATAATTAATGCTCCCAGGTTAATCTACGTAAGAAAAAGCGACAAACATTGAACAAACCTTTTTTAAGATATTTTTATACATATCTTAAATGAATATACAGTAAATATTTATTTTCTCTATTTAAGATTTCGATTAAACCCTCGATGTCAAAAATGGTATTTGTTCTTGTGTAAACAACACTTATATAAGATATAGGTGATAATTATTGAACATTAAGTAACATCCAATATTAAGACATAAAGATAATTAAGGGTGAAAGTATGTGCAGACTAGCGAAGAATAGATCACTTATGCTATTCAGTTTGCCTTACATCCTGTTCAAGAAAAATCAAGGGAAAAGCAAACTAAGAATTTCTAAATATTTTGTTAAAATTGACCAATGTATGATTATTGTTTAATTAGCATCATTTGTAAGTGAATAATCGTTTTAAACTTTTTTCTGCCACACGCGAACAACTTTTGTTTTATTGCACAACCATTTCGACGAAACGTTTGATTTTGTGTTATTAATTATGATTAAATATTTCAAAGTTATAAGTCTTATGACAAAAACAGAGTTTAGGGAAAATAAAGGGGACAGCAAATTGTATACATGAAAAGAATGAAAAATGAAATTTTTAAGAAATATTAATTATTGCAAAAATGAACAATAGGACTTTAATATAAATACTTGTGTATTAAGTTGCAGATTGCATAATTTTCCTTTCAGAGAAGAAAAATTTTAAAAAGTTGCATTGAAACAAAACAAACACACACACACATATATATATTATACATATACATACATTTATATATATATATATATATATATATATATATATATATATATATATATATATATATATATATATATACATATATATATATATATATATATATATATTGAGATAGAGATATTTGTATGTATCTGTGCATTTATATGAAACATTTTATTAATTTCGTGTTCCCCCTGAAGTGGAATTTTTTATCCGATGACTGAAATATTTTCTTTCATATGCCCATTTTTCTGGAAAAATACGTAGTAAATTTTTTTTTGTACTTATATTGCAGAAAGTAGGAGGGTGGATTTGATAGACATTAGATAGAGATTGAATATGAAGCCGTGTACGCAGTAACCTATACGGTGCCCCCTTAAGTGAATGGCCAGCAGTCTTGGCAGCGTAACATTGTATGGGTTAAGTTCTAGAAACAATTGCCATGTGTAACAACAAGTTGAATTCGAGGAATTGCAAGTGTAGGAAAGGGGAGATAACAAAAGAGCCTGCCCGATTTCACTTCCTGTCCCAAACCTGTGATGCTTCAGTTACACACATCTACCCAGCACAGTACACAGGGGGGAAATGAGTGATTTATGGGCAGCGCTCTCTGCACCGATCCTCTCCTGAATCGGTTTTCAAGCAGATGATCAAAGAGATTAGAGGGACCTTGGGGGGAGGACCGTAAGATTCAAAGCTACTCCGGCCCCCCACTCCTTCATGGAGTATCGGCCAATACTCTCTGAAAACCGGCCGCGCCACAGCGACCCCGCCGCACAACAGGACCCGCCGCCCAGGAATGTCCAAAACCAATCCATGTTCGTCCAGTTCAGCTCACTCTACCGTTCGCTCTCGGCCACCACGAGCCACAGCATCCACTGAGCCAATCCTTATTTATCGTCTGAGCTCTATGTCGTTTATTTCAACTAATAATAAATCTATTTCCCATTTCCGTACGCAGCCATCAGCTGCGCGCTAAATTACTCATAGAACTTTATTAATATAATTCAATTACAAAGTCTGCAACACCCGTGCAGAAAATAAACATAACAAAACAATCCAATCATTGCTAAACAAAATAACGAACATAACATAATAAATATATTAACATACAACTCTATGTAAAGCCGTGTTTCAATAAAATCTACTTGTCACCAAAAGAAATTTACAAAACTAAAGCAATTAACAAACAACAAGCAGAGCAAGAAGCAACAAATACATTGACAAGCAACATGCAAACAACATGCAAAGCAAAACTCATAATCTGGTGGACTAACACCCAAAGAAACAAGGAAACTCAAATAGGTCAACGCGCGACTTTGCGCGAGCCATAATCCGTTCTCTCTATAGTTCTTTCAATATAAGCCTTCATTCTTGGGCAGTTCGAATCTGTGGAGAGATGCTCACCGCAAGCCGGTATCTCTTCTTCTTTATTAATCCAAATCAAATGGTTTACGCAATTAGCACACCTTAGTGGCCCCTTGCATTCACCCTCATGAATACCCTTATTGCACCTTTTACATAATTTATCATATTCACAGTTTTTCGTTATATGTCCAAAGCTCCAACAGTTGTAGCAGACCAGCGGTCTCAAGTATTCATTGAATCCGTACCTATCCCATCCAATTTTCAACCTTTTTATTTTTTCAAGTCTTTTGAAGGCAGTACCCCTCATACTAACGATCCAATTTTTACCGTGTTTTGCTTGGTATCCTGTTATCACGTTTAACGTTTCTCCTGTGAACTCTTCATTTTGAGCGATTAATTTCGCCTTCGTCTTTATCCATCTCTTTATCTACTCCAAATATGATGATATGGGGATCTCTCTTCTTGGCTTTTTTAATATCATATTTTTCTTTCAACTCATCTATTTTCTTGAACTCTTCTATTATTTTATCAACATCCTCTTCCTTACTGGTCCCTATAACGAGACCATTCTTAGCCATTTTTCGACAAGAAGATATACCCACCTTAATCTTATCAGGCTTTATCAGTTCCTGTACATCTGCTTTCGTGTTACATTCCCAATGCTTATTTTTTGGTCTGATGATCAGCACGTGAGGGCCTTGCCCTTTAGTCTTAGGTTTAGCCGAGCTGGGCCTAGCCACAGCATCTGCATAAGACTTCTCAGGTATGCGCTCTAGAACACTAATCCGCCCCAACAGAAAAGCAATCAGCATTTGCTGATCTTTAGAGGCCTTCATAATCACCGTGATATCATCGTATAAATTTTTCTTAACTTCAGTAGTCCATCTAGCCGCTGCTATAGTCTCATTTAAATTGTTTTATCTTTCTACAATTACATTTTCAAGCTCATTTCTACTTTCCAGTAGTTCTTCCATTTTGATTACTTTTTTAGTTGGTGACTGTTTCTCCCCCTCTTTCGACGTTAGCGGTTCCGCCATAACTAGAACCCCCAGGGCCCACCACGTGGAGGTATCGTTAGAGAATTTAGAATAATGCTATATTATCACAAATATCGCTTTCACCACACAATAGACTCCTTGTTGTGGATGTCAAACTATTTCCTAACTTTAGCATTCGGGGAGGGGCCCCGGGGGAGGACCGTAACTAATCGACCCCCAAAGGTGTCAACAAGTGTGGGGGGACTGCGTGTCTAGATGTGTGTGACTGAAGCATAAGAAACCGGTTCTAGGCAGTTCAATTCTAGGCTCTGGAATTCAGTTGTCACCAAATATTCCCCACTTTTCATCAAATATCGCCATTTGTCCCAAGGAAGAGTCAAACAGGTGTTTTTCTGCCGATTGGCAATGGTTTCTAAGAAAAAACAGTGTTTACAAAAAACAGATGGGGGAGAAATACACATCTGCAGTTACAATTGAAAGGAAATTTTAAACACTATATTACCTATTGGAACTATTATACATTTTGAAATATCAACTGCCGTGATGTGCTGTATAATCTGAAATGTTTAAATGCTGATTTCTGAAGTCTATTTTCCAAGGTATAAATTTGCAACCAAGCAAAGCATCTTTCCCGTTTTTATTAACTTTTAAACTAGCCAAAAATATGGCTAACAAAAACCAAGTTAGGAGAAAATATTTCAAAGAGAGATAAATTAAAGTTTGAAGAAAATTTTCCTTATTCAAATTGCGGAAAATGGGAAAATTGTATAGTGTTGATAAAGTTGATTGTGAATTTTCATTAGAAGAGGTCATTAGGGTAACACACTTTAAAGGGCTGCGCCGACCTTGCCAGTTGAACCTATTTGATCTAAAAAATTAAAAATATGTCTAAACTGAAATGGCTGTAACATATGAGCTGTTATTTTTGAAAGTGGTATAAGTCCATTTTTTAATGTATCGAGATATTTAAAGGTTTTTATTTGAATGAATTTAAAAATATTTGATAATAATGAATATTTGATAATGATGAATTTAAAAAAATAAACGATTTTTTTAGCTCCAAATGGACTTATACCACTTTCAAAAATAACATATTATAAAAAAAATAAAAACAAGTGGAAATTCAAATCCATATTTTTATATACATTAGCTTCAGTGAAATGGATTTTTTAATGTAAACTCTTACTTACCACCATCACTATCAGACCAATTTGACATATTATCGTCTTTTTTATAGGTGTGTGAACTCATTGTAACAACTGTATGAAATATTATTTATCTAAAACTTTGATTTTCTGCTTTAATAACAATTATATTTAAATAATACTCACGCTGCAATCTATTAGTATAAGATACGCAAACCAAACAGTAGGACTTGCGAAAGAAAACCAAACAAAATCAGTGAAATTACTTCTGACCACTTAATCAGAACAATAATACCGTTATCTTGTTAACGATGTTGTTTTTAAGACACTAGCTCAGTAATATATGCTAAAGCATAGTGTACACTGAAGTCGTAATAATCAATAATAATTGCAATAAGCAAGTTGCTTTAATTATAATTATTAGGAATGGACTTATTCCACTTTAAAAAAAAAAATTTGCGATAACATTTTATAGCCAAAATTATTTTGTTTACTTTATGAAAAAATTGTACTCCATTGAAAGTCTGATTATAAATACGAAGAGAAGGTATCTATATCTTACTAAAATTACCGCTAACTCATTTTTTTTTAAAGTGGACTTACACCACTTTCAAATATAACAGCTCATATGTAAAAATAACGACACACAAAGTGTGTCTTTTTTTTTTTAAACCAATGCGGATACACTTGTCTTGAAGTCATTCGCCTATAATATACCGCAGCTATTACTGGCCATTTTATTATGAGGACGCCATATAGACGGACCAGCATGGTCCCCCCTATGAAGGGACGGAATAAACAGAGGCATTTTCAGTGGCGCAACGCCGGGATTCGATCCGAGCACCCTCAGCACCGAAAGCCAGCGCGCTGTACCACAAGGCCGCCACAGGCCAGTGTGTAACTATATTTTTATCAAAATATTTGTACATTATATTTTTTTCCCAATTTCTGTAGTTGGGCCCCGCAATAAATAAGGCCGGCGCTTTTAAAGGGCAATTCTATTCCTCCGATATTTGGAGGGGGAAATTGGGGTAAAATTATACTAGAGTTGTGTCTTTTTTGCAATCATTTTTTACGTAGGGAGAGATGCTAAAAATTATTTTCCTTATTTAACATAAATTATTTGCGATTTTGCTATTCTCTCTCAAGTAAAGCCGTTTTTATAACGATTTTGTTTTGACGTTAAAAAAACGTTATATTCTACATTCTCGTAACTGTCTCGTGAAAAGAGACCATAAAAATATCTTTTTAAAGACAAAAGTTAGAAACACTCTATTAAGTTCTGAAAATCTACATTAAATCTAGAGCATGCATGCCGAATTTCAGCTTTTCAGTCGTCGAAATTTTCGGGAAAATCAATTCACAAAATATGGGTCGTAACCCAAATACCCTGAAATCTGTATCTATAATAATAAATTTTTGTATGATCCAGTAATTATAAAAATAAACATGACTAAATTTTATGGAGGTTTTCTGAAACTCCCTTACATTACTCCGGGAAGTAGTAAGTAATACGATGCAGGGTAAAAAGTCCCAAAATACGTTGATTACATGAAAATGGAAATCAAAACATGCGATGGTTTTCTTAAAGCCTAAATAGTTAAAACCTTCATAATTTTCTTAATGCCCCAAGAGGGGGATACTCTAGATTTGTGTGCACGGCCGCCATCTTGGATTTTTTTGGCGCATTTCGCATGGCGATAATTATTGCGTTCTGGTAAAAATAACCCAATGTCAAATTCTCTAATTTTAAGATCAAACAGTTATTTTTGATGTGATCTTATAATTACAGTATAATAATTTTAGGTCAGATCTCGGCCTTGACCTGGAAATCTGAGTCAAATTGACTATACTCAAAATATTAAATTATTTTTAAAACTAAGAGTCTTTTTTGTTGAAAATTTTTGAATCCATTATGAGTTTTTCGTTAACTTATTAAATTTAAGTTGCTTTTAATTTTGTTTATCGATTGTCAATTAGTATACTATAATGATACACCATTTCATTTATTTGAAGTAAAAATTATCTGCCACCATTTTTTCGTAAAATGTAAAATACAGTATACATTTTACAGAATAATTTAATACAATATATTTTAAAATATTTCATAATTCCAAGTTGTAGTGGATTACAAATAAATTTAAATAACTGAAGTTCAACTTCTCTCTCCCCAGTAACCTAAGTTAAGAAGTTAGTTAAGGTTAAGTTATTGGTTTAGGAAAAGGTTTTTTTTTCTTATTTCCAACACAGCAGGATAAATGGTCAAATAATCCTTGTCCCGATTTTATTGTATGCACGAAATATTTGGTTAGGGTCAAATCTGAAGTTAAAGTTCATTACCACAATGCCCTAACCAAAAAAAAAAAAAAAAAAAAAGGAGGATCTGGTTACTCACCATAAATATATGGATTCATAATTATTTTACATTTTTCAAATCTGAATTTTAGATAATTTTTAAATTGCAAGTTATTTAGGTGGTACGACAATGCTGTATTTTTTTTCTAATTGACAATATATTGGCATAATATTTTGGGGATTCATTGCTATTAGTCAAAGAGTTAGAGCAAACTGAATACATGGCATTGAAATTTTATCTGTAAGTAAAATTCATTTGACAAATTTTTCATATGGATCATAATTTGAAAAGGTAGTTTTTAATTAAAAATGCCAAAAAAAAAATCTCAGTCCAACGATTAAATGATTCTTCAAAAATATTTCTAAGTTTCATAATTTAAAAAGGTGGTTTTTATTAAAAAAGCTAAAAGAAAAACCCAAAATTTCCAATATTTGAGAATGATTTTTTAAAAAAAATTTCCAAGTTTCATAATTTAAAAAAGTGGTTTTTATTAAAAACCCGAAAATAAATCTAAGTCCAACGTTTAAATGATTTTTCAAAATTTTTTCTAAGTTTCATAATTTTAACAGGTGGTTTTTATTAAAAAAGCTAAAAAAATTCAAAGTCCAACGTTTTGAAAATACCGCTTAAAACACATTGGCGAGAATTTTTCCACTCCTAAAAACACGGTAAAATCGCCAAGTTGGCGCAAAAAATCCAAGATGGCGGCCGTCTACACAAATCTAGAGTAGTCCCCATGAAGCTACAGAAGGAGCGGAAGCTTCAATGGGGAATTTTTCGAAAAATGAACCGATTGTTGTCGCTCACCGGTAGAGGGCGCGACATGCGATCGAAGTGACTATTTTACATTGAGTTATACGGCGTGGTGGTGAAAGTTGTTTTATAAATTTTTAAATTTATTATGCGTGGAGAAATATGCCAAACACGTGTTTTGCCCCGGGTTGTTCTACTGGCTATAGATCAGTCTTAAAAAGAAATAAAGAAACTGGACAGAGAAATCCTAGTATATTTGCTGCTCCTAAGGTAAAAACATTATTATTGTTTTGTGTTAATATAAGATGTATAATAATGAGAGAAAAGTACAGCTGCTGTGTTTTAAGTGAACGCAAAGTTAAGACATCTTAAGTTCTGCTGGAAATAAGCGTGTTTTATTTTTCAACCATCCCTATATCCCATCAAAAATAATCATCACGTGTTCACAAAGCTCTATTGTATGTAAAAAGATGTAAATAATTACTCATACTATTGCTCTAAAGGAAATAGCTCATCAATAAAAGATGTACGATACTTACGTATATAATGAAGCATTAGTTTTTGATGGTTTTCAAATTTTTAATTACAAATTTACCTTCATTAGCGATTGTAATTCATTTGATATGTTTGTGGTATGTAACAAGTTATCAGAGAGTGAATTTTATACCAAGCATACAATTTTCATTTTATAAATATATATTGATTGTGTTTGTTGTTCATTTCAATTCTACTCATTCCAGGATAGTGAACTTTTGGAGAAATGGCAAAAAGCCATCCCCAGAAAAGACAAAGTTTTCAGTAATCGTGACAAGCTCTGTGAGTTGCATTTTGAAAAAGAGTGTATAGAAAGGTCATATGTGACTAAACTCACTGATGGAACAATATTTACTCTTGAGAGAGGGTCACCTCTTTTAAAAGCAGGTTCTGTACCAACATTATTCCCAAATTTACCAAAATATCTGTCTGTTAGAACATGCAAGAGAAAAGCTCCAGCTCCTCGTCATTCTTCATTTGAAAAAAACAAAAGGCCTAATATAAGTACAGATGTTGAATCTCATACAGAAGCTGAACAACAGCAAAATTATTATTCTACATTTTTGATTCATTTAGAAAATATACAAAAACCAGATTCATGGTGGACAGTAGCATCTACTCAAGAGTATCTGATATGTTCAAAATGGAATTCTAAATATTCTTGTGAGCGACGAGTCATTATTTGTCAGGATTCATCTGTAAAAGTATGTACAGAATATTATTGTTTAAAAAAGTTGAAATTGCAAAATGGTTAATGGTTAATTTTAAAATGTTAAATGGTGTAAAATAATATTCTAAGTATATTACTTCCACCTTAACTATTAGATATAAAAGTAATGAACAGTTGTTTCCAATTGTTGTGTTGATTAATGTAATCATAAGTACTTTTTAAACAGATTTCTTTACTTTAAGAATACATGACATAATGAATTAATGCATATTGATTTTAATCATTAAATATTACTAATAATAGAAATTGAAGTACACTGCTTTTCGAATTTCAGATTTTTTTGGGAAATATAGAAATATCACTGGATGTTGATGTGCATGATATTAAAAGCCTGTCATTTTTACTACAGCGTGTTAATGATTTAGTAATTTGCAAAAATGCTGAATCAGTGTAAGTTTAATTTTAATCTGTTTCATTGGGTGGTAACATTTGTTCTTGAACTTTATTGTTTTGATCAAATTTATCTATAGTAAATTGTATATCACACATTTAATTTTTATTTTATAATAATGTATTAATTTTATTTTATAATAATGTTTTATTTTATAATAATGTATTAATCTGTTGAGTATAATTTTTAAAAAAATTAATATTTTCCTATCTTTTTACTGTGACTACAATGAAACCCATACTTTGTGAAAATGCGAAAATATAGCTGATTTGTCCTTATGAATGTTATTTGGGGATTTTTTCTTTTTAATTTGCTGAAAATATTTGTAATTGATAATTTACCAACTTGAAGGTAATTCCTGACAATGCTGGAACCATAATATTGAATTTAATCACTATTTAAGTTAGTTGATAAGTAAATAATTTTTCATTGTATGATAAACAATGTTACTATAAATGCTTATGCAAAATCTGCGTACAAAATCTGCGTATGCAATTAAATGCGTACTTTGTGAAAATTCAAAAATATAGCTGATTTGTCCTAGTCAAAGTTATTTGTTTTTTACTTTTTAATTTGCTGAAAAAATTTGTATTCTGTAATTTACCAACTTGACGATTATACCTCCAGTTTTTGAAAGTGTAATCTGAGATGCTTTGACTGATTTTTTGTCCCCCAAAGGAAGATATTTTAAAGTATTGTGTGATTAAATACTGAATTGACTTCCTATTTTAATAGTCCTGATAAGAATTTATTTGGGATTGATAGAAAATGTTGCTTTTTTTTTTTAAAGGCCTGTTATATATGATGTATTATTCATACTTATCTGCAAATAAAAATATTCTTATATTACTATGTGTGTGTGTTTTTTGGTTAATCAGTATTATTTCTCACAATTTTTTTCCATAAGAGATTATGAACAATGATAAAAAACTTTCTTCACAATTCTTTTCTGTAATTTCATTTCCTTAATTATTAAATTATTACAGAATTCTGAACTAATTTATTCTGAAACCAATACACAATTATTCTGAAAAAGTTTATTTACTCATTTCCTTTAAGAATTTTATTGAATTGTAGCAAAAAAAAACACTTGAAATAAAGATTTTGAATGAAAATAAAAAATTGTTAAATTGAATAAATAAATTCATATTAAATACGCACTAAAATAAAACAACTTGTTTTCGCTAGGAAAAATACGAAAAATCCATATTAAAGCGTATGGTTGTCCGTGTCTAAGCCGCCCGCCAGAGCACGCGAGCGCCCTCTAGGGGCGGCGATAAAAAGGGAGACACATTTTTAACACTGAGCTGCGCCTCCTTCTGTAGCTTCATGGTAGTCCCCTAAAGAGCGATAAATACTTCCCACGGGAAATAGTACTGGGTGTTGATTATCCCCGAACCCTCAATTTGAGAATCGACCTCCCCGAGGCAGCAACCTTAAAACCGGTCTCAGGTCTCTTCTGAAAGGAGGTCTGCAGTCAGTTGGCGCCGATACTTCATGGAGGACGTAAGTAGGATTCCTTCCGCAGCATTTTCCCACGTGGTGATTTGTCAAGTGGCTTTGGTGAAGATTTGTGATATTGTATTTCAGGGATAAATGATGGTTCAGGAGAGAGAATTTTTTTTCTTGATCCGGTAAGTATGTCTTTTCTATTTTAAATACATGTATTTCCTTTATTAATTTTAAACCATTCATAGTATGATATATTAAAATGTGCAATTATTTATCATCTCAGGTTATATCGTCTCAGATTACATTAACCTTCAACTTTTAACTGTACTTGTGTATATTAATTTATTTGTATAAAATTTATAGTAGAATGATTAGCGTACAAAATTTTTAACTGTGATATTCTATTTCAGGGATAAATGATGGTTCAGTAGAGAGAATTTTATTCGTGATCCAGTAATTGTGTCTTTTCTATTTTAAATACATGTACTTCCTTTATTAATTTTAAATCATTCATAGTATGATATATTAAAATGTGTAATTATTTATCATCTCAGGTTTATCGTCTTATTACATTAACTTTCAATTTTTAACCGTACTTGTGTATATTCATTTATTTGTATAAAATTTATAGTAGAATGTTTAACGTACAAAATTGTTAAAGAAAATTTTTTATCCCTTATTACCTTGGTGCAATTGTTATGCTGTTGTGTTATATTCAGAAAACTTCGTAACTTATTGTATCATAAATATTTGGGGTCAAGATATGCCACGTGATTTTCAAGCATATCAATATGTGTAACACCCGCCATTTTGATTACTGGGACTCGACAGCCGCTGTCTTGATTGAGAAAAAAAAAGCGTGTGGCTCTAAACGATAATACATGTATGCATTGGTAAAAAAGTTATAGTTTGATGTTTTGCGCGTAAAATGTTTCCTAAATGTACTTTTTTATCATTTATTAATTTTATGCTATTGTTATATGGATCTTGGGTGATATTGAAAAATTTGTACATTAATATACCATAAATACATTAGTTAAGAATACGCCCTATTTTCAATATGGATCCATCTACTAAAAACTATTTCGAACTTTTATTTCGCTTTCCAAGGCCAAGATATTTTTTATCACTATAACTCAATTTGCTCCTTTCCCTGATATTTCTCATTTAAATTTTTCTGTGCACGTGAAGTTCATATGATAAGTTTTTAGTTTCGTTTGACATGCATTTTCTACTATGATGTATTTAGTTATTACATAATTTACTAGGCCAGCTATATTTCTTCCTTCATTATTTGATCCAATTCAATCCTTTTGTATAATAATTTCTACTATGCGCACATGTATGCCATACTCAATATTTATTGTACAATTACGGAGGGAGAGTAATGATAACTAATGTAAGGAATGCAACTTTCATTACGTGTTGATGCAAATTAGCGCGTGTGTTTTCAAGTATAAAGTGTGTTGGGTAGACAATCTATTTAATTCGTTTAGTTCTATAACCTATGAAGAAGTTTTTCACAAACTGTCAGGTTCTATTTATAGTTTTATTGTTTGTTTTCTAATCTGTAACACGAAAAACACAGAGAAATTCTTCACAAACGTATAATTTCTATTTTTCAATTAGTTCTTCTAAGCTACGTATGCTTTTGATTATTATGCTGTGCCAATTACTAATATTGTACTATTTAATAGTTTAATTGAGAGTATAACACATGATCTCCTAAAATCCAATTTAATTTATTGTCAACAATAACTTCTTGATTTCCATTACTTTCGTTCAAATTCATACATATTTATGGGGGTGATGCTGATCCGTCCACGTTCGTGCCCCTGGATAGCTGCAGCTTTCTGCAGTGAACTAAACATCAGCAAATTTTTTTTCGTTTGAACCAACCTATTATTCCCATTCCTTTTACGAAGCCTGTGAAAACCTACCCGGGGAGAATTGTTTTACTTTTGCTCCTGGGTAAATGCATGTTACCGCAGAAAATACATTTTATTTCGTTTGCATAACTATTTAGTACATTTTGAAGTAAATAGTGCTTGTTTGAAAATATCTGGAGAAAATACTGAGGTCTATATTTGTTGAACGTTCTGTCTCCGAAGACTTTCGTGTAGCTGAAATACATTGAACTGATTAATATAATTTTTTCTCTTGCTAAACATAAGCAAAATGTTTTTCATTTGAACCAACATTTTATTCCCTTTTTTTTCCGAAGCCCGTGAAATCATATCCGGAGGGAATGCATCTGCTTTTGCTCCTGTGTAACTGCCTGTTACACAGCAGAAAATACATTTTATGCAGAATACATTTTATACATTTAATGCAGAAAATACATTTTATTTCTTTTCCATGACTATTTAGTCCATTTTGTAGTAAATTGTGTATATTTGAAAATATCTGGAGAAAATACTGAGGTCTATACTTGTTGAACATTCTGTCTCCGAAGACTTTCATATAGCTGAAATACATTGAACTGATAATATAATTTTTTCTATTGGGCTATTATATGGTTCACATTGCATTTGATTTTGGATCAAATCTTCGTGTTAATTTTTCACATATATAAAAGTTACTTTTAAAAATATGAAATTTCATTTTGTTAAAGTTACACACTTGCCTTTTTGTTAAATGGCTAAGAAAAACTGAATGTATCAAACTGCCGATATTAATATTTTCAGTATCAGGTATTTGAACACTTGCTGGCTAATTCCTTATCATGTATCACCTCATTAAGGATATTCAATCCAAATTTTAAGGGGCTGGTACCTTTAAATTGCTGCAAAAGTCCACAAATACATACATATTTCCGATCTGCTATAACTATAAAACTTATTTTTTATAGAAAAATGAAATGTAGCATCGAAACATTTCTAGATTCAACAGAAAGTTGTTAAATAATTAAAATTCTAACCTTTTTTTCCCACTTATCTGATTGCGCACATTACACATTTATTTTAATGAATATACACAATACTTTTAATTCAAAATAAAGTAATATATTGTGTGTTTAAAATGACGAACTATGAAATGAAAATTAATTCTTCCTAGAAAAAGAGAGTAAAAAATTTACTTTTTAAAATTGAAATTTTTTTTTTGTAAATTTAGCTCTAATTAAAACTTCTATCGTGAAAATCACATAATAATACGTCATTGCCTAAGTATATTATATGCGTATCAAATTTAATGGTTCTATTGTTAAAAATTCTGTGCAGAAGAAGTCTGTAAAAGGGCCACAAGACATCCTACTACGACTTTAAGCATTACGTTAGATGCAAAAGTCATGATGAAAGCCCAAGCAATCTGTGGAAACTCAGATTTGTAGTAAAGAGAAGACTGTAAATCCGCAGAGGTAAAACACTAATGGGCTTGTAAGACTAGCTAAAATGGCAGGAATCCATGCTAACATATAAGTCTTATAAGATACGCTGTTCCATTAAAATCTGTTGTAAAAAAGTATTATGATAATGTAAATCGCAATCTGTTCTCCCGTGGCAAACGTAGATATGTAGCACACCCTAGATAGGAACAAACTTCACTGATGAGAAAGACATCCAATTGACTGTAAAGGGCCACAAGTTATCCTACTACGAATTTCAACATTACGTGAGATGCAAAAGTCATGATGAAAGCCAAAGCAATTTGTGGAAACTGGATGGATTTGTAGTAGAGAGAAGACTGTAAATCCTCAGAAGTAAAACACTAAAGGGCTTGTAAGACTAGGTAAAATGGCAGGAACCCATGCTGGCACATAAGTCTTGTAAGTTTTAGATACACTGTTCAAGTAAAATCTGTTGTAAAAAAGTATTATGATGAGGTAAATCGCAAGCTGTTCAACCGTGCAAACGTAGATAAGACGCAAATAGCTATGGATTTTAGGAACACTTCCCTAGGTCCTGGACTTAGACAAAACCGCCACAATGACTATTTCGTCCTCTTTTATAAAAGTCCTCTTTTGAAAAATGTTATCCTCTTCTAAAATCCTTTTTATATCAGCATGGGAATTCAGTATTTACATTTGAACTTGCTTACAACAGATTAAATAACATTCTGAGTCTGAAAGAGGAGATAATATCAGTTATCACCTCTTTAGGTTCAGGAAGTATCTAAATCTACAGGACATATCTACACACCTGTCAAAACCTCCTAGTTTCATTTCAAAACCTTTTATGAAACCAAACATAACATTCAATGTCTTACTAGAGCCGAGTAACATAATATTCAATTGTTTTAAATGTTCACAAAAATTTGCAAAAAGCATCAGTTTACAAACCTTCGTCATTGTAATTCTTGGTTAGACACTTGTTGGTCGTTCAAAAATAGCTTAATCTTACCTAAGCATTCAACAGATCATTTGAAAACCGAACCTCGGCTGAGCCAACGAACATTGTATATTTACAGTACTTTAAACATGGAATCTACCTCATTCAGTAGAATTTTATGTTGTCTTTTATTTAACCCGAGAGTAGTCGCGCCTTTTCTTAGAACGCCAGTAGTCGCGTTCGGTCCATTTGCCGCCCGCTACCAGTTGGTCGAAAACAGAGTTGAAATTTGTCGGTGTTACTAGATGATCGGAAACGGAGAACATGGAGAAAAAATTATTGATTGAATTTGGAAAGATAAATATTACAGCAATTACTATACATTTAATTTAAATATATATTCAGTTGACATTTACATAAATATTTTTAATATTTTATTTACAAAATAATTTTAAATAATAAAAATTAATAAATAATTTGACTGAATTTATAAAAAAATAGTGAATTACTAATTAGTATAAATTTTCAATTATAAATTTGAAATCGTTCTGAAATAAATCATTTTGAAGGACAGAACCGCAGTAAAAGATACAATTTACATCATTCATTCTTTTAATTAAAATAAATATTCAATTGTATGTTTGAAAGCATGCTTATTTCAGTTAATGTTTAAGTAATAATATTTCTTAAAACAATAAAAACAGGATGAAAATTTCTCTGAAATTATAAATATACAGCAACAATTTCTTTTGAATGAATTGCCACTTGTAGATCGAAAAGCATTATTTCGGAAAAATATTTCGCAAAACTGAACACAAGCAAAGTTAATTTTGTTATACCCCGGAAACAAACATTCATTGAATTTGTAAAAAAAAGAAATTTCCTGCGGCGTTGTTAAATAAATGTGTATTTTCATTTACAGTAAAAATTTTAAAAATAGATAAATTTTAGAAAAATACTTACCCCATTCTTGTAAATATAGTATAAACATTAGTTGTATTATCCAAAAAGAAAAATATTTTTATTTTCATAACTTCTAATCTACATTAGGAAATTCGCATTCTTTCGCACATTCTACACACAAATTAAACGTATGTTCTTTGCAGATATACAAACTACATTGTTCACAAAATTGCTTTGTTTTTCGATTTTGGTTTGTTGTGCAAAAACTACTCCTTTCTGGTTTTGGAGATCGAAGAAATTTTTTGGGGGGTTCACCACAAAATTCTCTGATCTTTCTTTTCCACGGGTTTGGCAATGTTATTATCTGTTTTCTTTCATTTATATGCTCTCTTAATAAACCTAAAGCCAGTTCTTTCAAAAAATAGCGACGAACTATCTTTTTTCCAGTATTTTTTTGAAAAATAATTTGTGAATTTATTCCCGCAATATTCATCAATGAAAAAACACAGTAAGCGGCCACCTATTACTTTTCCTTGCGACAGAATAGGAACCTTTCATTTCATCAACTACATCAACGCCTCCTTTTGTAACATTATAATCATTTATAATATCTGGCTTCATTTGCTGTGATTCTTCTATCGCAGTGTCGTGATGTATTGAAGAAATGAGTAATACGGAAGCATTTTTCTTGGGTACATAAGACACTAATGTTATGTCTCCGTAAAATCCAAATGTGCTTGACAGAACTTTTCGACTTTTTGACGGCAAAAATTCTTTGGGGATTTATTTTTTATTTTTTCTTAATGTCCCAATCATTGTTAGTCTACGGCCACACGAGCGATTTTTCCCTGAGAAACACAGCTGGAAAACAAGCCCCAAAATATAGATAAGCTTCTGTAACATAGGGGTGGCCAAACACAGCTGTTTTTCCCTTTAGCGGGGGAGTTGTCTGTCGCATTCTCAAGGTCGGCCGCTGGAGGATAGAACCAGACCTATTTTTTCTAGCTGGATTTCAAGCCAAATCGGTGGCCACACGTGCGTGAACAGTCGCTGGTAGTATTCAAGACGTTTACGTAAAGATAGGGTATAATGTACAGAGCCTGATTATAATAATCTTAATCCGATTTTTTTTATTATTCCCATTTCTCTTGCTGCTATATTCGTGTGTTCTAGTAATTTTTTATACTTAAATTTTTTATATTTAAAATATCATGGATAATTACTTGGATAGCGAACTTTTGATCTTAGAAATAGGAAAATATCCATGTCTTTATGATGCACGGACAAAGGATTTCAAAAACCGGGAACTAAAAAGAGAAACATGGATGACCGTAACAAAGAATGTTATTGGGGAAAAATGGGACCAGATGGACGAAAATGGAAGAAATAAAATTGGTAATTAGTAAAACAAATTAAATTTTATTTTTTAAGTTACAAGTTATAACCTAAGTTGTAAGTAGGTGATAGTTATAACTAGATCGTGGATTATATACAATTGCATACAATATTTTCTGATTTGCATGTGTCTTTCTATTAAGTATATAATAAATAAAAATTGCATTCGCTTCAGAAAAAATATATTATATAAAAGTTATATCCCCGCTTTACACATCTGAACAACAACAGAAAAGGTGACTGCCTACGTTCGGAGCCAATTTTTTTAAGAAATTGTTTTTTTAAGGATTTTTTGGTCTCATATGGTAAAACAGCATTTAAAAATAAAAAATAAAAAAAAAACTTTCCTGTAAACACCATACTTTTTTATAAATTGGTCAATTTGAAGTAATTTTTAATGAAATTTAGCTAAAACGCTTATCACTCTGAACAAAATTCTAATGCTACTATTTTAATTTCCTTCTCACACATGATATATATAACAGTTATCTTTAAAATGACCTACAATCTAAGAGAAATTATAAAATGCAAAAATAAAACAGACAATTTTATGTTCCAATATGAAAGTTTTCCCCAATTCGTCATTCCTTTCCTTATAAAAACAGCCCCAAACAAAAAACTATTTATTATACATCAATTATTGTACGTCATTTCATTAACAATAGCATCTAAAACATTTCCTGAAAATTTTATCAAATTATATGCATTATTATGTGAAATATCATGATAACGGTAGAGATTTGTGCTAAAAAACATAATTCTGAGAAAAACGCCTTTAAAGTTGTTTGTCACTTCAGTTTTGTATTAGACGATGTTTTTTAAAATAGCTATAACTCTGCTTCTAATTGATGTAGAATGAAAATCTAAACGGTTTTGAAAAGAGAAAAGATTGAATTACAAGATTCTTGCAAAAAATAAAATTGACCAAAATGGTAAAAAAATGGACGCATTTAAAGCTGTTTGTCACTTAAATTTTGTATTAGACGATGTTTTTTTAAAATAGCTATAACTCTGCTTCTAATTGACGTAGAATGAAAATCAAAACTGTTTTGAAAAGAGAAAAGACTGAATTACAAGATTCTTGCAAAAAATTAAATTGATCAAAGTAGTCAAAAAATGGCATTTTCAACGTAGGCAGTCACTTTAAGTATATTATAAATAAAAATTGCATTCGCTTCAGAAAAAATATATTATGTAAAAGTTATATCCCCGCTTTACACATCTGAACAACAACAGAAACCTTATTTTAAATATGTTCTTTTGTTCAGGTAAGTAATATTTAGATCAATATTTAGATAAATAAGTAATATTTAGACCTATTTCTATTTGAAGTGCATATTTATATTTTTAAGTGTATATTTGCATGGATATTTTTGCCATTTTTAAGTGCATATAATCCGCTGTCTTGTTATAACAAGAGGGCATTATACAAAACTTGCTAGTATACAATTTTAAAGAATTTGATACAAAATTATTGCTGTTATTAGTTAGTAGTTTGTACTGTGTACTCGTAACAAAAAAGTTCCTATTCTGCAATGTTGCAAGAACGATTTTGCCAGGGCACTGAACCTGCAGGAGAACAGAAGTAACTTTTGAAACTCTCTCTGGTCTCAACTCCAATGTTGTTTCCTCTTGTTCCAATTGCAGGAATACTTTCTAGTGGGCATGGCAGGGTGTCTTCAAAATTGTAACCATCGCGGTGTCTTACGAAATTGTGAAGCACACAGCATGCTTGTATAATGATGTCGGCCATATCAATACTAACATCGATTGCAACGATCGATATCAATACTAACATCGCATTACAGTATCACTTTTTCTAATTGCAACTTCAACCTTAGATAATAGAGTTTCAAATGAAGATATCGACATTCTATAATACTCAAAAAACTTGTCTGGGTATCCTTTCAGCTTACTGTGTAGAAGTGTAAATTTTCCCTTTACTGATCTCTCACTTATAAGAGGATGTACCCAGTACTTTCTTTGACGTTGTCGGCGAACAATTAATAAAGCACATAACGCGTTAACAGCATTTTCATTTATTGAAACTGGATTCATGTTGTACTGCAAAGCACAAACGACTGACCTCGCATGAAGAAACCGCACGTGTGGCCGGCGTAGATTTTCAAGATGCGGGTAAAGTCCCAGCGGGGGAAAAAAATGTCACATGCACGTGTGGCCGGCTGGTGTAGATTTTCCAGCGCGGGGAAAAGCCGTACCGGGAAAAATCGCTCGTGTGGCCGTAGCCTAAGATTGTTATCCTCTAAAAGGGATTTTGCTAAAGGAATTGATGTGAACCAATTGTCCATTGTCACATTTCTTCCGGTGCCTGATATATGCGCATTTAGACGTTTCACAACGTCATATGGAGAATTGCTCAAAAGAAAGGGTCCATTTGGTTGCTGACCAGCATAAATTTCTAATTTGCTAACATAAAAGTTTATAGCATCAACCATTGCATATATTTTGATGCCATATTTAGCTGGTTTCGATTTCATGTATACACGAAATGAACAGCGACCACGAAATTGTTCCAGCATTTCATCAATAATGACGTATTCACTCAAAGTGAAGTGCTTTTCGAAAGCGTCATTTATTTCGGAAAATATTTCCCTGATGGGGGCTAACCTATCTAATGCACGCCTTTCTTTTCTGCTGTTCATATCGTCAAACCGTAAACATTTCAATAAAAATCGAAATCTCCGTAAAGGCATTGTTGATTGGAAAACATCGACACCTGTGCCATCATCGCTCCATAAATCTGTTAAATTTTGATGGGATGACTTCATAACCCCAGCAATATAAAGAAGTCCTAATACTGCTTTTAGTTCTGTTACGCATGTTAATTTACAGTCTCTTTCTCTCGAATAATTAGGCTGTTGACATTTTATATAAATATTTGTATAATTAACAATCTTCTCTAAAATGTTATCATTGAAAAATAGTTTCCAGGCATCTAAAACTGTCTTTGCATCTTTTGCACTGTTACGAACTCCTGGTGTTTGAGAAACTATGTTGTGTTGTCTCCGTCGCACATTTGATCTAGGAGAATTCTTTTCCCATTTGGTAAGATTATCTTTACCAATAAAAAATTCGACGACGATATCACACATCCATTTTCTCCTACTTCATTATCTGATTCTTCAACATCAGTTTCCTCATCATCGTTTATATCTAAGGAATTTTCTTCCTCTGATGAACTGACTTCATCACTAATAGAATCCTCTTCTAAATTATCAAACAGTTCTAATGCTTCCTGAACAGTTAAAATTTTTTTACGAGACATACTAAAAATAGTTAAATGGTCTTTTAGCAAAAGAGCAGAAAGAAAGCCAGACTAAAGTCTAACTGACAGTCAAGGTCAGCTACGCGGAGTTTCTAAATTGTACCTTTAAGGGGAGATGGGTTACAGAAAGATAACTGATTTCGGCGGCAAATAGACCGACGCGCGACTACTCCCGGGTCAAAGACGAAGCAGAAATGTAATTAAAAACTTGGTAGCTGATTTCATCTATTTTTGAAGCTCCTTTACGGCAGCTTTTACACATAAAGCATCCTCGTGTATGAAGCAATGAAAATCTTATCAGTGGATAACCGACATCTTTTGCAAACAGATTTACAAATCAGAAATCTTTCACAGCCGCATTCGTAATGTTGCCCTGCTGTGAATTTCCGACAGCTGGAGAAGATCCTAGACGAAACAAATCTCCCTCGAGCAGTTTTGAATTACTAGTTTTATTATCGGGGAAATTGAAAGAATCGGTGTTAGAGAACATACTGTTTTGGCGCGCGATTACACGTGCCATAAAATTTAGATTATTAGGAATTAGCAATTAATAAATGAAATAACACTAGATTAATGAATGCCAGCCATATAATAACGAAACACATTTAATATAAGAAATAGGTAATAAAATTGGTTAAAAAGAGATACAGCAGAAGCTGGAGGCCGGACATAGCCAGGCAGACACACAGACGAGGGTCAGAGCGCAGAGTGGTGTGCTATATGGGAAAAATGTCCATCCGCATAGCTTCGGGTTACCGTACGTTTATTTCGCCAATTGGCGGAGGAAACAGTTCTTTATCGCTCGGCTGGCGTAGTGATCCGCTGCACACTCCCTCCGCAGTGTCATTGAAAATGGACATAACGATGAGGGGGCCGAACAAGTCGCCCAGAGCGGGTTTTTTGTATGTTCGGTGGTGTATCAGCACACTGAGAAGTACGGGTTGTTTGCATATTCAGTGATGTATTAGTACGCTGAGGGGAAGTAGATGAATTGTCTATAGCTATAAAGGCCGGTTTGAGGCGATCGATGGAGATTGTTCGTGTGGCTCCCTTAATCTCCAGATCAAAGGTTTTATCTCGTCTTAGGAGTACTTTATAAGGTCCATCATACGGGGCTTGGAGGGGTTTTCGTACACCGTCATGGCGAACAAATACATGTGAACACACGTTGAGGTGAGGGTGCACAAAAATCGCTCTCTGTCCATGGCAGGATGTTGGAACTGGACTCACTGTTGCGAAATGTCTTTTTAAGTCCTCCACCAGTTGTTTGGGTGAGGCATCAACCGGTGTTGGGTCAAAAAACTCTCCGGGGAGTCGCAGAGACTTGCCGTATACCAGTTCGGCTGTCGTCGCACCGAGATCCTCTTTGAAGACGGAGCGGAAACCGAGCAGCAAGGTGGGCAGTGCTGTAGTCCACTGATCTGTGTTGTAGGCTTTCAGGGCTGCCTTCAATGGGCGGTGGAATTCCTCGATCAGGCCATTTGCCTGGGGGTGGTACGGGGAAGCTCTGGTTTTTTTTATTCCTAGTAGCTGAGAAAGGGCACGAAATAAGTCACTTTCAAACTGCCTGCCCTGGTCAGTGGTGATGCGGACAGGACAGCCAAATCTAGCAATCCAGTGAGTAAAAAACTTCTGCGCTACTGTCTGTGCAGTGATGTCTGGGATTGGGACAGCCTCTGGCCACCGTGTGCACCTATCTATCATAGTTAAACAATAATAATTTCCTTGGGAAGGAGGGAGAGGACCGACAAGGTCGAGATGTATGTGTTCGAACCTCTGTGATTGGTCTGAAAATTTCCCTACTGGGGTTTTGGTATGGCGGGTTATCTTTGACTTTTGGCATGGAATGCAATGCCTAGCCCATTTGGTACAATCTTTTCGAATGGAAGGCCAAACGAATCTGGATCGAATTAATTTTGACGTACTGCGAATACCAGGATGAGATAAATTATGTAAGGATGCAAAAATTTTCTGCCGAAATGGTTCAGGAACGAAAGGACGTGCAGTACCCGTTGATAGGTCACAATAAATAGGTGTTTCCACTTCTGGTAAAGTTATTGTTTTGAATTGTAGAATTTCAGAGTTATTGATTAAATTTTTTAGCTCTGGATCGGTTTGTTGCGCTTGAGCAATTTCCCTGTAATCTATGGGGTTTGGCATGGATATAGCGTCTATCCGTGAAAGCGCATCTGCCGCGATATTTTCTGAACCTTTTATGTGATGAATATCAGTTGTAAACTGGGATATGAAATCCAATTGCCTAGACTGTCTTGGAGAGGATTTGTCTGAGCGTTGCAGGAAAGCGTAAGTTAGTGGTTTGTGATCCGTATATAAGGAAAAATTTCTCGCCTCGAGCATATGCCTAAAATGTTTGATGGCAGCATATGCTGCTAATAGCTCTCTGTCATAAGCGCTATAGTTCTGTTCTGTTGGGGAAAGTTTACGGGAGAAAAATGCAAGGGGTTGTAATGCCCTGTCCACTACCTGCGACAAGGTCCCTCCAATTGCAAAGTCAGATGCATCGACTTGTAAAATCAGTTCAGCCTCTGGTTTCGGGTGTGCCAGTAGAACCGAGTTTGATATTATTTGTTTGCAAATTTGGAACTCTTCGTCAGCTTTATCTGACCACTCCAGTTTTGTTTTATCATTTTTCTTTGCCCCCTTTAAATAAGAAGTTAAATGTACTTGATGTTTTGCTATATTCGGTAAAAATCTACGAAAAAAATTCAAAAATCCCAAAAATCGCTGAAGTTCTTTAACAGTTTTTGGTTGTGGATAATTGATGATCGGTTTAACTTTATCAGGTAAAGGCGTGGTGCCATTACTAGTGATTAAATGTCCTAAAAAGGGAATCTCTGATGCGCCAAATATACACTTTGAAACATTTATGGTTAGTCCATATGCATTTAATCTCTCAAGTACAATTCGTAAATGATCCTTATGCTCTTCTTCAGTGGTACTAAATATTAAAATATCGTCCAAATAAACATAGCAAAATTTGAGCTCGCCAAGGATTTCGTTCATAAATCGCTGGAATGTTTGTGCTGCTCCGCACAGCCCAAAATTTAAATATGGGAACTCAAATAACCCAAACGGGGTGCAAACTGCAGTTTTCTGTATATGCTCCGTATGCACTGGTATATGGAAGTAGGCCCTAACAATGTCAAGTTTTGAAAAAATGTTTTTACCATGGAGTGCATTAGAAAAGTCTTGTATGTGTGGTATGGGATAACGGTCCGGTACAGTGCGAGCATTTAATTTCCTATAGTCCCCGACAGGGCGAATGCTACCTGAACTTTTTGAAACAACATGGAGAGGTGATGACCATGGGGATTTAGATGGCCGGCAAATGCCCTGGTCCATCATAAACTGAAATTCCTTTTTCACCGCCTCGTATAATTCCGGATTTAGCCGTCTATGTTTACTGTGAATTGGAGGGCCAGTTGTTTCAATGTAGTGTACCGTGTTATGTTTAACAGGCTTTACGCCGGAGGCTACTTTTGTTAACTCTGGGAATTCCGCTAAGATTCTGTGGTATACTGAATCGCCAGAAATAAGTTTTACGGAAAAATAATTTGAAGATTTTGAAATTTTCCCAGGTTGGCTAAGTTTAGTGACATTGTCTATCAGTTTACGCCGTTTAAGGTCTATTAAAAGGTCGAAATGCTGTAGGAAATCGGCTCCTATTATAGGGACAGGAACTTTAGCTATTAAAAATTTCCATGTGAAATTTCGTCTAAGACCTAAGTCCACATTCATTAATTTTGATCCGAAAGTGTATATTTTTGAATTGTTAGCCGCAAATAATTTCAGAGAATCAGGCTTTGGGTTTTTTAGGTTACTGGGGACGGGTATACAAGAGACATCTGAGCCTGAATCAATCAAAAAATTAAAATGATTTTTCGTATCATGTACATGCAAACGATATGATTGTGCGACTGTCGCTGATGAATTTCGATCGACAGCCGCTACTGAGAGTTTTCCTGATCATTATTAGCATTATAAGAGCAGGGTGATTGGCAATTTAGTGCTTTTTTTCCAAACCGGGAATGGTAGTAGCAATAATCTCCCTTGCGGTCACCGGAGCGCCCGCGCGAAAAATTGCGCTGTTTGTTTGTGTTCCCCTGAAAACGGCCTCTGCTCCGATCGCGGGAGAGCCGTTCTATTTGTTTACTCAAAGCGACTATCTCCCTTCGAAGAGCGCTAAATTCGTCGGGGGAGGAAACGCGCGGGGTACTTTCGACATTCTTTGTTTCGAAGACAGCTGCGGTGGTTTGCCCGACGGCGGAAACGGTGCTGTCCATTGTAGAAACGCGGACCTCGGAGATTTTGTCCGCCATTTTGGCTAAATTGTCTAGTGATTCTGAGCTAATGGATAAAATAGCTTGCATTTCAGATGGAAGTCTCTGCAGCCATAATGACTTGAGAAAATCGTCGTTAATGCCGTTACCCCCTAATTCTCGCATTTTTCGTAACAAATGGGACGGTTTATCATCGCCCAAATGTAGCTCTGATATTAACCTACGAATTTGCTCGTTTTCCGAAGCTGAAAATTCGGCTATCAATCTAGTTTTTAAAGTTTCGTATTTTTCCGTCGCGGGAGGTGTGAACAAAATATCAGAAACCATGGATAAAGTTTCGGGGTCGATGGAAGCGACAAGATGATTGAATTTCGTGATGTCGTTTGTGATTTTTGCTAATGCAAAGTTGCTCTCGACTTGGATAAACCATAACTTAATGTTGGTTTTCCACAGTGGCGGAATTTTTACGGCAAGGTGGGATACATGTGATCCTGTATTCGCAGCTTGATCATCCGATCCAGGCATGATTAAATTATCAAATAAGGGAAATACTTTTTAGGTAAAATACACAACAGGCAGTAGAAAATATATACAGATATTAAAAATAGCACAAAATAGTTACGATAACCATGAAAATAGTACCATACATAAAAAACATTGGGGAGCAAGAATTTGTAAATATTTTACCACAATGATGGGGATTATATGAATAAATGACCAATCACAGAGAAATGTAAAGGAAAATTGAACACATACCTCCTTCCCGATGAACAATGCGTCGAAGGTAATACATTACGTGGAGCAAGTCGTTGATTGGAATCCAACACGTGGTTTGAACGCGGTGGGGAATTATCCCGAAATAATGAATATTAAAAAATTAGTATTACTTGAATTTTAGTATTTTAAACTTATTAAGGCTGGTCTTTGCATATTTTGGAAGATTAAAAAAGATCCGGGTCACCAGTTTGGCGCGCGATTACACGTGCCATAAAATTTAGATTATTAGGAATTAGCAATTAATAAATGAAATAACACTAGATTAATGAATGCCAGCCATATAATAACGAAACACATTTAATATAAGAAATAGGTAATAAAATTGGTTAAAAAGAGATACAGCAGAAGCTGGAGGCCGGACATAGCCAGGCAGACACACAGACGAGGGTCAGAGCGCAGAGTGGTGTGCTATATGGGAAAAATGTCCATCCGCATAGCTTCGGGTTACCGTACGTTTATTTCGCCAATTGGCGGAGGAAACAGTTCTTTATCGCTCGGCTGGCGTAGTGATCCGCTGCACTGTTATCGGTGAGTTTTTCTGCCCCAGTGCTCCTTTGCCATCTGAGCGCGAGCTTTTCACCCATCCCTCTCCCGTCGCTGAGCCTGTTGACACCCATAAGTTCTCGTCGGAGAAGGTCTGGTCGGAACTCCGCCCCTGGTCCCGATGGGCTAACCTATAATCATTGGCATAGTGTGGACCCTGAGACCAAAACCTTGGTGGTCATTTATAATTGCTGCCTGAAGAACCTTCAGATTCCTGACGCCTGCAGGGAGTCGACTATATTGATACCCAAGGATGGGGACAGGGACTCTCCGAGTGATTGGAGACCCATTGCCCTGGGAAACACTATAGTCAAGACTTTCAGTGGGTGCCTCGGGAAGCGCCTTGTGTCGTGGTGCGAGGTTAACTCAATCCTGTGCCCTGCTCAGAATTGGTTTCTTCCCTACGACGGCGCATTCTAAAACAACTACGTTGTCCAAAGGAAGCTTCATGAAGCCCGTAGATTACACAAAGATCTGTGTATAATGTCCCTCGACATCTCAAACGCGTTTGGGCCCGTCCCACATGAAGGTATCTTCTTTGCCCTCCGGGAATGTGGTGCTGGAGATGACTTCACGGCCCTTATACGGGATCTTTATAGAGACACGGTCACGTCTTTCCTTACGGACCAGTGGCTATCTGAAAAGTTCGATGTCAATGCCGGGGTGGGATACTATTTCATACGTGCCAAGTGTCCCGTAAAAAACGTATTCGTTCCGTTTTTTAAGCTTTGTTACGGAAATATGTTTTCAAGCAAAAATGTCCCGTATTTTTACTTCCGCAGCACCATCGCTCCCCCCCCCCCTATATCGCGTTTTCGAGATTCCCCTCCTAGCAGTTTACACTATACAAAAACTTCCTGGACAGAAAGCCGCTTCTACAACATTAGAAAGAGAGAGAAAGTCAACATCATGTGCTTCACCTAAACTAATAAAAAAAGTAAAATCAACCTCATTTGCTTCACCAATATCAGTAAAAAAAATCGTCTACCAATAATAAACGCATATTGCAGCGGGAAGAAAGAATTTTCTTTCATTAAGTTTGATCATGCTTTAGCATTTTTTGTGAAAAATGTGATTGTCATTTATGAAACATATAATGTGATGTTTCAAATTGAAGACCCGAAAATTCACAAGATGAGAAGAGAGTTATCGAATTTTTTTGAATTGTTGGTGAGATTTGGGAAAATATCTGTCATAACTAGCTCTAAATGTGTACTTAATGTGAAATTTGATGTATTTAAAAATCAGAAGGATGATAGAGATTTAGTTATAGGATCCAAAACATCAGAATTTGTCAAAGAATTGTCTGAAAGCTAACTTTTACAGTTCTATTCTTGTCTTCTTGGTCTCAACATTAACGTTCAAACTACTGTTCAAACATGTAACGTTCAAACATGGCGTTCAAACTACTGACCTCAGGAGATGAACGTGTCGCCGCACTGGCATAGGATGAACTCCACGAACTATTGGGAATCCGCTCTGGGTCCGAACCTACTAACTCCGAACTTGTGGATTATCTCTCAGGGAAGGAGTACCATAGTACCTCCAAACCCATCTCAAGTATTTGGACCCAGGCCCGCTCCACCTCCTCCCGTCTTGGAGTTAACTGTAACATCCACGACGACAATTCCCTCTCCATCAACATCGGGAAAATTGCTATAAGTGGCAGGAAACGTATATTCAAAGACCTACTTCAGGGATTTCCGTGCTGAAGTGTTGGCCTCCAAACCACATCAAGGGAAATCCTTCCCGTTATTCTCTCTGTCACATGCTTCTACCCACATCCATCGGGCTGACGAATACACCTGCTTCGCGGATTGGAGGTTCATCCATAAGGCTAGGCTTGGATTGCTCCAGCGTAACGCTTAGGACTACAGCGGTGCCTCCAATCCGGACGACAAGAGCTGTAGGCACTGTCTCTTCCCTGAGGAAACCCTGCCACCTGTGGTGAAACACTTCAGGACGATTCTCCACCTCACTGTCAAGCGACACGACGCTATTGTGAAACGTTTAAAGTGTGCCGTCTCTGGTAAGTGGGATGGAACGAAGTTAAACACTTGTTCCTATGATCCTATGGTAGGTGGGATGTTAAGTAAATCCATTTCATTCATCCTCTTCTGCATCTCCATTTACAACAAAAAAAAAGGTTTGCAAGATACGATGGATGAGTATATCAAACCACTATCTATTTCAAAGCAAAAAGCCATCGACACGCACATTTTGAAAATGATTGTGAAGGAATACATGCCCTTCACTATCGTGGAAAATGGATAATTCAAAGAACTGCTACGCTTGCTTTGTCCCATTTATAAGCCGCCTAGAAAAACACTATTCACGACTCATTTGCATATGCTATATAATGATATTGTGGACATTGTCCGTGACAAGTTGTCCGTGTTGGCACTGCCGTATCCAACTTTTTTATTCAAGAAGAAGGGGTTCCTCAAGGGAGTGTCCTCAGTGTCACTCTCTTCTCTATAAAAATTAATAATATTTTAAAACAATTACCACCTTCTGTGCGGGGGAACTTGTATGTTGACGACTTGCAGATTTGCTGTCAAGGTAAAGACATGGCATTCATCGAACGTCAACTGCAAACTGCAGTCAGACGTATAATGACTTGGAGTGATAAAAATGGTTTTAGCTTTTCTTCTGATAAAACTTCATGTGTGCACTTTTGCCGTAAACGTGGGATCCATCCGGATCCCGAAATTTTTATTGAAAATCATAAAATAAATGTTGTGGACACGGTTCGTTTCTTGGGCATTGTCTTTGACCGGAAGATGACATATCTTCCACATGTTTTACAGCTGCGAAGAAAGTGCGAGAAATCTCTCAATCTTCTTAAAGTTTTATCGAATACATCGTGGGGTGCTGACAGGACATCTATGTTACGTATATACAGATCGGTAATCCGTGCAAAACTAGACTACGCCTGCCCATCATATGGTTCGGCTCGTGAATCCGTTCTTAGAAAACTTGACACTGTGCACCACAGTGCACCTCGTATTTGCTCTGGTGCTTTCCGAACTTCACCCATTCAGAGTCTCTATGTCGACTGTCTCGAACCATCTTTGTATCATACTCGCCATACACTTTCATTGAACTATTTTTTTCGTGTCCTATCTCATCCTAATCATCCTTTACATGACATGCTACTTGATAAGCAGTATGATTGCCTGTATCAAAACCGGCCATCCTGCATACCGTGTTTTGGCTTTCGTATGCGCTCCTTCATCCAAAATACCTCTCTGGAAGATATAAATGTCTGTGTACGTCCCTTATTTGACTTTCCTCCTTGGAAGAAAAAATCTATATCATACATTAATCCTTTTCATAATTTTAACAAAACCGACACCGATCCATCCATATTTAAACAACTTTTTTACTCTCATCGTCACAGCTTCTCTAAGTATAAAGATATTTATACGGACGGCTCGAAAACAACTGACCATGTCGGTTGCGCCTATATTTATAAATCGGAAATTCATAGTTACAAAATTCACTCATCGTGCTCAGTTTTTACAGCAGAAATTTTAGCCATTAAAAAAGCTCTTGATTTTATTGCCCGTCATCGGAATAAACATTTTATTATATACTCGGACTCTTTGAGCGTACTCGAAAGCTTAAAGTCTGGCAAGGGTGATCATAGTTTGGTCTCCATTATTTTAAATCTTCAGCATAGTTTAGAACACCGTGGTTATAGTATTTTATATTGTTGGATCCCAGCACATGTCGGGATCACTGGAAATGAGCTCGCAGACACTGCCGCTAAAAATGCAAGTATGACTTTATATCACCCTGTCCCTTACACTGACATCAAACCTACTATCAGGAGTTTAATTTTGGACAAATGGCGCTCTGCATGGAACCTTCTTTTAGATAATAAACTACATAATATAAAGCCCACCATCAGTGTCTGGCCCACATTATATCCTAGAAAACTGGATGTTATAATAACGCGTTTGAGAATAGGACACACTAGGGTCACTCACAAATATTTGCTGGAGGGAGAAAATGCCCCCATCTGCTTTCACTGCAACTGTGACCTTACCATTTTACATATTTTAACTGACTGCACAGGTCTTACCAACTTTTATTCTAAATACTTTGGTTCAACTTCTCTCACCTTAAAAGATCTTTTAGGCGAAACACCTCACCCTGCTATTTTTCGTTTCTTGAAATGTACAGGTTTTTACCCATTGATTTAATAACTTTTTTCTTTCCTTTATATCATTTTGTAATACTTGACTGCAATCTAGATGGGGAAACCCCATCTAGATGTTTTGACTTTAACACTAGTGCGTTTTATCTTCTTTCTTGACCTTTAATCTCAGACTTTACCTTGTGTTTGGCGCAGCATGTCCTTTCTGGACCTTGCGCCATTAAACCCTAACCAACCAACCAACCGTGACAAGCTGAATAAAGCGACTGCTGAATGTTTAACCATTGATGGGTGGACATCGATTGATAATGACAGCTTTATAGCTGTCACAGACCATTACATAAACGATGATACTAAGTTGGAGTGTTATTTGTTAGGCTGCGTGGAATTCAATGAAACCCACACGTCGAAACATATAGCTAAATTCCTCAGCAATAAGAGAAAACGGTTGGAGGCACATTCCGTGCTTTGCTCATTCTCTGAACTTAGTGGTACAGAGTGGTCTGAAAGAGATAAAAAGCATCACTGATATAGTAAAAGCAATTGTAGCAAGAACATTTTAAAAGGAGTGCAGTGACTCATACAAAATTAAAAAATTCACAAACACAGATGGGTCTACCTGAGCTGAAACTCAAACAAGACATGATAACACGGTGGAATTCAACATTCGAAATGTTTTCAAGATTCTTGAAAAACAAAGAACCCGTGTTGCCAGCATTAAAAATTCTACAACTAAATTTTCAGCTGACACCAACCGAATGGGAGATTCTCGAGCAGGCTGTTCAGTTCTTAATTGTATTCAATTCGGTCACATCAGAGATATGAGCAGAAAAAACTGTTTCTGTTTCAAAAACTTCTGAGTTGCGCAGAGTGATTTTAAAACACATAAACTTAGCTCAGCCTGTTCACGAAGAAATAAAAAGAATGGGCGAAAAATTCAGTGAGAAGATGAATAGGAGGTTTAAAGATTACGAAAATTTAGAGATCCTGCAGCAATCAGTGTTTTTGCACCTTCTGTAAAAAAAAAGGTATATTGGATGTAAAATATCCAACTTTTTTAAACAGTTTTCAGCGGAAAATTTCTTCCCTGAAATCGAAATTTGAAAGGACTGCTGAAAATGGCGAAACTTCGCGAAAAGATGCATGTAACGGCGAAAAAAATACTACTAAATCTGAGTATTTAGTTGATTTATGGGCAGACTACACAAGCAGTCGAGCCTGTTACAATAAGTCCATTGTCAGCATCCATTGTAGAAATTGACTGCTACCTGAAAGATAGATATTTATCTCCAAAAGGAGACCCTTTGATTTATTGGAAACTGAATAAAGATAGATTTCCAGCTCTTTACGAAATGGTATTGAGTCGTTCGTGTCTACCTGCTACCTCCGTGCCTTGTGAAAGAATATTTTCAAAGGCCGGAAATCATTTAATAGAGAAAAGAACCAGATTGACAACGTCAAAATTATCAATATTATTTTTAAACGTAAATTTATAACTAAATTTATACTTCCTGAATTTTTATTCCATTTTATAAGTCAAGACATTTTCCCAACAATTTGTTATTTCATATATCTAAGTGTAGATATCTGAATGTTTTACATTTGTTAGTATTAAATTAACATAAATAAAAATTTATGTGAGTTTTCATTTATTAATTCACTATATGATAAATCGTATTTAGTGGATATATAACCAGTGATTTAAATAAAACAAACACATAAATACAATTGGGTTGCGGTATACCGCTCCATTTATTAAGCCAAGTCTCTTCCCTTGAAAGTTTCATTAATATAATTCTTAATACATAATACAATCTGCCATCATACGATTGCTTGAAGTTCATCACGGTAGAAAAAATACCTAGAATACTTAGAAAAGAGGTTTTAAAATAATAAGTTGCTGATTTCCTCACCACGTTAGACTTACAACAATGGCGCCTTATCCTCCTTTTGCAAGGCGAGGATTCCCCAATAGGGATATGTTTCCTTAAATTTATTTTATAATGGATTATGTATCGTGCATTACAATACAATAAAAGATTGCGCAATACAAAACAGTACACTACAGCAATACAACACATACAACAACAAAACATACATACGATACAAAACAGTAATATACAAGATTGTGCAATAGCAGCATAGCTTAATACTCAAAAAGAGAAAATAAAATTTGAAGATAATGTACATAAAGGGTTTTAAAATAAAAAATAAAAGTTCTTTCATTTGTCTTCAACATTTTCTTCTGTTACAGCTTCCACTGCCTCCAACACTCTTTTTTTTTTAATGATAAATTTTGTTTGGCATTAAAATTATTGATATTTGGCAGCAAAGATCTGAAAAATAACATAATTATTCTCATCGTTTTCTTTATTGACTTTATCTTTGCTTGCAAATATCGCTTTGCCACATCCTCAAAATTTTCTTTTTTTAGTGGGAGGTTCACTCTCTTCGGGCCTTTTTTCGTGTTGAAATTCAACATTAGTGTCTCTTTCTCCCACGGTAGATTCACATATCGAAGGCAAACTTGAATCTAAAATGTTCTCACCAGCCTGGCTGATATTTTGTTCACTATCCAGACTACATATAATGGAAATCTGTTCATCATCCTCAATAAATGCTCTTGTATTTTGCTGACTGTCATCAGTACAGGCCACATGATCATCGAGGTTGCTTGTTTGTCTAAAATAAAATTTGCAAAAAAATAAATATAGCTTTCATATTAATTAATGATTCTACACAGCATTAAGTCTAGAATTCGTTCAGAACTGTATTATGATAGACTTGATAAATAAATTTATAAGTTAACTAAACTTTTTGATTCTCATCTTTATCTGATATAGAGTAAGTGTTTATGTATAAGTGGAGGTAGTTAGCTTTCAAAACATGAATGCAAAAATTAATGTACTAGTTAAATAAGCACCACTTAAAATGATTAACCATGTCTTCGTTGATGAAAATTTAGAAAAAAAAATACGAGTAAAAGTTAATACATATATAGCACCTTGGTTATACTGTAGTATTTATGAAACAGAATGTAAAAGTCTAAGTGAATATGAAATACTAAATTATCATTATCACTATTTTTAATTTAGCAAATAAACAAACAAAAAAATTTACAATGAAATGCACATAAGCAACTTACTTCCTTCACTTTGTAAACGGAACCCAAATCCCTAAATATAGCTGCAAATAGTAAGATTTTTTTACCATTTCAGCCCCAGATCCACTGCGGGGCTTATTTCTCAGATGCCGGAGAAAGCTATTCCTTATATTCTTCCACCGAGTCTTGCACTGTTCAACTAAACAAATATAAAGTTGAATTAATAAAAAATAAAAAGTTGCTTCTAAATATTAAAATATACATTCCTAAATTATGATTGAAACAGAGATTTCCATACCTGATACACTCTTATCCATTATTAAATTTTAAATTATTCTAAATTTTATAAACCATAGCTTTAATTTTAAATTCTATTCATATTACACACTTTATTGACTAAATATCAAGAACAGTACCATAAAAGTTTGATCTCCTTCATGTTTAATTACTTTATCAAAATAATACTTAGATAAAAGAAAACCTTTGGTTTATCTCCTCTCCTGTAAATGCATGAAATGAACCTTAAATGTAATCAAATTTACAGAGTAAATAAAAGTTTTCTAAATTTTCAATTATTTTTCAACCATACCATAAAAATTGTAAAATATATTTCAATTAACTGGTGCATCATTATCTGTTAAAATTAACAACGATATTTATAGTTGTTAAAATTTATTATTTTTAAAATAGAAATATTTTTATCAAGAAACAATTGTACTATACTCAATGAATTCATTAATATCTAAATCATATAACAGAGAATGTAGAATTCATTCACTTAGTTTATTAATGTATTCAGTACCTACTGATTTTTGAAATGCTGTGGGTATTTACCTTCATAAAATAAGGAAGATTATAACATATTTACAGTTTACAACAAGAAGAAAATCATTTTATATCAATTTAATTAGACTCAGCTTAAATACACTTTACAAAAACTAAATATTCTCAATTAAAAATCTTAAAATTGTTACTCACCCGAGAAATTCAGCTGTAGAGAAATCTCATGCCAGGCTTTCTCTACGCTATTCCTATTTGAATATTCTGGTAACAAATAGTTGTATACCGCAGGATATTTTTCTATAACTGAAAGAAAGCGCACATTGAAATCGAAGATTTCAAATATGAGATCCGCCATGATGCGTCTTATGAAACAAGCGACAAATATACTGCACGTGCTATCTGTGCGACCTCGATCACACTGCGAACAGATGGCGCTATAGTGTCTGACGTTTCATTGGTGTGAGTACTCGGCGCAGAAATAACTGGTTTTCCAATGCAGTTTATGTCAGACATGCGCTATCGTGTTGCGTGCTTTTTTGGCGTGAGGCCCGCCTGAGACTCTCCAGTTGTATATTTTCTCCTCGTCTGTACCAATCGTTATCGAGAGGTCAACCCATCCCGTCCCGAATGGTCCGTTATAAGTGGGAGAGCTATCCGGGTTGTTGAGGATGTGCAACCAGGTTAAGTATTGGGATCCCCCTTTCATTAGTGGGCCTAGGGCTCCAAACTGTGGACTTCGCTTTGGAGTCTCCCAAAATAATCGCTTTTGTGTTAGCGTTGCTATCGAGAATCGTTCTGAGAATACTCAAATGGGGTTCAGTTCTGTCGTCGTCCCCTCTGGGTGACGGGGAGAGGTATATCGAGTTTACTATATACCATTCGCTAAAAAGCTGTAACTTAACTGCCACCAAGTGCTCAGTAACCATTAACTTGAGCATATTGATCTTTCTCTTCATTGCTAGGGCAGTTTTTGGGCTGTTATGAGCTACAACTGCGTATAGATTAAGCCAGGACTCCACTTCACCAGAAACAGAAAACGGAATTTTTTTCTGTTTTCCGTTTCTGCTGAGATTCCGTTCTTTCTGTACTCCACTTCACCAGATTCTGCTCAGACAGATTCCGCTCAGCTGGCGCCATCTGTCGTCGTTTTTTGTTTTTTTTGTTTATTGTTTTACATTGGCTGCGATTCGGACATAAAATACTTAAGCTCAAGAAAGTATGGAAAACGACACAGATTTTGCTATGGCGAGTTTACACTTCCTAAGTCTGCTGTCTTTAATTAGAACCTCTGAAGCAAAAAAAAGAAAACATCGATTCTGGATTCGAAAGATTTTCCAAGAAAGGGAAAAACATGGTATTCACAACACCTTAATTAGAGATCTTCGAACTACCGATCAGGAGTTCTGAAAAAACAGTCTTGTTGAAAAAACAGTAGTGCATAACAAATAGTATGTAATAGAAATTTCGACAAAATATTACTGAGGGTTTTAGTTGTCATGTTTAGTGTATATCATCTCTATAACATTTGGATAGTTAAAAATATCAGACCTTTACAAAGTGACATCTTAGGATTACAGATCAGTTTGCATTAAATCCATTATCTGGTAATAGAAAATCATTATTCCAACAAATTATTCTAGTAGAATTTACTGTTTGACTTATTTAGCTTGCAGTTATGGAGGTGATGGTAGAAATGTGTAAGCCCCAACTTCATAAATAAACGCTTCCATGTCAAACCGAGACGCCATTGCTGTTTTGTGTTTCGTGGATCAAGACGCATTCCTATTGGCTGTCATACACGCGGAATCCACGGACGGAAACAGAAAAGTTCAACATTTTCAACTCTGTTTTCCGCCGTCATTCTGCTGGGTAGAAACGGAAAAAACCGGAAGTGCGTAGATTTTCCGATTCTGTTTTCTGTTTCTGTCGCGTTTTCTGGTGAAGTGGAGTCCAGGCCTTAGGTATGCCGGTGATATGTCATCACCTTTGGTGTAGTAAGGCTCATTTATTGAGAGTATGTCTAGGTCTTGGGCGATGGCGTCTTCGCCCAGTTCCTTCGATGCCAGATATGTTTTGTTTACATTCAGGTGCACTAGCTTACACCATGGAGGATTATCCTCCATAGTTGACGCGCTGTGCTATGCGTCCTACCTCTGCTTTATAGAGAGTGCATGAGTTAGCGGTGGGGGAATGTGTTGTGTCCAATGTTGTTCCTGATTTTTTATTGCTCCTATGGAAATTGACGCATCTGGCTTCTTTGGCACAGTCGCTATAGCAGTAGTCCGTGGCACCGCAATGTTTGCATATTTGCTCATTGTTGCATACCTACCTAATTAAAGTAAAAGCCTACCTATTATCACCTTAAGAATAAGTGCCTTCATTAATGGATACTTTTGATTTTCCCCCGTCCAATTAATATATAACGCTAAATTCTTTGAGAACGTGAGCAAAAGAATTCTTCTTGTTGTATCCTTTGCGCACGCCCCTCCAATGATTGATAGATGATTTGTCTAAGGAATAATAAAAAAAAAGCACATAAGAAACATTACTTTGATTAGAATCACTGTAGTTGATTAATATATATTAAAGTTTACGAAGATTTGGACGTTATTTGCCGAGGATACCAGTCCTCAGCTCATTTCAATTCATCAATGGTATCGAGGGGAAACTTTGGCATGTCCCCCTCTTCAGCAGCTGTCGCTTGAGCCCTGTTCGGCATCATTCTCATTTTCAAAATTTTAAGATTACTAGCATTCTCATCTATCTTCTTCTCCATTTTGAGCAATTGTCTTATTACAGTTTCCTGGAATCCTAATAATATTTAAACAGATTTCTAAAAATTAGAAAATTATCCTGTATCAATTTTTAAAAATAACAACATCTTTAAAAGACTATCATATAAAAAAATGATATATTATAACCAAATATCATAAATCATAATCATATTACAAAAAAATTAAAGTATACTAAATGAAACATTAGAAATATTTTTATTAAAACATTTTATACATACGGTGAAATTCATTTTGCATTGTGGCAAAGACTTCAATTATGGCATTGGTACTCTATACATCATTTTGATCTAAAAATAATAACCAAAATTAATGAAAATTGTATACATTTCAGTAATTATCAACTTTAGCAACTTGCTTTTCATTTAAAAATACTGCAATATATTTTTTAAACAAACAGCATGAGGAAAATGAAATTTCATATTACTGGAAGGCCTATCTTCATTGACAGGGGTAAAAACTTGTGGTTGTTGTCTATTTGATGTACCAACAGAATTAACAGTTGGTACATCAAATAGTGAAACACTGTTCATGCCATCATCATCAGAAGAAGAAGAGGAGGAGGAGGAAAACAATGAAAATTCTGCCCTTTCACAAAAACTGTTAATTCCTTTTTCTTTTTCGATCTTTCCTGGATTTTATCTTTTCTGATTCGGATAACGTATCTAAATGGGACGTTTCCTCTGCCTCCGGTAGTTTCTATCGGGCTTCAGAATAGCTTTCTATATCGAAGTCAAGAGAAAAAAATATAAACATTAATCTTCAGGAATGAAGAATTTTATACCCTGAGCAATTACTAACACTCACTAAAAAAAAGTCAATATTTATTTACCAAGAAAATGAAGTGCAGTGATATTTTTTTAAAAACTGTTTGCCATTACCATTGTAGTTCTCAAATGGAATAAATAAATTTAGATAAAAGTTTTCTATTTTTATTGTAATATAATTCTGAATCAATACAATTGGTGTATTATTTTTCCTTGAGATTATGCTGTGTTCTTTCTTTACCACTCTCTAGACAGTTTGAATAATACTAAATGTCAATCCTAATCATACATTGGCAGTCCATCAGTATTTTTAATTACCAATGTATATACCTATTATAATTTATCTCAAAAACTAGTAATGAAATTTACCAATGATGTCTGATTTAGTTTGTAGTATTGCAAAGCATGCAATCATCATTAAATTTATAACATTTTTACAACTAATTTCTTGGAAAACATCAATAAAAGAATTATGTAAATGCAAATTTAATGGTGTAATATAATTTTGAATTATTGAATAAAAAAATATTAACTTACCAAAACTTTTTACCACCTTTACATCAAAGGTCATGCCATTCCCAAAGTCTGGTTGAGACTCTTTATTCACTAACAATTTTTGCAGTTTGGGGCCTTTAACTGAAAGCCACTAGCACTTATTCTCCTGGATCCACCTTGATGGCACAATCTCGTAGTTTTTTCCGTGGTGAACTCAAGAATTGAGAAAGCCATGTCTATTAAAAAAATTGCAGGAGTTGTGGAAGTAACATATTTAGTATTTTTTCTTTTACGTATGTTAAAAAATATACAATGTTATTGTTTAGTTTGTATTGTTAAGTTTATAAAATTTTTGAAAACAAATGTAGAAGGTAAGCAAGACTTTACTGTTATTAGGCAAACTCAATATATACTCACAATCTACAGTTCCCCGATTTTAAAAATAGTATGAAAAGAGAAAGTATATTTTGCATACAATTCCAAATTTTTAAATGTTCATTAGGGGTCGAGTGATTTTTTAAATTTAAAACAAGTGAGTCACAGTTGAAAAAAAGTTGTGCACTTAAATAGATGAAAAATTAATAACGTATTCAAATTACATATATATAATTAAGTATTCAAAAGCAAGACTGAATTAAGAATGACTGTGTATAACAGGAATACAAACATGAGAATGTTTATACTTAAAAAGAATACATTTACAAGATAATGCTTCATGGGAAACTGATTGAATTTCTTTAGATAATGCAGAAACAGTAAATATATTTAACTTAGAACTTTCACATGGTTTGCTAAAAAAAATTTCATATTTCTCAAACACATAACATAGTAAATTTCTATTACCAAGAGAACTATCATTATTACTTTCATTTATTTCCTGTACAAGGACACACTGATTATCTTTTGTTAAGAAACAGTTATCTTTATCTTTATTACTTACAGGAAACACTGAATACTTATTATAATTATTGTTAAAGGAATACATTTCAGAGACTCTGTTAAATATTTGTTGTAATGGTTTATTACCACTCCTGAACATTCTCTTAATTACCTGCAAATAAGAATCAAATTGAAATGCACTAAAGTTATCCACAGGACCAAAATTTAAAACATCATCTGGCAAGCGTATCAAAGAATGAACATTATACACAAGTGTTTTAGAAGAATATAACTGTGACATCAAACTTACAAACTCTAATAACATATTTTTAGCAGAAGCATTTAATTCAGGAATGTATGTAAATTTACCAGCAAGAATACGCAAAGCACAATGCAGTAGTAGAAAATGTTGATACAGTTTTCTTGAAAGAATATCTTTCAAAACAACAGGCCCAACATAAAATAAAAATAACCTGAACTCGGTTGCTTTCCAATATTTTAATACACTAATTTTGCATGGTTTACGGTGAAATTCTGATGGGATATACGGTATCAATCCTGTGATTAAATCTGAGAGAGCGTTAACTTTAATAGAATTTAACCTAACTTCTAAAGGCCCAATCACCCACAAATTCAACATCTTGCGCATTACACCCAATAAAGTTAAATGCATATAATCAAGAGGTACTTGTGAAATTAAACCTAACTGCAGAGAATTAAATGGTGAAATGCCTGTCTGATGATCCTCCCTATACTTAAAATTTCTGAAATCATCATCATTACGCTTACTCGCATTTAAATTTTGAAAAGTAACCATCCCACTGTCCCATTCACCTTCATCTATACACTTCTCGCAACCAAAATAAGAATTATGCGTTTTTACACATTTTACATAACTACGTGCTGGTGCTCAGCAATAATACAACTAAATTTATCATTCTCTCAACAACAGTGGAAAGATATTCAGACCCTTGAGGTTTTTGTTTACCCATATACAGCGCAATAAGGAAAGACTGTTTATTAACTGACTGATCTAATCGCCCCAAGACTGACCAAAACTGAACATTGCTAGATCGCGATATTGGAAGACCATCAATAAACAGAGTCACGGAGAGAAAATCAACAACACCTAACGTTTTCAAAATAGGATAATCACCCTCAGTTAAACCTGCGGTGACTCTGTCACAAAGAGGTTTTTCAAAATCAAAACAACTGTAAGATCCACTAGCATCTCCTTTTACTGGCACAGAACGTGGAGTTTTCAAAATAGTTCGCGAATCAGATGGTAAATTGCACCCTAACATATTAAAAATTGATAATAAATCTTTCAATGCCGTATGTTTAATGAAATGCTTTACAGCCCATTCACACAACTTTGCTTTTAAGTCAAAACCTGAACTTCCATCAATAATTTCAGCATCTTCCCCCAAAGACATTTCATCCGAACTTGATGAATACGTATAACAATCATCAATTTCAGCTGAAACATTCCCATAACTACTAAATGTATTAAATTCAGCAGTTTTTAAAACCTTTTCTGAATCCCCTCTAATCTCGTTTGACACTTCCTTCAATTCCTTTGCGATCTTACGACGCTTTGTGCGATCAGACATTGACATTACTTAAATATTAAGGAATATACAGTATTAATAACCGAAATAAACATACAAACCAACCACATACAAACCTATTTTAACGTATGTATTTTATTATTAACTACGGTCGACTCCACGTGTTTCACACTCAGCAATCTTCGTGATTTCAAATCGCGTGTAAATTGAAGTGATAAACCACGCGAAATACTACTTACTAGAAGTTTAGTTGTCGACCGGACTCTGCAATAAAACCATGGTATCGAGTTTCTGCACCATGGTTTTATTTTTGTCGGAGGACAATAATTTTTTATTGTTGGTAATAAGATTATTTTATCTGCTGACTAGCTGAAAACCCGTACTTCGCTACGGAGTACATTCAAATTAAATACAACTTTAATAATTTGTTCGTATAGCTGATATTTGTCATCTGTACTAAAACTATACAGTTTTAGTACCGATAGGGTAACATTCCTCCTTTAGTGAACGAGCTTGCCTTTTTTTTCCTCTTGTACTCTACTCAGAAAAGTTTAATTTCGCATTTAAAAAGAAAATTTAAAAGACCACATACTGCAATTGTCGAAGTTGAGGTGACCTGTCAGGCTTGTTTCACACTTACACGATTTTTATCGTCTGTCATTTAAACCACCGGTTCTCAACCTGGGGAGGGGGGGGGGGGGGGCGTAGAAGAATTTCAAGGGAGGAGTGAGTCTTTTTCCAAGGTTGAATGACCTCCGCGGTGATAAAAAAATCTCCCATTTCAACAGATAAATGAATTGAAGGACCTTATATCAGGGCATTTGGTAGCATTGCAAAATGAAATTGCCGACTATTTTCCAGATATTAGTTCAGAGAACTGGGAATTTAAGTTGGCAAGAGATCCTTTTATAATCGACGTGGATGTACTTCCTGATCATATTCAGGAACAGGCAATCGACCTTTTCAAGCAAACGTGGAATTCGAAAACATGGATGTTGAAAATATTTAGTTACGCTATTTTCCTGTCTACCCAGAAGTTGCTTCGGAAGCTTTGAGGTTGTTAGGGCAGTTTTCAGCCACATATCTCCGTGAATCTAGATTTTCAGCATTGGCATACATAAAGTCAATTGGCATACTTGCGGCCTTCAAAAAAGCTAGCACTTGTATTAATTAATATTTTTTTTTCCAATGCGGAGGCACTTGTTGTCAAACATTCGCCTATACTACGCCGCAATTTTGCTACCCATTTTATTGTGGGGGCACCCTATAGGCGGACAGTATTACCCCCTATAAAGGGACGACACGAACGGAGGCATTTTTCATGGCGCGACGCCAGGATTCGATCCGAGCACCCTCAGCACCGAAAACCAGCGCGCTGTACCACTGGGCCGCCACAAGCCCGTATTAATTAATATTCAATTATATAGATTACAACAATTTCCAAGTCAATAGAATTAAATAAAGAACGGCATGAATGTATGTACAGTGTCGGCCAAAATAAAGTTGACATTTTGAAATTGTTGTCTAAAGTCGTCATTGTTGTCTAATTGTTGTCAATTGTATATTTATCCAAATGAGCTTCGTTTACCTTGATTGTATGATACTTTAACTACACTTAATATGTAATTTAATGCTCAGAGTTTCTTAGCAATACTTTCAGACATGTTATATAACGTGTCTGATATTATATACTATTAATATTAATACTATCAGATATGATATAGCAATATTGCTATCATATATATGATCATATATTTGTTCTCTACACAAAAGCTATTTTCTTACTATAATTGTTGTGACTGACTCCATGTACGTTAAAACGTAGTATTTTTTCTGAAAAAAAAATTAATGATTAATGTTATAACAAGTTTTTATCCTTATGTGAATACAAAAATATTTTATATTGTAACTTTTTATGTCAAATAATAAGTAAATAAGGACTTAATTTTTTGTTGTTGTTTTTCTATATAATGCACCAAATTGTTAAAACTATATCTAAGTATAATAATTTCATAAAAGTCGCATTAATAGGTTCATCAACTTATGCGGCCTTCTTTATTATTACCTAATTTACATGTGGCCTCTAATGGTAAAAAGGTTCCCCACCTCTGGTATAGAGATACCTCCTTATTAAACATTTTAAAATGTTTAGGCATTTTAGTAATTACTAAAATTCAAAATTACTAAATTAGTAATTACTTAATAATTAATTAGTAAATTAATAATTAATTAGTAAATTAATAATTAATTAGTAAATTAATAATTAATTAGTAAATTACTAATTAATTAGTGATTATTAATTTATTAGTAAAATAAATAATTATTAATTAGCAATTACTAAAATTCATTGTGCTCTCTCCTCCTTTTAATGGAACTTTGTTTGATAAAAAAGCATCTTACAGTAATTGAACGCAGTTGGGAGAACGTTCTTTTGTAATTGTTGGCCCAACAGTACTAATTTGCAGCTGGGCCAACCATATTTTGTAACCGTTGGCCCAATCGCTTCCATGTGCAGTTGGGCCAACCATATTTTGTAACCGTTGGCCCAACCGCTTCCATTTGCAGTTGGGCCAACGACATTTTGTAACCGTTGGCCCAACCGCTTGCATTTGCAGTTGGCCCAACTGAATTTCTGAAATTTCTGCCAACGGTAACCATTCCCCAACGATGCCACGAAAATATGCGGTTGGGCCAACGGTGTGTGTTACTTGGGTACCCATCAAAAGGAAATCTGCAAGGAGAACAAGAATAAAACAAAACGTCCGGGAATACACTGTATTTTCGATTAAAAACAATTATAATAAAGTAATGAATTTTAATGACATTATCGCATTTATTACAGCAAGTAATTTTAAGCATACTTTGCCTCATGTGTCCTTAAATTTAATAGTAATTGATAAAGTCTCTTAATTTTGTCTAAGTTTTTTGTTTGAAAAAATGATTTCTCTCATAATACGTCTCGCATCTTTGCAATGCACTAAAAAGCCCTTCAGGCGTATTTTCTTCAAACTGTAATTCACGTCGGAATGCGTTATAAAAGAGAGTTAATATGTTAAAAGAAAGAATAAGTTTGAAATGTTGAGAAATATGGGGGGAAAAATATTTGATCACAAGAAAAAGTTCGTTAAATAGAGAATGCACTTCGCTATTTGAAGGTTATTTTACGAAGAAATTCGCAAAATGTTCTTGGTTCCAAGGAAAAGTTCGCAAAATAAAGGTTCGTTAATCCGGGAGTAGTCGCGCGTCGGTCTATTTGCCGCCGAAATCAGTTATCTTTCTGTAACCCATCTCCCCTTAAAGGTACAATGGAGAAACTCCATTGTACCTGACCTACATTGTAATTGACCTTGACTGTTAGTTAGACTTTAGTCTGTCTTTCTTTCTGCTCTTTTGCTAAAAGACCATTTAACTATTTTTAGTATGTCTCGTAAAAAAATTTTAACTGTTCAGGAAGCATTAGAACTGTTTGATAATTTAGAAGAGGATTCTATTAGTGATGAAGTCAGTTCATCAGAGGAAGAAAATTCCTTAGATATAAACGATGATGAGGAAACTGATGTTGAAGAATCAGATAATGAAGTAGGAGAAAATGGATGTGTGATATCGTCGTCGAATTTTTTATTGGTAAAGATAATCTTACCAAATGGGAAAAGAATTCTCCTAGATCAAATGTGCGACGGAGACAACACAACATAGTTTCTCAAACACCAGGAGTTCGTAACAGTGCAAAAGATGCAAAGACAGTTTTAGATGCCTGGAAACTATTTTTCAATGATAACATTTTAGAGAAGATTGTTAATTATACAAATATTTATATAAAATGTCAACAGCCTAATTATTCGAGAGAAAGAGACTGTAAATTAACCTGCGTAACAGAACTAAAAGCAGTATTAGGACTTCTTTATATTGCTGGGGTTATGAAGTCATCCCATCAAAATTTAACAGATTTATGGAGCGATGGTGGCACAGGTGTCGATGTTTTCCAATCAACAATGCCTTTACAGAGATTTCGATTTTTATTGAAATGTTTACGGTTTGACGATATGAACAGCAGAAAAGAAAGGCGTGCATTAGATAGGTTAGCCCCCATCAGGGAAATATTTTCCGAAATAAATGACGCTTTCGAAAAGTACTTCACTTTGAGTGAATACGTCATTATTGATGAAATGCTGGAACAATTTCGTGGTCGCTGTTCATTTCGTGTATACATGAAATCGAAACCAGCTAAATATGGCATCAAAATATATGCAATGGTTGATGCTATAAACTTTTATGTTAGCAAATTAGAAATTTATGCTGGTCAGCAACCAAATGGACCCTTTCTTTTGAGCAATTCTCCATATGACGTTGTGAAACGTCTAAATGCGCATATATCAGGCACCGGAAGAAATGTGACAATGGACAATTGGTTCACATCAATTCCTTTAGCAAAATCCCTTTTAGAGGATAACAATCTTACAATGATTGGGACATTAAGAAAAAATAAAAAATAAATCCCCAAAGAATTTTTACCGTCAAAAAGTCGAAAAGTTCTGTCAAGCACATTTGGATTTTACGGAGACATAACATTAGTGTCTTATGTACCCAAGAAAAATGCTTCCGTATTACTCATTTCTTCAATGCATCACGACACTGCGATAGAAGAATCACAGCAAATGAAGCCAGATATTATAAATTATTATAATGTTACAAAAGGAGGCGTTGATGTAGTGATGAAATGAAAGGTTCCTATTCTGTCGCAAGGAAAAGTAATAGGTGGCCGCTTACTGTGTTTTTTCATTGATGAATATTGCGGGAATAAATTCACAAATTATTTTTCAAAAAAATACTGGAAAAAAGATAGTTCGTCGCTATTTTTTGAAAGAACTGGCTTTAGGTTTATTAAGAGAGCATATAAATGAAAGAAAACAGATAATAACATTGCCAAACCCGTTGAAAAGAAAGATCAGAGAATTTTGTGGTGAACCCCCCAAAAAATTTCTTCGATCTCCAAAAACAGAAAGGTGTAGTTTTTGCACAACAAACCAAAATCGAAAAACAAAGCAATTTTGTGAACAATGTAGTTTGTATATCTGCAAAGAACATATGTTTAATTTGTGTGTAGAATGTGCGAAACAATGCGAATTTCCTAATGTAGATTAGAAGTTATGAAAATAAAAATATTTTTCTTTTTGGATAATACAACTAATGTTTATACTATAGTTACAAGAATGGGGTAAGTATTTTTCTAAAATTTATCTATTTTTAAAATTTTTACTGTAAATGAAAATACACATTTATTTAAGAACGCCGCAGGAAAATTCTTTTTTTTACAAATTCAATGAATGTTTGTTTCCGGGGTATAACAAAATTAACTTTGCTTGTGTTCAGTTTTGCGAAATATTTTTCCGAAATAATGCTTTTCGATCTACAAGTGGCAATTCATTCAAAATAAATTGTTGCTGTATATTTATAATTTCAGAGAAATTTTCATCCTGTTTTTATTGTTTTAAGAAATATTATTACTTAAACATTAACTGAAATAAGCATGCTTTCAAACATACAATTGAATATTTATTTTAATTAAAAGAATGAATGATGTAAATTGTATCTTTTACTGCGGTTCTGTCCTTCAAAATGATTTATTTCAGAACGATTTCAAATTTATAATTGAAAATTTATACTAATTAGTAATTCACTGTTTTTTTATAAATTCAGTCAAATTATTTATTAATTTTTATTATTTAAAATTATTTTGTAAATAAAATATTAAAAATATTTATGTAAATGTCAACTGAATATATATTTAAATTAAATGTATAGTAATTGCTGTAATATTTATCTTTCCAAATTCAATCAATAATTTTTTCTCTATGTTCTCCGTTTCCGATCATCTAGTAACACCGACAAATTTCAACTGTTTTCGACCAACTGGTAGCGGGCGGCAAATGGACCGAACGCGACTACTGGCGTTCTAAGAAAAGGCGCGACTACTCTCGGGTTAAATAGACTGCGACTGCGACTGCGACTGGTTGTGGAGAAGTGCCTGGGTAGAGATTTACCCCCAACTTCTAGAAATAGCTTTTCTTTTGCTGGAGTTTGCCGGAATAAAATTGTCGACAGATGTTAGTTAAAAGAGATAGGAGAGAAGTGTGTTTGTTTCCTCGAATTTCTGCGACCAGAGAAAGCTTAGTGGATAGAGAAAAGGAAAATAACTAATAAGGAGGGTTAATGTTTAAAAATAAATATTTTTTACCTTGGGTTTGTAAACAAACTCAAGTATTAATTTTATAAATTTTTTTTTACATGTTTTTTACCGTAGACCGGGGTCTACGTATCGATTTTTGAAAATTTAAAAAAAATTTTTTTTTTTTTTTTTTTTTTTCTTTATAATAAAATAAAATAAATTAAGGATAGACACTAGAAAGTAGTTTGCAAGCCAGAACCCAGCTAACTGGGAGGGGGGGGGGGAAGTTTTGGAAAAAGTGTATTCGTGGAGATTCGAACTCACAACCTAAAGGTTATGAGCTCCGCGCTCTACCGTCTGTGCTACTGGGACGTACCTTGAGAAGGGGAATTACCAGTTAAGAGCCAAAGAGGCTCTTGGCCTCTTTCTATTAAAGGGTTTTCTATGGTCATAATCAGAGAGATCAGTTAGAAGAGTAAGCTCATTTGCTTCAATGCTTTCATAAAATTTAATGTTAAGGGAATGGATGAATTTAGTGAGGGGGGGGGGGAAGTTAATTTCTTCGTAAATTTTGTAATTTCTAAAGTAGTAGGGGGCATTTACAATGGTTCTAATAGTACTATTTTGAGCAGCACAGATTTTTTTAATTTGATACTCTGGACAGTAAGACCAGGCCTGGCAAGCATAGGTTAAGATAGGTCTAAGGAATGCACTATAGATGAGCAACTTCATATCTAAGTTCAAATAATTATTTCGAGCAATTAGGGGGAAGAGTGATCTTTTAGCAGCTCGAAATTTATCAATAATGTGTTTTATGTGGGGACGCCAAGTGAGATTCTTGTCAAGAGTAATTCCAAGATATTTACAGGAGTGGTTCCAGGGCAGAGCAGTGTTGTTTATAATGATGTTAATGTCTTTGTAAGAGGTAGGTGATTTTCTGGAAAACATGACAGCAACACATTTGTCTGTATTGAGTTTCATTTTCCATTTGTGTGTCCATTTTTGAATGTGGTGTAGGTGGATGTTAAGCTGGTTGACTGCAAAGTTAATTTTGTTGTAGGACATGTATATGGCTGTGTCATCTGCGTAAACAGCAGTGTGTGTTCTGAAGTGTGTTGGAAAGTCGTTTACGTAGATTAAGTACAGAACTGGACCCAGCAAGCTGCCTTGTGGCAGACCGCAGATAATATTGTGTTTCTGTGAGAGTGTATTATGGAGTTTGACTTGGAAAGTTCTGTTTGTAAGGTAGCTGTAAATTAAGTGTGTAATGCTAGGTGAGAAATTGTAATTAGTGAGCTTGTGGATGAGTCTCTGAACCCAGACAGAGTCGAATGCCCTGCTGATATCCAGAAAGACAGCAGCAGTAGATTTGCTGTAAGTTTTAGCTTTGGCGAGATCACTAACTACTCTGTATAATTGATGAGGGGCTGAGAGAGCACGCCTGAAACCAAATTGGTATGGGGAGAGGATGTTATTATTTTCTAGGTGGGTGTTAATTAAGTTAAGAATAAATTTTTCAGCTAGTTTACTAATAGTTGAGAGTAGGCTAATGGGTCTGTAATTAGAGGGGTCAGTGGGAGCTTTACCAGGTTTATGGATGGGGATAATTATAGAGTTTTTCCAGGGAGAGGGGAAGTAGCTGGTGCGAATAATGGCATTAATGAGGGTGGTGATATTAATTAAGAGCTTAGGGGGGAGATTTTTGAGCATTATACTAGTGATTTTATCCGCACCAGGGGCTTTATTATTTTTAAGCTTTCTAATGTGGTTAATAACTTCAGAGGGGGGGATATGAGTATCAATAGGAGGGATGGGGGAGTCAAGTAGGTTTTCTAGGTTAGAAATTACTTCTCTCTCAGTGGGGGGGTGGGATAAATTATGGGGGGTGAACTGCTTAGCTAGCTTTTGAGCAATTAATGCTGCTTTGTCTTCCTGGGTAAGAGCTTGTGTACCTGTTGTGTTATTGTAAAGTGGTGGCATGTTGAACTTCCTAGTTTTAAGTTGTCGTGTGGCTTTCCAGATGGAGTTGTTTTGTGTGGTTAAGTTAGTAACATAGTAATTCCAACTGGTGTTTGACTTGTGTTTGATGTATGTTTTTAAGTTATCTTGTGCTTGATTCATGAGTGTTTTGTGATGAGGGAGTCTGGATTGCTGCCATGTTTTCCTGGTGCTGTTCTTGAGATTTTTAAGATGGTTGAGTGTTTTGTCAGTAGATTTTCTGTTAATATTGTTGTGAATTGTTTGTGTAGCAGTGTTATAGGCAGTAGTGATGGTGTCGGTTATGTATTTGGTGTATTTGTCAATTTCATCAGGAGTGTTTGGGATGTTAAAGTTATATGGTGTATTCTTAAGTATGTGGTTATAGTGATTCCAGTCAGTAATAGTATTATGTGTGTTGTGGTTGAGATTTGTGTTGAAGTTAATGGTAAGTTGGACTGGAAGGTGATCTGAGTTAAGTGTATTGAGTGTTTGTATATTCATGGGGTAAGGGACTCCCTTAATGAGGGCAAAATCAATAATGGAGCCATTACCTTGGTGGCTGTAATGTGTAGGTGTTTCAGGTGCTAGAATGTCAATGTCATAATTGTTTATTAAGTTGTAGATGGTGTTTCCATGTGTGTTGTTAGTGTTGCAGTTCCAATAGGTGTGTGTGGCGTTGAAATCTCCAAAAATTATGGTGTTATTATCAAGTTGGGCTATTTTAATTAAGTCATTATGTACGTCAGTGTGGTTTTGTTGGGGGGGAATATAAGTGGAGATAATTAAGAAGGGGGTTTTGTTATTGAGAGTGACTTTAAGAGCAGTGGCGTAGATGGCAGTGAGGTTGGGAAGTGGGATTTCATAGTGTGGGATGTTTTTCTTAATGTATATGGCGGTGCCCCTGTAGGGGACAGGGTTAGGTGTTGTGTCGTTTCTGTAAATGTGGTAGTTTGTGACATTTGCTCTGACACCTGGGTGTAGATGTGTTTCTTGAACGAGGATGATATCAGGAGAGTGCTCATCTATGTGATCCCGAAATTCGAGGAGTTTGGATCTAAGACCATTTGCATTCCAAGAAAGAACGGAGAGGCAAAACCTTTGGCAATTAGCCATGATGGGGGATGGAGATCAGGTTAGGGAGATAACGAAGGTATATCTCCAGCTTATTTACGTGGTTGGTCTGTTGTTTAATTTCTGCGAGGATGTGCTTTAGTTGGGGGATTATGGCATTGTAGTCGATGCTGTTAATTTCTTGGTTGATTTCATTTATTAGTGCAGAAACTTGGTTTTGGGGGGAGTTTTGATCAACGCTGGGGGCTTGGGATTGTTGAATATTAGCTAGGGGTGGCTGGGATTGGGTTTGTGGGGGATTTTGGGTGTTTGTGGGGCTAGTGAGGGCATTGGCGAAGGAGAAATTTGGCCTGACAGTGTTGTTTATGGGATTGGGGGGTTGGGGTTGTCTAATATCTTTTTTGATTTTAAGTTTGGGGAATTTTTCACAGCCTCTGTAACTGGCAGGGTGATTACCACTGCAGTTACAGCAGGTTGGGGACTCAATAGTTTTTCCAGAGGGGCAAAGGTGGGAAAGATGTTCACCGCTGCACTTGACACATCTTGGTTCAGCGAAGCAGTTAATTTGGTGGTGGTGAAAGAGTTGGCACTTAAAGCATTGCATTATGCGTTTAGGGGGGATGTAATTTTCAATTTTGATGCCTATATAATTTATTGATTTAACTTCATATATTTTCTTGGATTCTGGTATATTAGGGAGGGTAATTTGGAATAAGGGGATGGGGTTTTTAGTTTTTCTTGAGGTCATTTGCACAATTTTGGTAGTTTGGATGTTTAGTAGATCAAGTTCATGTTTAATTTCTTCTGGGGTGGTATCAATATCTAATCCCCTGATAACTACTCTGATGGGTTTTATAACACCCATTGGGAGGATATATCCTTGAATTTTATTTCCCTTTAAGAATTTTTCGATTTTTGCATGGGACTCGACACTGTCAGGATGAATCCTGACAATGTCGTTTGCGGGCCTGGCGTAAAAGCAGTTTCCTATTGCCTCTCCGATCTTTTTTAGAACTGTTTTGTAAATTATTTTATCTTCCCTTAGTTTAAGGATGCAGATAGGCTTTACTTTATTGTTATCGGTCGAATTTTGAAGAGTGGTGTCATTTAGAGTTTGTTCAGTTAAACCACTGAATTTATTGTTAGTTTGGATAGAATTTGGAGTTTATACTGTCTAGCAGTATGTCGAGCGTTGGGAAAAATAAATCCGTTATTCTGAGTGGTGTTATTAGGTGTGTTTTGATCGTTAGTTAGCTGATTAAGAGCTATGTTTGCCCTCTTGGGGGGCTTAGGATTAGAGTTATCTGGAGTGATCGTGTTAGAGAAATTGTTAGTAGTGTTAATTTCTGCCGACAAATAATAATCCGGCTTACCTCCTAGTCTTGTATATGCAGCTTCCACGTTCGGATAGGTTGACATCAGTTCCTGGCGAATTTCTTCATTTGTAGTCGGGTTCAGCACTTTTTCTAAGATGTACGTTTCCAGTTTCGTCATCGGGAATTTCGTAATTGAAGCAGCTAGCGGCGATGGCGGTCGCTGGGCAGTCGAGTCCGTTTGGTAATCCATAGCTGAAGTCGAGTTCTGATCCATTTCACAGTCCAGGTTCTTTTCGGTATATCCACTGGTTGCAGCAAAGGGCGTATTAATGGCCGATCGAGGGGGATTAATAGCTGTAAATGTCACTATTTCAGGCCCGTTACTCATCCGCAAGAGTATAAACTCCCCGGAAGGTCACGAGCACGGAGATAGGACCGAGAGGGAAAGCAAGGAAAGGCACGTGCGCTAGCGCGAGGCTTAACGCAGAGAGCAGAGAAAACACGTCCGCGCTCTACAGAGGCTGGACTACCGGTTAAATAGAGGTCCGACTGTATATTTATTTTCGTACTTATAATGCAGTAAGTAGGAGGGTGGTGTTGATAGAGATTAGAAAGAGATTGAATATGAAGCCGTGTACGCCGCCACCTATAAGGTGCCCCCTAAAATGAATGGCTAGCAATCTCGGCATGTGTAAAATTGTTTGGGTTAAGTTCCAAAAATAATTGCCATGTGTAACAACAAACTGAATTCGAGGAATTGTAATTGTAGGAAAGGGGAAAAAGCAAAAGAGCCTGCCCGTTTTCACTTCCTGTCCCAAACCTGTAAGAATCCGGTTCTAGGCAGTTCAGTTCTAGGCGCTGGAATTCAGTCACATGGTCCGTTAGTCAACTGGTAGTGAGTTGGCAACGACATTACATGGAGGGAGTATGTAGGGATCCTTACGTAGCATTTTCCCACGTGGCTTTAGTGGTTTGTGATATTCTATTCCAGGGATAAATGGTGGCTCAGGACAGAGAATTTTATTCGTGATGCGGTAATTGTGTTTTTTCTATTTGAAATACATGTATTTCCTTTATTAATTTTAAACCATTAACACTATATGATATATTAAAATGTGCAATTATTTATCGTCACAGATTAGATTAATCTTCAATTTTTAACTGTACTTCTGTATATTCGTTTATTTATATAAAATTTATAGTAGAATGTTTAGCGTACAAAATTGTTAAAAAAACTTTTAATCCCTTATTACCTTGGTACTATTGCTATGCTGTTGTGTTATATTTAGAAAACTTCGTAACCTATTGTATCATAAATATTTGGGGTCAAAATATGACACGCGCTTTTCAGGCATATCAATATGTGTAACACCTGCCATTTTGGTCACTGGGACTCGACAGCAGCTGTCTTGATTGAGAAAAAAAAGTGCGACTCTAAACGAGTATACATTGGTAAAAAAATTATGCTATGATGTGTTGCATGTAAAATGTTTCCCAGATGTACTTTTTTATCATTTATTAATTTTGTGCAATTGTTATATTGTCTTGAGTGATATTGAAAAATTTGTAGATTAATATACCATAAATATATTAGTTAAAGAATACGCCCTAATTTCAATAAGTATGCATCAGGATCCAGCTACTAAAAACTATTTCGAACTTTTAATTTCGCTTACCAAGAGCCAAAACTTTTTATCTTTATAACTCGATCTGCTCCTTTCCTTGAAATTTCCCGTTTAATTTTTTTTTTGTGCACATGTTTGGCGCATATGAAGTTCATACGATAAGTTCCCCTTAGTTTTGTTTGACTTGCATTTTTTGTTATGATATATTTAGTAATTAATCATTCTAGGCCAGCTATTTTTCTTCATTATTTGATCCATTTGAATTCTTTTGTATAATAATTTCTACTATGCGCATACTCAGCATTTATTGTACCATTACAGGGAGTTATATTAAAGTTGCATTCTTTTCAAAACTAATGTAAGGAATGTAATTTTCATTAAGTGTAGACACAGATTAACGCGTGTGTTTTCAAGCATAAAGTGTGTTGGGTAGACCATATATTTAATTCGTTTAGTTCTATAACCTATGAAGAAGTTTTTCACTAACTGTCAGGTTCAATTTATAGGTTTATGGTTTAAGTAACGGCCTAAGACCGGATTTATGAAATTAAAAGAAATGCGATTTATTCGGTGCTCTGGGTTAAATGGGAGTACACAAAGTTATTAACAGGAACACTTGAAGAATGAGTTTAATTGTACTTACTCCCCATGGCGAGAAACCAACAGTTTTCTAAGGGCTTGAAAATCAGAATAGGTACTTCTTGTTATGAAATTTAATTTTGGGAACAATGAATCATTAGACTGGAATGTTTATAAAGGAAAATATATATAATTATTAACCAATATTGAATAAAATAATTACTATGGGCTATTCTTACTAAATAATTACTATGGGCTATTCAACAAATGAACATTTGTTGGACTCGGTGTAAATTTTTGAGTATGGAAAAATACCGTTCAAACGCTTAGAGGGTTAAGATAGTTATATAATCTGTGTAACACAATACAAACATGCCTCAATGACTGCAATTCCTCGTTCTTCTGTTGATGTCATAATATCCTGATTTTCTATAGATGTAAGCGTGCAGAAGCTTACTTCTGCCTCCGGAATCCCATCTAAAAATTGAAGTTTATCAAAAGGGGCCCATCTGGAAGTGAATTCTGAAAAGCCAGACCCACTTTTCACCATCTTTAATTTTTTTTTCTCTCTCTCTGATAGTAGCTCTTGAGCTTTCTCAATTTTTCCATCAATGCATCTGCAATATAATAAAAGGTGTATACATTAACTATTTTAAATATGAATGTATTAACAAAATACTGATTTATTATTTGCTCATAAAAGGATTAGAGAAAAAGTTTAAAAAAAAGGTTTTAAATCTTTCTGGCCAGCAGTATCGGCATGTGTAAAATTGTTTGGGTTAAGTTCCAAAAATAATTGCCATGTGTAACAACAAATTGAATTCGAGGAATTGAAAACGTAGGAAAGGGGAGAAAACAAACGACCCAGCCCGTTTTCACTTCCTGTCCGAAACCTGTAAGAAACCGGTTCTAGGCAGTTCAGTTCTAGGCGCTGGAATTCAGTCACATGGTCCGTTAGTCAACTGGCAGTGATTTGGCAACGACATTACATGGAGGAAGTATGTAGGGGTCCTTTCGCAGCATTTTCCCACGTGGTGATTTGTTCTTTACGTGGCTTTAGTGGTTTTTGATATTCTATTTAAAGGATAAATGATGGCTCGGGACAAAGAATTTTATTCGTGATGCGGTAATTGTGTCTTTTCTATTTAAAATACATGTATTTCCTTTATTAATTTTAAACCATTCATAGTATGATATATAAAAATGTACAATTATTTATCATCTCAGATTAGATTAACCTTCAATTTTTAACTGTACTTGTGTATATTCATTTATTTGCATAAAATTTATAGTAGAATGTTTAGCGTACAAAATTGTTAAAAAAAACTTTTTATCCCTTATTACCTTGGTACTATTGCTATGCTGTTGTGTTATATTCAGAAAACATCGTAACTTATTGTACCATAAATATTTGGGGTCAAAATATGACACGCGCTTTTCAGGCATATCAATATGTGTAACACCTGCCATTTTAGTCACTGGGACTCGACAGCCGCTGTCTTGATTGGGAAAAAAAAAGTGCGACTCTAAACGAGTATACATTGGTAAAAAAGTTATAGTATGATGTGTTGCATGTAAAATGTTTCCCAGATGTACTTTTTTATCATTTATTAATTTTGTGCAATTGTTATATTGTCTTGAGTGGTATTGAAAAATTTGTAGATTAATATACCATAAATATATTAGTTAAAGAATACGCCCTAATTTCAATAAGTATGCATCAGGATCCATCTACTAAAAACTATTTCGAACTTTTAATTTTGTTTACCAAGAACCAAAACTTTTTATCTTTATAACTCGACCTGCTCCTTTCCTTGAAATTTCTCGTTTAATTTTTTTTTGTGCACATGTTTGGCGCGTATGAAGTTCATACGATAAGTTCTCCTTAGTTTTGTTTGACTTTCATTTTCTGTTCTGAAATATTTAGTTATTAATCATTCTAGGCCAGCTATTTTCCTTCATTATTTGATCCATTTCAATTTTTTGTATAATAATTTCTACTATGCGCACAAGTATGCCATATTCAGTATTTATTGTACCATTACAGGGAGTTATATTAAAGTTGCATTCTTTTCAAAACTAATGTAAGGAATGTAATTTTCATTCAGCGTAGACACAGATTAACGCATGTGTTTTCAAGTATAAAGTGTGTTGGGTAAACCATATATCTAATTCGTTTAGTTCTATAACCTATGAAGAAGTTTTTCACTAACTGTCAGGTTCAACTTATAGGTTTATTGATTGTTTTCTAATTTGTAACACGGAAAACATTCTCCACAAACGTATAATTTCCATTTTTCAATTAGTTCTAAGCTAGAAAGGCATTTAGATTATTATGCTATGCCACTCACTAATCCTATACTATTTAATAATTTAACTGAAAGTATAAAACGCGATCTCCTAAAATCCAATTTCCTTTATTGTCAACAATAACTTTTTGATTTCCATCACTTTAAAGGCATACATTTTTATGGGGGTGATGCTGATCCGTCCTCGTTCGTGCCCCTGGATAGCTGCAGCTTTCTGCAGTGAACTAAACATCAGCAAATTTTTTTTCGTTTGAACCAACCTATTATTCCCATTCCTTTTACGAAGTCTGTGAAATCCTACCCGGGGAGAATGGTTTTACTTTTGCTCCTGGGTAAATGCATGTTACCGCAGAAAATACATTTTATTTCGTTTGCATAACTATTTAGTACATTTTGCAGTAAATAGTGCTTGTTTGAAAATATCTGGAGAAAATACTGAGGTCTATATTTGTTGAACGTTCTGTCTCCGAAGACTTTCGTGTAGCTGAAATATATTGAACTGATTAATATAATTTTTTCTCTTGGGCTACTATATGGTTCATATTGCATTTCATTTTCGATCGAATCTTCCTATTAATTTTGCATATTTATAAAAGTTGCACTTTTAAAGATATGAAATTTCATTTTGTTAAAGCAACAAACTTGCCTTTTTGATAAATGGCATAAAAAGAATTGAATGTAACAAACTGCCGAGATTAATAATTTCAGTATCAAGTATTTTAACACTTGCTGGCTAATTCCTTCTCATTTATCACCTCCTTAAGGATATTGAATCCAAATTGTAAGGGGTCTGGCAACTTTTAATTGCTGCAATAGTCGACATACACATCTTTATTTCAGATCGGCTATGACTATTATGTTGAACTTTTTTTTTTTTTTTTTTGAAAATGTAGCATCGAAACATTTCTGGATTCAACAGAAAGTTTTCCTTCTCATGTATCACCCTTAGGATATTCAATCAAAATTTTAAGGGGTCTGGTGCCTTTTAATTGCTGCAATACTTGACAAACACATTTCTGTGAAGCCATTGTCCATATCTTTCTAGTAGACAATATTGTAACGTGATTTACCTGTGAAATAGAGTCAAATTAAACTCTCAAGATAGCGTATATCACAGGTCATGTGAAATGAAAGTAACGGCCTAAGACCGGATTTATGAAATTAAAAGAAATTCGATTTATTCGGTGCTCCGGGTTAAATGGGAGTAAACAAAGTTATTAATACAGGAACACTTGAAGAATGAGTTTAATTGTACTTACTCCCCATGGCAAGAAACCAACAGTTTTCTAAGTGCTTGAAAATCAGAATAGGTACGTCTTGTTATGAAATTTAATTTTGGGAGCAATGAATCATTATACTGATATATTTAAAACGGAAATGATATATAAGTATTAACCAATATTAAATAAAATAATGAAAATTGGTTATTCTTGTGTATAGAGTATACTTGCTTGTGTATAATTTAATATAATAGCTTAATGTATAATTTTTCTTTTTCTCCGTCACCAATATTTAGTGTCGTAGAATCACAAATTTTCACCGATACGTACTGCAATAGAATTTGGAGACATTGTCCATATCTTTCTAGTAGACAATATTGTAACTTGTTTTACCTGTGTCATAGAGTCAAATTAAACTCTCAAGGTAGCATATACAACAGGCCATGTGAAATGAAAATAACGGCCAATGTACGGATTTATGAAATTAAATCCACCACAGGAATACATTTCTCCCTCTTTTTCTAATTTAGCTTCATTTTCAGCTATCTTCATTTGTCTCCGGATCTTTCCTTGCTCTTTAGTTTCTAATAAAGCTTTTCTATTAGCATTCAAAATGCGTTTTGTGTCAATATCAGCAGACCCTTTAATTGAAAAGTTGCTGCGGAGCATATGTAGCTCGTCCATCACTTTTTGCCTAGTCGAACGACCATCATTGAATATTATGGTTGCTTCATTTGTTGCAATGTTGACAATTCTGCTAATTGATCCTGATATTTTTGGGCAAAACTTCCATGTTAAATTGTTAAAAAATTCATTATTGTTCTCGTTTTACCACCCAAACAACGTTTCAGCAACGATGGCTGTGATAAGTCTAAAAATATAGGTTTAATTTTCTCCATCACAGCAGCAGGTATAGGAAACTTATGAACATAGGTTTCATCATTCTGCAGGGCTTTATTATACTTGCACCACGTGTCACTGCTATTAGGGCAAAAATCATGAATAGGCTTTTCATTTCATGATAATTTATGGTAATATATAGCCCAGATATCTTAACGTATGTCTGATGCTATGGAAAAAGGTCTAAGGGAAATTGACATCTTTAGCGATTCCAGGAGTGCTTTGCAGGCTCTTGGGTCCTTAGAATATAAGGGTGAGATTATTGAGGAATTGAAACACAAAATCAAAAATAATGGTGTGGTCGTGCATTTCCACTGGATAAAAGCACATATCGGGATCAGACAGAATCAGGAAGTTGACACTGCGGCTAAAGAAGCCACGGAACTGGACATAATTGAAGGTACCTACAAAATGACCAAGCAACAAGTAAAGGCAAAGATTAAGGCATATGGAATGAAAGTCTGGCAAGAAAGGTGGGCCGATAGTGAATTGGGGAGGCCGGTTCATAAAATCTACCCTCATGTTTCCTTAGAAAGATTAATATCGAATTTCTATATAAATCAAGCTATCACTCAACATGGAAGCGTGGGCTCATATCAAAGAAGATTTTTTGGGAAGAGTGACATCTGTGCATGGGGAGAGGTCCAGACAATAGAACATTGTTTATTTAATTGTGTAACATGGAGAGATTTGCGGTCGAGTTTACCGAGGGATATTACTGAATGGTCACCACATAAATTCTATAATGACTATTATTGTAGAAAATTCATTTTGGCTGTGAAGAAAGACCTTATGGACTTTCATTACCCTTTTTTGGGTCATTGATAATTTTGTTTGTTTGTTTCGGTTTTTATAATTGTGTAACATTGCATGTATTTATTTGTATTGTATAATCCTAGTCAAGCTGATTGCCATTGCGAAATTTGTCGTCTCTCAAAATCATCCGTATACCTTCGGGAAGGACGGATTATCTTTTGGATTTAACGTATGTCTGTTAGAGAATTTTTATGTTCTCTGATGGCATTACCATACTAACAGATATTTCATTGATTAACTTATCTGTTAATCTATTTTTACCTGAGAGAGGTTTCCCATCACTGAGCTTTATATTTTTATGTTCAGCCTTCAGTTTTCTTAGACGTGTCCCCATTCTTTTTTGTACATGTCCCACACACTCTTTTTTTTTCTAATGTCACAGAAGGTCGATACGGTTTTGAAGGTCCATATAGCCTTAAAAGTTTTCGCATCCCCATCTCCAATGTACGATGTATATTTTATACCTCAAGTATCTCCAGATCTTGAAAATATCCTGATCATTCCTTCGACTTCCATTTTACCCGATGACCCATAATGGTTTTTTAGACATTTCTTGAGATGATTGATATTGTCCTTATTAGCACATTTACATCCTTTACAAAATGTTGACAAAACTTCTGTATCAATCACTTTGCCACTCTCAGATCCAATAACTGCATATACTCCAGTCTGTGATGTATGGCCTCTAGTTTTTCAGCTGCCATCGCCGCTGACTGGAACACATAATGAAGAATTTGATAAAACTGCTTCAGCCTGAGCCGCTTTTTCATTCTTTTTTGCGCAACATTTGACGTAGCTTTTAATATATGATTTACTGTAGCATTATAAGATGTGTACTGGAATAGAATTTGAAGCCATTGTCCATATCTTTCTAGTAGACAATATAGTAACGTGTTTTATCTGTGTCATAGAGTCGAATTAAACTCTCAAGGTAGCGTATATCACAGGCCATGTAAAATGAAAATAACGGCCAATGGACGGATTTATAAAATTAAAAGATATGCGATTTATTCGGTGCTCTGGGTTAAATGGGATTAAACAAAGTTATTAATACAAGAACACTTGAAGAATAAGATTAATTGTACTTACTCCCCATGCGGAAGCACTTGAAAATCAGAATAGGTACGTCTTGTTATGAAATTTAATTTTGGGAACAATGAATCATTAGGCCGTAGCGATTTATGCCTAATGTCGCTTGACATATCGAACGCGTTCGGTTCGGTCCCGCACGAGGCTATTATCTTCGCCCTTGAGGAATCAGGTGCGGGTGATGGATTCGTCTCCATAATTAAAGATATGTACATGGACAATATAATATTTTTCTCACTGATGGGGGACAATCCGAGCAGTATGCCATACAATCGGGGATGAGACAGGGGTGCCCACTCAGTGGCGTGCTTTTCAACCTTGCTATCGACCCTATCCTGCCGGCCGTCGATGAGTTGAGCCCGGAAATATATATCTTATCTTGGCGTTTGCTGACGATATTTTATTATTTGGGGACTCGCCGGAGGAGCTGCAGAGTACGACCGATAGAGTGGCTAATACGACCGATCGCTTGGGCCTCAGGTTGAACCCTAATAAATGTGCCTCCATCCATCTCAGAGGTAACCCAACGGGATGCGCTCCCACTGTCTTTAATATCAATGGCTTACCTGTGAGAGCACTTACCGACGGGGATAGCTTCAAGTTCCCCGGCAAACCGGTTGGGTTCTGTTTAGTCCCTAATCCGAGTTGCGTTGAGGAATTGGCGAAACCCGCCGATGACATACTGTCATCCTTTTTAGCTCCTTGGCAACGGCAGGAAGCGCTGAAAACCTTCTATTACCCAACCCTCAACTACGCTTAACGAACAGCTCAATTCAAGAAAGGGCAATGGGCTGAAAACGACGAAAGACTTAAACCGGCCATCAAAAAGACCCTAAACATTCCTAGGTCTAGTAATACAGATTTCATTTATGGGAACCCTAAGAGAGGGCTGTTCGGCGTTCACTAGCGGCGAGGATAGTGACATCGCTATGATAGAAGGCGTATTCAAACTCCTCACTTAGAGGGATGAACGCGTCCCGATCTCGAATGGAGTGAACTCTTCGAGCTGGTGGGAATTAGAATCAGACAAGATCCTAGTACAAGAGATATGAGTGACTACCTGTCGGGGAAGGAATACAGGCGAAGTTCTAACCCAAACAAATGTATTTGGACCCAAGCTAGAGCTGCCTCAGCGGGACATGGGGTTAAGTGGCATATCCACGATGACCGCTCGATCTCGCTGAGCATTGGGAAAATTGTCCTCGACAGGAAGATCTTCAAAACGTTGCGTCTTTATTTCCGTGAGCGGCGGGCTGGATTACTGGCAGGAATAGGGTGTCAGGGTAAAACCTTTAATTTTTTCTCCGGTTCCAGCTCTTCAACTCACTTTCACCGAACTGGTGAATACACCCGCTTCGCGGACTGGCGCTTCATTCACAGGGCGAGGCTCGGCCTTTTGCCTCTGAACGGGAGTGTTGGCAGCAGGGCCACTCTGGAGGCTAAGCAGTGTCGTCACTGCAGCTTCCCCGTTGAATCCCTTCCTCACGTCCTCAACCACTGCCTACCGTACATGCCCCTGATCGGCAAGCGGCACAATGCAATTGTGGACAGGGTGAAAATCGCTGCCGAAAGCAAGTGGAGGGTCTTATCAGAGAACCAACCAATCGCTTGCCACTCCACGAGACCTGATCTTCTGCTTGTCAATGATGATGAAGCCCTAATCCGGGATGTAACCATTCCATTTGAGAACGGGAAGGCTTCCCTTGACGAGGCTAGAAGAGCTAAAATCGAAAAGTACGAAGCTATTGCCGAGTCTCTAAGAAACAAATATAAGAAAGTCCGAGTCGAGGCAATTGTAGGATCTCTTGGGAGCTGGGACCCCAAAAATGACCGTGTGCTAAAGAGGGTCTGTTCCAAAAAATATGCGAACCTCCTCAGGAAGCTGTGTGTTTCTGACGTGATTCGCGCTTCAACAGACATCAACATCGAGCACTTCACTGGGATTCGGCAAGTGACCCAGTCGAGGTACAACACGATGCCGCAAATCCCTGTTGATCTCATCTCAAATCCAGATGATGTGCGCGAAGAAGTCCCGTAGGGAACAATCCAAGAATGCGAGGAGGTCCCACAAGGGAGAATGCAAAAATCCGAAGATGTCAGCGTCACGGAACATGGAGAGCCGCTGCTACTCATCCACGGCCACTGAGAATCATAATGAAATTGAAGCCGAGGAGGAGGCAGCTTTTGAAGACGCGGCCGAATTCGTAGAAGACCAATCCGAATTTGAAAATATAACAACTCCTACAGAGCTTGATGTGTTTGATACCAGTGCCGCCATTGAAACAGAAGACTCCCAGCCTGCTGAGATGGCGGAAATTGAAGTGCCTGACATCTTCTAAAGAGGAAAAAAACCTACACACACCACGATAAATTACTTACACACAACAGATACCCTTTCCCTCTACCCATTCTCTCGGGTTTTTGTTGTGATTGATTGTTTTAGCTACACATTAAGATGTGTTTTTCATTTATATTTTTGCTTTCGAATCTTTAATTTTTGTTATTTTCCGCTCCGATCTTTTATTTTTTTAATTTTTTAGTACTGAAATTTAAAACCTCTTCTCTTGATTGGAATGATTGATAAAGTTTATGTTCACCTGTGATTGTTTTGAAATCAAGTCGGCAACATTTTATCTAACCAATCTGTTCTTATCAGCATAATATTTGATATGGCTCCCAAGCGGGACTTACGATATTAAACGAATTTTTGAACAGAGACCCGAGTTCCGAAATTTATTCCGACCGAGAAAAGAGTCGGCGGTGAAATCACTCATGGCGTGGAGAGGCCGACACCACTATATATCTAAAGGCCGCCAGACGACGAGTCTTGAAGCCCGGACTCTGCCCCGTCGGGTCTCGGATTTTATTTAGACTGAAATTTTTTTGAATTTCTTCAGCCAGACGAGTGTGGCCCTCTGGTGAGGACACGTGACATCCCAAAAAAATATCGTCATCGCTTCTCGGCCTTTTGGGTAAGATCAAGTGTAATAAGATCGACTTTTTCTCGCTGTCTTCGGTGCCAGTGAGAGGGTAAATTCTGTCTTTTCCCAACTTTGGCGTGGAAGCTAATTTTTGGGACCTGTCGGGGCTGGCGCTTCTCAGAAATCCAGGGCATACCCCCCGCTGGTAACAACACGGTTAGGACTTCCACGTCGCAGCGATTAGGTCGAACTTGCGTTTGATACTCTCTAGTCCACCTGCTGGACTGAAGCCATTAGGTCGAATACTGAAGTTCAACTCCCACCTGCTTTGCCCCGCCAAATCTCGCCATCTACGGGAAAACTATCCACCCTGGAGACAGCCCATCCCGCTGTGAAGCTGGGACTCAGATCGATTCCTCGGGTAAAGAGTACTCCCCGAGAGGAAGGACACGGTCCCCTCCTCTAAAGAAGACAAACTCCCGTAGGGGAAATGAGGTGCACCTTTTCTTCCCAAGATCTTCAAACAATCGAGGAAGAACCTTATGTACCACCTTAAAACCTTTTACAACTTGCGCGGCTTATCCCTACATGGGTGGTGTTTGCATTGCAGTAGACTGTGCCACTACAGGATCTCGCACGAGCCATGCATGAACAGCCTGAGCTTCTATTCTGTAGCCGCGAGTGAATTGAGGAACTGTGCCTTCGAGTGCGAGATCTGCTTTTTCACTGTCCCACTAGTGGAAACTATGAAAATGCACATCGAAACAAATCCTCCAGAGGTCTCTACGCCTCGCCAGGGCAATAGTGATGCTACAAATGAAACTGTCATTACCCCCGACTCCGGGTAAAAACCTGGACCTGCCGGGTGGAGTGTCGACCATGTCGCCCAACAGTGTCTGCCCATCCCTTTCATCTGGAGAAGGCAATTCGAACCTCAGCCTTCGCTTGCCTATTGCTAATGGAAACTGTGATGGCGGCACTCCTGAGGAATTTTGTTACCACATCAGCGACAGTGAACTTGTTCGACTCGAGAGGCTGGGTGGGCCTGAACTCATCCCCGGGTTCTTAGGGCACTTAAAATTATTCACCAAAAGAGAACATTCCCTTAGAAAAGAGAACATTCCCTTAGAAATCGCCCCTCAGGGGGTTTACCTTCTTTAGGTAAACACGGGTGTCGGAATCCCGAGGTACCCCAGCGAACTATCTCTCCTTTCTTGTTTCCTCTCCTCTCTTCCTTTACTTTATTCTTTTTTTTTCTCCCTCGGTGTGGTTCCTCTTCGGAGGCGAGGGCACCTCTTTAGTAGCTGTTGCCGTTCTGTTGCTTCTTGCTGCTATTGGGGTCTTTATCACCCACGTGTTTGCCGTGCGTGGAGACCCGTGTCCCCGGAAAAGGGAATCCTGGTAGTTGAGGGTCAGTTTTGGTTGCCCAACACACTACTTCGGCCCCCGCTTCGGGTAAACGGGAGGTACTTAGTGGTTCCCTAATGTATCAATCGGCTGGTCGTTGACTTTTGTGTTCGGCTAGGAACCAAGCAATCGTTCCGATTACTGGACATCTCGTCAAGGGTGGAGGTCGTTTCAGGGTCGTTTCGTTCGCGTATAGTTCTCGGTTAGCACTGGTGCACGTATGTGCATCCCCTTGTTGGGCTCCATGGTGGGTGGTGCGGCCGGGAACTGAATTTTAAGCCCCCTTTATATGGATTCTTCTGTTCAAAATCCCATGGTGAGGGATAAGTCACCGCAACAAATTGACATGAAATTTGCCAAACTAAGTTTCTTTGTTATTTCTCTGAAGGATGGAAATTTTTCAAAAATCTCGCCCTTCCGGATCCATAAATCTATCCAATCGGCCATCGGTGAAACTAAGTCACTCAAAAGGCTTCGATCAGGCGACCTTCTTTTAGAAGTTGTATCTTCACAGCAATCGTCATTTCTCTCAAATTGCAATCAGATAGGCGAATTTCCCGTTACTGTCATTCCTCACAGTTATTTGAATTCTTCTCGTGGTGTTTTTTCTGAACCTGACTTTTTACATACTTCGGAAGAAGAGATTTTATCAGAACTGCGAGAACAACACGTAAGTGCTGTACGTAGAATAACGATTCGACGTGACGGAAAGATTTTCCCTACAAAACACGTAATTCTCACCTTTGATACCCCGACACTTCCTACACATATCCAGGCTGCTTATCACCGTTGTCCAGTGCGTCCATATATCCCAAACCCATTGCGCTGCTTTAAGTGTCAGCGGTTTGGGCATTCTAAAAATTCTTGCCGTGGATCTGTCACCTGCGCTCGTTGTGCCGAGATCGGCCACGACAGCGACAAATGTTCTGCACCTGTTCGGTGTGTCAACTGTAAGGGAGACCACACGGCCTTCTCTCGGTCGTGCCCAAAATGGCTGATTGAAAAAGAAGTGCAAACTTTAAGAGCCATTAAAAAAGTTTCGTATATGGAAGCTCGGAGAGAAATCGAGTCCCGGACACCAAAATCTGGAATATCATATGCCTCAGCAGTAAAAAAATCAGTTACTTCCGTCAGTACCCAAACAGAATCTGTTCCTAGACCTCATGTTCCGAACTTCAAACCCGCGACTTCTCCCAGAAAACAGTCCAATACTTCACAGACAACATCTAAGAAAAGTTTAATTGCACCTATCACTCCTTCGACATCTACTCCACCAAATACAAGTACTAAGAACAATAAGTCCAAAACTGAAATGCAATCTAGAAAAGATACACTATCCTCACCGCCTGTCAGACATACCTCGCCAGTTACTGCTGCTCAAAATGTGAAAGACTCGAATCAGTCGTGCTCTTATCACATAAGCTCCAATATACCAATTCCCCCCAACGTAAATAGGAAAAAAGTGGCTATTCCTAGAAAGTGCGTTGCCCTTTCTAGGAAAGCTAATAATCCGGATTACATCCTAAAGAATGATCAATACGTCCGCAGGGTCGCGGAAAATTCGGATGTAAAATTATACGTGTCCGAGGACTCGGACATCGACGTTGAATTTGAGGAGTCTTAACTCCTCCTTTTTCTTGTTTTGTTCTTTTTTTTGTGTTTTCCTCTTCTCTTCATATTTGGTTGCTTTTACAGGATGGGAGAACTCCCATCCAGAAGTTCCTGTCTTAATTTCTTTTTTGCTTTATCTCTTTTTCATATCACTTCTAGTATTACTTTTACTGTTGTCTACCGTTATATGACTCCTTTTATCAAATACTTGACTTGTTGTATCACTTTACGTTTGTTTGCTTTGTGTGTTTTTATCACCTTTTCTACCGTTTCTTATTTGTTACTGCCACTGTCTTAGTTTCTTTTTTGCTTTTATCTCATTTTCATATCACTTCTAGTATTGCTTTTACTGTTGCCTACTTTTATATAAGACTCCTTTTATCAAATACTTGACTGTTTTTATCACCGTATGATTGTTTGCTTTGTGTGTTTTTCTCATCTTTTATACCGTTTGTTATTTGTCACTTCCACACGCAAAATTTATATGCGCGTAATGGTCTTGCTACTCTCATGTTTTACGTGCAACTCGTCCTTTTTATATAATTAAATAGTCGATCTTATTTAATTTTGCTTTTACACATAACTTCGGTTTTATTCCTAATATACATAGTCGCTTTTACTCTTAATATAGCTGTTGACTGATTAGACCACTGTATATTCATATGTATATATTTTTATCATCGTTTTAATTGTTTAAGTTTTAAAAATGCTGACTCGTATATTTTTTCGGGATCTACCATGTGTATGGCGCAGCATGTCCTCTTTGGACCTTGCGCCATTAAACCCGAACAAACCAACCAAACCAACCCTTAGAAATCGGTGAAAAACAAGACTATTTCTAGAAATATCAACTATAAATAACCTATTGGGGATACCGTCCGAACCGAACGCATGCTTACCGCCAATTTTGCAATCCGACTTGGATAGTCTAACTAATGCAGCCTGATATTTAGAAACAATACTGCTAATGGGCAACATAACTATTTAGTTTAATTTAATAAAGCAATAAAAAATTAAGAGTTTTTTACAAAGTAAAAATAATAATTCTAAAATTTTATCTAATTGACAAACTTAATCACTACAATTTATTTGAAAATTTAATGTAAATATATTATATATTAATATAGTAAACTATTTATATATGTATAAATAAGCTATGTATAAGTATATTTAGCTTAAATAAAGTAAAAAAAACTCTAAAAATGAAGTTAGAAAATCATATAGTCACCAAGCACGTGTTAATCCAATGAAGAATCCGTCGGTCAAGCAGCTAACCAGAGCAGAAAAAATTTTGAACTAACTTTTGACCTCCTGAACCGGCTAGCTTAATATTACAGCAACTCTTGTGACGTAGTTCGTGAAGGCGGGTTTTCCGAGCACAGGGAACGAACACATTTCCCGCCACAAGGATTGGCGAGAAATCGGGTCAATAAGGAATCTTAGCCTTGAAGTTTTTTCCACACCACCCAAGAGGTAAAACTTCCAAGGCGCGCTTTGTTTTTACGTGGTATCGGCCGGACCCATAATCCACGTGTATTTTTTATGAAAAATCGTAACTTTTCAAAAAAATACAATAACATTTTAAATATACAATTGCATTTTAAATCACGCAATTACATTTAAAATACACACATTAGAAACATTTTAAATATATATATTTAAATGCACTTACACATTGCCGTAGCTGTTTCGTGTGGATTTTCTGCTTGTTGTGTGCTCTCCCGGGAGGGTAAACTATCAAGTCCACTAGTTGTTTTATTTCTCCGAGCCAAAGGCCTCTCCGGGACAGCCGACTGTACCCTTGTTGTCTTCTTTCTGTTGCCGTGTTCCAAGTTGTGCACCGTAGACCCTATTTAGTCCTCTATGTGTTGGCACAATTTCTTCTTACTTGGCACTTCCTATATCACTTGGAGAAAAAGTGGGGTGGGGGCCCTGCGGTTCGTATGGATAGATACGAACAGTATTTTTTTAAATATATATATATATATATATATATATATATATATATATATATATATATATATATATATATATATTAATTATATTTTTAAGAACAGAAGAAGTAATCAGAAGCAGGATAGTACTTTAGAGAGAAAGTTAGTGATGTGTTACTAGGGCAACTTGGAAGCCAGAGTGTTAGTTATTAGTAATAATCATAATAAAACTTGGAGCAACGAAAGAAGGGTTGTGTTTTGTTGTGATCATTTATATTGCAGCATACACATATAACATTCCCCCCTTCCCCCCAGCACAGAAAACTGCACGCCATAGTATTACAAATTATTAAAAAATAGACTTTAAAAATTTCCACATACCTTTATCTTTTCCAATTGTCGTCAACAAACGGAAGTCACCTTGTAGTACGTTTTCTGTTCTCTGTCCCTTTTTTCCAGGCATAAGATCTTCTATTCCTTCCGATTGTGGGGTTGGTAGCTCAATCTCCAGAAGTTGTTTCCCCTGTTTCCCGGGACCTGGATAGACGTCCTTCAAGTCCAGTAAAAACCCTGGATAAATACTTGCTATTCTGGAAGTATAAAATGGTCAAAATGATGAATTGAAATCTGATAAATCTGACCTTGATAAACTATGATGGCTTCAGAATCATGGTAAAGAAAAGATCTTTATAAAACCCTTTAAGGTTGTATAAAAGTTTGAGATTGATGAAGGCTGGAAAATAAAAGAAATGGACCAGCTGACATACATTTGCTGAGAAAGGAGCAATACATCTCTATATTTTCAAGAAAGATTTTATTAAATAATTATTATCCGATATATTTTATCGTTTTAAAAGATAAATACACATAAAGAATTATTATGAATTCATTACATTTTTAATTATATTTTCTTTTAAGCATCTTTTCCGCTTCATTATTTTTTGGTCTTAAATTATGTGAGCGTCCAGCTGGTACTCGCTTGCTATTTCTAGTAAGTCCTTGACGTCGTCTAGACATAGTCGTTGGCTGTACGCAAATCTTCTATGTTGTAAGGCGAATACATTTTTATAATGTTAATTGCTGTAATTCACTTGGTGTTTGAATGTTTTTCAGAGTTTGCGTGAGATTGCCAGCAGATTCTTTATTAACATCTTGGTTCACAAGATCATGTATTCTCATTATTTCTTTTGTTACGTTTAATTTTTCCCCTAATGTTGCATTTTGGGAGCAATTGGATGTATTCAGCATTACAGTATGAATGTAAATTTCTATACTATGATCTGGGAGGTATAAAATGCGAGGGCTGGGAGGGATAAAATTTTTTATGGTGGTTCTGGTTCCTGTAGCCCAGCAAAGAAGCCTAACGGTGGGCAGTTGTCACCTACTGCCAAAACTACTAATAAATATTTTTCTGTACTATTGATTGGAAGACCATTCGGTAAAAACGTTTTTTGTTTTGTTCTATAAGAAAACGTTGGTGTTTTCACAAAGCGCCACTCCTTCCAGAATAGCGTGTACAAACACCAATATTGGCATTTACAACATATGATACATTATCTCTTTGGCTTTGAATTATATAAATATTTTGTTCTATTTCTATCACATCACTTAGTTTATAATTACTCATTTTTTTTACAAAGGAAAGAATATAATGAGTAAGGTTTGCTCTTTTGCGAATATGCAAAGCGCGGAAGTTTTTTCGTAAGATACTGCTCCCATACCATAATGCTGAATTCCACCAATCTACAAGGCGAGGCCTTTCCGTCACAGGAATATCATTTTGAGGAAAGAGCCAACGCCAATGTGCTTGAGCGACATGATTTCAAATTAAACGCTCAAGATAGCGTCTATCACAGGCCATGTGAAATGAAAATAACGGCCAAAGACCGGATGTATAACATTAAAAGATATGCGATTTATTCGATGTTCTGTGTGACGGTGATTATATAATTGGTTGGGGTATTTATAAATAAAATAATAATTTGATTTTGATAATTAATGATTCATTGGATGTGGTTAGTACATTGCATTCATTGTGACTCCAAATGCTGGAAACAACTCTGGTTTGTACTGACAAATTAATTTATTGAATATTACACACATATATGTATACACTCATAATCAAAATAATAATAACACTTTAAATATATTTTGCACATTCAATTAATTACTAATTTTTCTGCTAATGCGTATACTTTACACAATGTTCATCGATAACTGTATTCAACACTTCTAGGTGATATATATCCATGTGAATATCTAGCAATCAAAATTCTCCCTTCCTTTCGACGATTCCTCGCCTGCATAACAAAGGGACCTCTCTCTTGACACAATGGGTTCCCCTTTGGTGATCAACAGCTAGGCTTGCGCTCCTCGCTGATTGGTCCACAGGTGTCGTTGGACATTTCTTGCTTCTTGTAGCGGACAGCGTACGGTGTGGCTTAAGCTCTAGGATTTGGTCCGGTGGTTCAATCACTAAGGACGGCTTCAGTTCACCTCTTCATTCTCGTTTGGGGTAGGGGCGGGAATTCATGCATCGCAAGTACTGAGGGATGCTCTCCTGTTGTTTGGTTATCCATCCACAGAGGTAAAACACTAATGGGCTTGTAAGACTAGGTAAAATGGCAAGAATCCATGCTGGCATATAAGTCTTGTAAGATTTAGATACGCTGTTCCATTAAAATCTGTTGTAAAAAAGTATTATGATGAGGTAAATCGCAATCTTTTCTCCCGTGGCAAACGTAGATATGACGCAAACCCTAGACCTTATCTTCTTACTTTGAATGAAATATTTCACAAACTTTTATCTAACTCCACATAAATGTAAGTATATTTCTTTAGGTCAAATCTTACAACTCTATTTTGAACTACTTCCTCTTGTCTAATTGCCTTGAAATTCTGCTTAAGGCTCGGTGCACACGAGCGATGCGGCGCCGGTGCGGCACCGCAGTTGCGATTAGAAGTACATAGAGTTGAACTAACGGATTCACACGGACGTTTGAGCCGCTGCGAGCTCGCAACGACCGGTTTTTTCACCCCGTGTACTGCTTCATCGCACGAACGACAACGGCTTAGAAGTACCTTCATTTCAACTGCGCTATTCACACGGACGACATTTTGCCGCAAAAACAAAATGGCTGAAAGCGTAGACACAGAACTTTTAATAGAGGAAGTTAAAAAGTTTCGTGAATTGTGGGATATTAAATGTGAAAAGTACAATATATTTACAATATATTAAATATATTAAATTGTACACAAATTAACTACACAAATTAAATACACAATTTAATATATTTACAATATATTAAATTGTGTACAATATATTTACATTATTCTAATTTTTTGAACCATGTTATGAAGTATTCTAATATTTTGAATTTTTTTTCACTTGCTGTTTTAAATATATTTTCTATTTCATTGTCATATGTTCATATTTTTATAATCTACAAAATATGCAGATTTGTATTATGATAATTTATATTTGATATCATTGATTATTTATTTGATAAATTAGATTTGCAATTCCCTTGACCATATTTTCTTTCATTATTCTAATTTTTTGAATCGGAGCTGTAGTCTGAAAACAGACTCAATCCTACCTTTTGAAAATTCAGTACAGATGTGACTTTTTGTTAAAGGAATCTAGCAGACCATTAAATACATAATGGTGGGCCACTTCCCTAAGTGGAAAAAGGGGTCAATTTTTAGGAAAAGACCACAAAGAGACAATTCAAGGCCCGGGGTGTCAGGCTGACAAAAAGGAACGCATGCCTGGAGGTGCCAGGTGACATTTATTTAACGGATCACGCGATCAGGTTTACAATATTTCAGATAAATTTACATTACTCATATTTCAGTCTCGTATTAATTTTTGATGTTTCCTCAAATGTAATTAGATAAAAACAGCAGAGCATAGCAGTATATAACTTAATTAAATATTAAACACAAATCTAAACAATATGCTAGAAAGTAAAAATTAAACATATTTTTTGATTTATTAAACTTTTATTAATTTCCATCTATTAAATGTTTAAATATTTATTGTTATTTTTAAATATCGCATTTTCCATTCACATTTATTGTTAAATGCAGTCATTTTGCCATGGCAGTTTTCCGACATCACTAATGAAATAGTCCGCCCATGTATTTCTGATCTGATTTAAATTGATCTCTCCTTGATTTTGATGGGATCCTTGATTTTGGCCGCTGTCATAAAATCCTTCGATACATAATGTATCTTCAAATTTATATCCAACTCTTTTGAGAACATAATTATGAAGGGCACAACACGTTTTGATGATGCTTATAGCAAAATCAGGTTTCACGTTTAGAGGCCTATGTAGTATTCGCCATTTGTTGTTCAAAATTCCAAACGAACATTCGACATATCTTCGAGCTCGAGATAGTCGGTAGTTAATTTTTTTTTTTTTGGAACAAAAATTTACCGCTGTACGGTCTCAAAACATTTCTTAACAAGGAAAGTGCTTCATCTCCAACAAACAAACACGTAGGGCAGGACTGGGTGATCCATCCCAGGCAGGGGTTTACCTGTTAGTATTTTCACGCCTCCGCTTTCTAATTTTTTATTCAAAGAGCTATTTTGGAAAATTAAACTATCCGAATCTTTGCCATAGGAGCCAATATCTACATACAAAAAGTTATATTGTGAATCAGCAACTGCTAATAACACCACAGAAAAATAATGTTTGTAGTTGAAGTATAATGAACCACTTCTTCAAAAGAGTGTTTGCTCATTCGGAAGTAATTAAAAAACTTTGCTTCGTCATGACACAAGTCTTCATATAATAAGGAAGATGTCCCTTTTAACATCCTCTAACTCACCAGTGGGTGGACCCAATAATTTCTTTTTCTGTATTTTAAATACTTATAAATAAAGTACGAAAACACAACTCTTTTTCTTGAGTACGCTTCCAACTCTCGTGTCCTCAATGTTACACCTCGCGTTCTCTAATTGTTCGCTCATGTACACCATCTGTCTCTCACGTGAATTTCACAGAACAGCCAAAACCGCAACGAGATCGCCTCTCGTGTGAATTGAAGCCTGCGGCACCGATGCGATTTCACACCGGCACCGGATCGCTCGTGTGCACCGAGCCTAAGTAGCTATGTGGTCCCGGTGACAATACAGTTTTCTGATATAACTAGACAATATTGCTGTAAACATGCTCCCCTATATTCAATAACTTCGTTATACGTACGCACGAAAATTAAAATGACTAACAGCATGTATTAGTTTCGAAGAAGGCTTCGAAAAATGAAACTTTTCCGCCAGTACCGAAGGAATTTGAAGCTAAAGATGCATGTTTAAAGAAAAGCTGATTCTATATGCACATTAATTTCACAAACTTACTTATTGCAGTCTCCAAGAGATCGATGCTGAGTCTTTCTAAGAGCTCCCGAGGATTCGGTAGCGGGTATAGCTGGTTATCTAAATACGATCTCAATTGTTCTTGAATACTCACTCTGAGAGCTGTGGCGTCAAATCTGCATCCGAATCAGTTTGCGATGGAATTACTCATGAATAAAATAAGTTTTGAAATTCAAGCAAAAATAATTTAATATATTATATAATATATTAAACAAAAAAATAATGTATTAATTAAAAATATGAAGGATAAGCATTAGAAGTGAAGAACTGTTTTGATTCATAAACTAATTTTTAAAAACCTAATTTGTTTTTCGTAAAACTAAAATCTAAATTCACCTTTTTGCTCTATTAAAAATAACACAAAGATCAAAAAGGGGAAACTAAATATCCCTAATGAGATAGAAGTAAGTTATTTCTGGCACTTCATTGAAATTTTTAGGATAAAATTTTCATTTGCTGCCATACGCACAATATATAAACTAGCTGCTGCGCGACCAGCATGGTCGCTTTTCGGTTTATATTTTCTTGCCACAGCTAACTCAACTGCCTAATTGAAAATTCCACTGAAGGAAATAATCCGAGGACAGAGACAGTGTTTCTTTATGTACATTGATTTATTTACAATTAAATTCACAAAACTATATTTACACACAGACATAGCACATTATATTCATGGGCTCTCACAGCCAATATCTAGTTAACATATTTGAGGCTTCCCAAGCCAAAAGTCGCTGTTTCATGGTTTCCGTCGCCACAGAACAACCCGTGAGTAATTCTCGAAAGTGAACAGGTAGGCACACTGCATTTCTCAAACCCGACCGCACTCCGCAAGTCGATGAGCCAAATACCCTAGAGCAGAATTTGAGTTTGGAAGTGGAGTACCTTGGCCTGACAGCTTTATCTCCCGTAAGCAAGATAATTGTTATCACGATGGGAGTGCTCAGTAGTTAAAATTTAAGAGGAAATTAATATTAAGAAGAGAAATACGCGATAAAAAAAATAATATATAATTAAAAAAAATAAGGAGTAGGAGGCCCCCAAGAAAGCAAGAGTTAACATCGTACAGGACAAAGATTTTTTTTTTGTAATACACTGCTGGCCACCCAAATTGCAACACCAAGAAAGACAAGAGATATGACAACAAAATTTATTTTGTAGATAACATGTTGACCAAGTATCAAATGATGAAATTTATAGACTTCTGTGAAGTGTGGTTCCTGCCAAAATCAGTAGCCAGAGTAGCCGCCATTGTTGGAGATCACCGCTGCCACACGCCTCGGCACTGATTCAAAGAGACTTTGGATGAGTTCTTGGGGTACAGCAGACCAAGCAGCTTCCACACGTTGCCAAAGTTGATCTGCTGTGGTAGCTGGGGATGGAATCTGGGTCAATCGTAGAGCAACCATGGACCACATGTTTTCTATCGGCGAAAGATCCGGAGAGCGAGGCGGCCAGGGAAGCAATTCAATCTGGCGATTGACGAAGAACCGTTGGACAATGCGTGCCACGTGTGGTCGCGCATTATCCTGTTGAAATATGGCTGTGGGCAAGCCCTGAAGGTAAGGAAGGACAACTGGCTCCAACACCTCGGAGATGTAGCGCTGGCTGTTTAAAGTACCGGCAATATTTACTAGAGGTGTGCGAGAATGATATCCAATACCGCCCCATACCATAATACCCGGTGCAGGACCAGTGTGGCGGTGCATAACGCAGCTGTTCAGCATCCTCTCTTCACGGTGTCTCCAGACTCGAATGCGACCATCGTGGTGTTGCAGACAGAAGCGTGACTCGTCAGTAAAGACAATTTCATTCTATTCTGCTGTCCACATCCTTCTGTCATCGCACCATTGGTGACGGAGACGTCTGTGGTTCTGCGTGAAGGGTAGACAAAGCAATGGACGTCTTGCGGACAGACCACTCTGCTGTAAACGGCGTCGAATGGTACGCGCAGACACTGGATGATGCGTTACAGACTGCGTGTGCTGTGCTATGGTTCGTGATGTGACTGAGCGATCAGTCACTGCCATGCGCAGGATTTTGAATGTCGACCTGCTGGTCAAAGGTAATAAGGATAGGCAGATGGTCAGAGTCGAACAAGTCGAGAGTCTCGATGATGTGGGGGTAAGGGATATTTTTAGTTAAAGCCAGGTCGATAGTGCTAGAGCCCGTGGAATAGAAGTGGGTAGGGGTGGGGGGGGGAGATAAGTTTAATGTCATGGTTATCGGTGACGTACTTAAAAAGGGCTCTGCCTGCAGCGTTGATGTTGCGACAGTTCCAGGCTGTATTGCGTGCGTTCAAGTCACCAGCCACAATACAGTAGTTACAAGAGCTGAAAATTTTGGAAAAGTCCGCGTTGAGAAATTATCTAGAGGGGGGAAGGTAAACAGAGGAAATTAAAATTTTGGTAGGTCTGTCGGGGAGAAGCATTATAGAAGTGTTCTCAACAGCGGTAGTATTAATGCTATTAATTTTATAGTGGTTAAGTCCCCTACGGATATAAATGGCAGTGCCACCACCGGGATTCCTACGAGAATTAGGGATGGGGGGGGGACGATCATTTCTGTATAGGGTGTAATTAGAAATATTAAACCGCCAAGGTGCAGTAAAGCGGGTTTCCTGAATTAAGGCGACGTCTATATTGGAGTTTTCCATAAACTGCCTGATTTCATTAATTTTATTGGTGAGACCATTAGCGTTCCAAAACAGAACCCGCAGTGAAGGAAAATGATGGGAATTACTCATGACCAAGAGCGGGACCTAAATAGTTGCCAAGTTCTACAACTATGGTTTCCAATTTAGAATAAAAGTCAACATCGCTCCTGATAATGTTCGCAAGTGATTTGAACAATTGCATTATGCCGGAGATGTTGAAAGCCGACATGAATTCCCTTAAAATTTTAACTATGGAGATGAAATCAGAGAAGCCCGAGGATGGCTGTTCATTCGTATTGGAGTTGCTCTGAAATAAAGCAGCAACAGTTGGAGCAGCGCTAGGCGCGGGCCAACGTTGGGGCGCTAGGCGTAGAACGCGTATTCTGATTGGACCACCTAGCCGCGCTCTGAATGGCTGGATTTGGATCCGCACGTGGGGTTACCTCGGCACTTTGAGTTTCGGTGCTCATAGCTCGGCTACCGCTGGATGTAGAAGCATCGCTGGCCAGTTCCGATGGTTTTTTATTAAAGTTAAGAGGTGTCTTCCATGCCGAAGTTTTTGGTGGCTCGGAGGGAATGAAGTGAGCAGGCTTAGGGGTCTTACTTTGTTGGCTATTGGACTTGGGATTTGGGTCTTTAAGTTTAAATTTTTGCTTGTTTTTGGGATTCATAGGGCAGCCACGGTAGTTAGCCGTATGGTTGCCCTTGCAATTGGCGCAGAATGTGCTGCCATCTGTCGCCTGCAAAGAGCACTCTTTTGCTGTGTGGTCACCTCCGCACTTAACACAGCGCGGAGATAATTTGCAGTTTAATGAAGAGTGCCCGAACATTTGGCACCGGTAGCACTGGCTGACACCGGTTTGGGTGTAATGCTCGAAGCTCACTTTTAGATAATTAATTTTCTTAATGCTAGTTAGGTTATCAATATTAGGTGATGGTCTAATAGCCACCAAGAACAAAGGCATGGGCCTTTTAGTTTTCCTATTAGTAAGATAAGCCGTTTTGACCGGCTCGAGTCCTATTTCCTTAATTGCATTCTCTATGTCCTCAACCGGCGTGTTAACGGGGAGACCGCGAATAATATACTTCTTGGGACGCTAGGATCCAGGATCGAGCGTTCTAAATGGGATCTTATTTACGTCCAAGAAGTGTTGAATCTTCCGATAGGACTCGGTGCTATTTATGTTAATTCTTATTAGGGAGCCCGTCAGGGATGCTTCCACATCGTCGGCCATTTCACTAATAGTTTTGAGCATATTACGCCAATTGTTGATGATTTCAAAAAAGACTTGGCATCGCTTAGATGCCGTTTGGGAATTGTTATTTGAACTTTCAGCCTGACCTCCGGTTTCCATATCGGTCGCCGGTTCGAATGGCTGGGTTCCTTCAATATCAGTTTCATTACCACTGAGAGCAGCAAATCTGTTTTTGGTCTCAATTTCACTCTCTGATTCAGAGATAGCTTTTCGCTTGGATCTAGGTCTAAGCGTGATCTTATTATCAATCATGATAAGTGATACATGCATATGGGCCAATAGTTCATTAATCTGAACCCACTGGTTCGTATAAAAATAATCGAAATAAGTCAAGTTAAAAAATTCATTAATGTCTCTAGTCCTATCGTTAAGCACTTCCGCCAGTGAGAACAAAAATCTACTCACCAACGGTGCATCAGGAGAGTTGATCAGGTTTTTGCCGGCGTAGTCCAGGAAAGCTTTCACAATCTTGAAGTACTCCCAGTCTCTGTAATTCACGTCGAAGAAAACATAGAGTTCATCGAATGATGGTAGCGGTTTGAGCGTCTCAGGTGGATTCTCCATAGTTGAAGGGCTAGCAGGAAGCGTAGCTGTAGGTTGGATGTTGTGTGATGGAGCTTCTAAGTTGCTCATAATCACAACTTAGAACAAAAAAGCTAAATGAAAGCAAGGGACACTGCTATTAGTGGGCAATCACTCACATGCAAGATTAAAAAATCCCCATGTGGTCACTAGCCAAAAATAACCGTGCTTATAAAACACGTGCAAGCACGTGTGAGGCTTAACGCTGAAAACTTCACTCACGTCCTTCATCTAACGAGTCCGGACGGGGAATGAATACGAATACCATAATACCGCCAAATCCCCTAGAGAAAGAAGGGGAGTCCTTTTATACTTCGACCAATTTTTCCAGAAGACTCCACAAATTGATGGAACACTCTTTACTTCCGGGGCCGATGGGGGTCACTTCCGCCCGTACCGACCCTTTGGAAGAATACCTGAAATCCATTTGGCCCGGGACATACTCCATTGTTAGCTAATTGAATGCCGTCGCTGATCTGCAACATACGTGCTGACTGCGGGGAGAAGAAAAGAATGTAATTTGGAGACTTTTTCACATTAGAGTTCCTTTTGATGTACCTGCAACACATGTGGGAAACTCATCAATTCCACCGGCTGTGTCGAATGAGGAACATGCCGATGTCAGCGACATGACAGCATGTATTAGTTTCGAAGAAGGCTTAGAAAAATGAAACTTTTCCACCAGAACCGAAGGAATTTGAAGCTAAAGATGCATGTTTAAAGAAATGCTGATTCTATATGCACATTAATTTTACAAACTTATTGCAGTCTCAAAGAGATCGATGCTGAGTCTTTCTAAGAGATCCCGAGGATTCGGTAGCGGGTATAGCTGGTTATCTAAATACGATCTCAATTGTTCTTGAATACTCACTCTGAGAGCTGTGGCGTCAAATCTGCATGCGAATCCGTTTGCAACATGATGTTGTGCTATAAGATCGTTAATATATTTACTATAAACATCATAAAATTGACGGAATAAATTGAGGGCCAGGTAATCGTTAATTTCAGTACTATGGTTTCTGAGCACATTATACAGAGATTTCAAAAACATACTCACGGAATGAGCATCTTTTTCTCCAGTAGCACTGATGACAGTTTTCGAAAAAGGCAGGAACTTGGAAATCAGCTCGTACTAAGGCCAGTCTCTTGGGAAGTTATCATCATAGTAAATAGCTTGTTCGTCAATGTTAGGCAAGGATCCATTGTAGGGTCGATGGAGTTATCCGGGACATTCCCCGGAGTCACTGCCGTGCTTTCCAAATCCGCACACTCCATACAAAATCCAAAAACACATCCAATAAAGCAAAAGCAAGCGAAAAGCTGCCACTAAAACTGGCTCGTCACACACACGCAGGATTAAAAAATCCCCGTGAGGTCACAAACACAGAAGTAGAGGCACGTGAGAGGCTTAGAGAGAGCTAAGTGGTGTGCGACCGATCTCCTCGGAGTCCGGTGGCGGAGTGTATGTTATATGTGTATTCAGCATTGCAGTATGAATGTCAATTTCTATACTATGATCTGGGAGGTATAAAATGCGAGGGCTGGGAGGGATAAAATTTTTTATGGTGGTTCTGGTTCCTGTAGCCCAGCAAAGAAGCCTAACGGTGGGCAGTTGTCACCTACTGCCAAAAACGACTAATACATATTTTTCTGTACTATTGATCGGAAGAGCATTCGGTAAAAACATTTTGTTTTTTGCTATAAGAAAACGTTGGTGTTTTCACGAAGCGCCACTCCTTCCAGAATAGCGTGTACAAAACAACATGATACATTATCTCTTTGGCTTTGAATTAAATAAATATTTTGTTCTATTTCTATCACATCACTTAGTTTATAATTACTCATTTTTTTTACAAAGGAAAGAATATAATGAGTAAGGTTTGCTCTTTCGCGAATATGTAAAGTGCGGAAGTTTTTTCGCAAGATACTGCTCCCATACCATAATACTGAATTCTACCAATGCTACAACATTATAGGATTTTGCTCTACAGAAACCATCTTTTGAATTTCTTATAGATGCTTCTGCGTAATTATCAGTGTTATGACCTCGTGTTATTAGATGTTGTCTTTCACTGATTACCCATTCACATCTTCGTTTGAAAAACTTTTGAAATCTCATCACATGGTGAGGATATCTCGTCTCTCTGAAAATAGCTGCTACAGCTTCATTCAAAATGACCTCTGATTTAGCATACATTACCTAAAAAAATTAAAGAGATAGTACAGTATAAGATATAAGATTATCTAAGAAAATGAAATTGAAATAATCAGTGTAACTTACTGCTTGAAACAACTTCATGGGACGAGGCCTTTCAGTCACAGGAATATCATTTTGAGGAAAGAGCCAACGTCACTGTGCTTGAGCGACATGATTTCAAATTAAACGCTCAAGGTAGCGTATATCACAGGCCATGTGAAATGAAATCATTTCACATGGCCATCATTTTCTCCATCACAGCAGCAGGTATAGAAAACTTATGAATATAGGTTTCATCATTCTGTAGGGCTTTATTATACTTAAGTGATTTTTGCCCTAATAGCAGTGGCACCACATGTCACTGCTATTAGGGCAAAAATCATGAATAGGCTTTTCATTTCATGGTAATTTATGGTAATATATAGCCCAGATAGCTTTACGCATGTCTGTTAGAGAATTTTTATGTTCTTTGATGGCATTACCATACTAAGCAGATATTTCATTGATTAACTTATCTGTTAATCTATTTTTACCTGAGAGAGGTTTCCCATCACTGAGCTTTATATTCTTATGTTCATCATTCAGTTTTCTTAGACGTGTCCGCATTCTTTTTTGTACATGTCCCACACACTCTTTTTTTTCTAATGTCACAGAAGGTCCATACGGTTTTGTATCACATATAGCCTTAAAAGTTTTCGCATCACTATCTCCAATGTACGATGTATATTTTATACCTCGAGTATCTTCAGATCTTTAAAATATCCTTATCATTCCTTCGATTTCCATTTTATCCGATGACCCATAATGGTTTTTTAGACATTTCTTGAGATAATTGGTATTGTCCTTATTAGCAGATTTACATCCTTTACAAAATGTTGACAAAACTTCTGTATCAATCACTTTGGCACTGTCAGATCCAATAACTGCACATACTCCAGTCTGTGATGTATGGCCTCTAGTTTTCCAGCTGCCATCGCCGCTGACTGTAACACATAATGAAGAATTTGATAAAACTGATTCAGCCTGAGCCGCTTTTTCATTCTTTTTTGCGCAACATTTGACTTAGCTTTTAATATATGATTTACTGTAGCATTATAAGATATGTACTGCAATAGAATTTGAAGCCATTGTCCATATCTTTCTAGTAGACAATATAGTAACGTGATTTACTTGTGACATAGTGTCAAATTTAACTCTCAATATAGCGTATATCACATGTCATGTGGAATGAAAATAACGGACTAACACCGGATTTATGAAATTAAAAGATGTGCGATTTGTTCGGTGCTCTGGATTAGTAAGCAAGGAGCCTTTAAACCCTGCTCTGTGAATAGTGGTGTGTTATCCACAAAGCAGGTAAGGTTCAGGCTGGGCTTTAAACAATTGACAATACCAATTAATCTTGGAGGTTCCGATGCCTCGGGAGCGATATACTTTATTGAGGAGTTTTCCTAGTAAAACAAAAGAAATATGGAATTACGATTTGCAGTCATATAGCTTAAATGGACTAATTAAAAAAAATTGGTGTCTGTTCATCAGTTTCTAGTTAGTAAATTTTAATTCATATCTATTTCATTTCACATTATTGTTGAAAATAAATCATTACTATATATTTCACAAAGCATAATTAAATATTAAATGAATAATACCGCATAAAGTTCCACCACCAGTTTTGTTGCCCCCTTAGTTTTCTTACCAGATGGTAATAATAGTGGGAGAATTGCTAAAACATGTACTGTCTTCATATCTAGATAGAAAATAAAGACGAGAATTTTACAGATATGGCCAAAAATCAATTACTGCCAATATTTGACATATATGTAGTATTTTTAAAAACAAATATTTTCAACTTTACAAACCATCAGAAATGCAGTCTTGGGGTACTGCATTAGGAGACCCATCTAAATACCTCTTGAGAGCCTTTAAGGCTGACACCCATCTATTCTCCATGTCTGCAAATGGCACCTCCACTATACTGCAGAACTCCCATAAAAGCTAAAGAGAAAAAGTCAAATTCAAGTAACTGCTAGTAATACAAACAAGAAAGCATACTGTCTAAGAGATACAAACTTTAAATATGTCAATTTTCTGTAAACAAATGTTTCATGAGTAGACGCAGCTAAGAAATCTCCATTCACACTACAATTAATCAAAGCTAATACTAATAGCAACATATTTGACTAGTGTTCAGAAGCAACGTTACTAAGCATCTTATATTTAAGATTAGCAAATATTTTCTCACCAAATCTGGATATTTTAATGTTGGATACAGTTTCAAGTGTTCAGCAGACATACTTCGGGCTCTTATTCGTCTTATACACCGAACTGATTTCAAGCAATTTTTTAGGGTCGCTTTTGATGGCTGACCCTTTTGTAGTATTTCCTTAACCATAAGCTGTAAGTTATGATCATGCGATGCTTTATCGTTTTCTGCTTCCTTGGAATCATTAAGGTCATTTTTCTGGCAAAACCCTAATTTCGCCATTCTCCTCTTCACCTGCATAGCAAATCCTTTCTGAAAAGAAAGAAAAAAAGGCGGTAAACATTATCAAATTTATTTTAATTCCGTAGACAAAGTGAGCTTAAATATAAGCAAAAACCAAGCTATAAAATTGTGCAATGTTGGACAGTAGTAATCACTGCACATAAAAATCAGGTCATGAAAGATTTAATAATCAAGAAGTGCATGAACACCTAAAATCTTATAATTATTTCAAAAAGATGCATTACATAACTTTCAAAACTACAAAATAGGAAAATTATTATTTACAACATAGTAAAACATAATATAAACTTAACTAACCGATCTATGACCAAATTCAGATTTCAGCGGGCTCCACCGAGCAACGCATTATCTGCCACCATGTCTACAACATGTGGTGGTACACTTGCTCCAAAGCACCTATCTGCAACATTGCGAACAATTTTGCACCTAAGTACACTGGTTAATTTTTTATTCTGGATTGCTATCTCTACACACTTTGGCAATTTTCCAGGAAGAAGATATTCCAGCTATAATCATAATAATAGGTAAAAGTAAGCAAACATCATTTTGCTAGTAAATAAGAAAGTAAATATTATTTGGAATTTAAAAAATTTATAAGGATTTTAAAGACATTATTAGAGATTATTTTAGAATTATTTTAGAATTCACAGATAAAAATTGATTTATATCTAAGATTTTTTTTTATTTATAAATGACTAAAAATTACTGAAACAAAATTGAAATCAAAATTAAATTTTGATTTTATAAGAGGATTTAATCAATAAGTATTAAGGCAATAAGTATCTTACAATTAATCTTATAATTAAAAAAATGTACCTATCGATTTTAAAGTTCTCTTTCCAGGCTTTATTACTCCTGGAATTTAAAACAATTTCTTCCCACCAAACAGAGCTTCGTAATTTTGCCCACATACTTCGTTGTGGAAAAACTAAATTTAGCGATGAAGCCACAGAAAAGGTCATTATGTATTACTTCATTGCAGCGGTACCAGGGCGCTTTCCTAATACCGCGAAGGTTTTTATTTTGAATAGACTGCAGTCTTTGAATATAAGTGTTCGCTGCTGAGCCCCAAACCGGTGCGACGTAAAGTAAGATGGGTCGAAGGACGGTCTTATAGAGTAGAAGTTTATTATCTGTGCTCTTTTGGTTCCAGTACAGGAGGTGAGCGAGGTCTTTGCGAGCTTTAAAAAATTTTCCTATGGTGAAGCTGGTATTTTCTCACTGTTATGTTGATGAAACAAAACAGGTATATAATCTCTGGATTACTCCAAATACGTTCGCTGTTTCAGGAGATGTTGATGCTGCATGTAGTTCCACCGGATTCAAGGAGTGGGCTGTGCACGGGGCAAATGTTGCTCATGGGTTGATATCCTAGAACCTAGCTTGGACTCCTTTATGAACACCACACATATTCGACCCATTATCATATGTCTGGGTTCGACAGTTTCCTATTCAAACCCATCTTCCTCCAATTTGTGAAATATTGTATCTACCAAGTACTTCCCAGATTTTCAATTAACTGCTATAAAAACAAAGAAGCTTTCTCTGATTTCAAATCGGCAACATATCGGATTACTTGGCTCATTTGTTTTGTGTGTGATTTATCAGGTGTGCAATCAAACAATATTGCGTAGTACTTTGCTTGATATGTCATACAGTATCTTCTATCTAACATGATCTCCCATCATTTCAGTGAAACTGTGCCAGTGATTAATTGAACACTGTTACACAATTCACTAGAAATTACATTTTACAAGCGGACGCATAGACAGGCGACAACGACAAGTCTGCAATTGGCACTGTCTTTTCTCGCCTTCTCTCATCTCCATGAGTCGCGGGCCACCCCCACCCCCCCTTCCCTAGATACCTGCTTGTTTTTCGGCAATGAAACATTCTCCGCAAATCCCAACAACCCAATTTAGCGCTCTTCTGTTATTGAAATATGTTTGTTTTACTCTTACGTAAAGCAAGGATTTGAGTACTTTCTGTAAATAATAGCTAGATGATCTCCGCCGCAGTTAGCGCAAATGCCTTTTTCGGTGCGGGGTTTGGTGCACTCGTTAGTTTTGTGACTTTCGGCACATTTGAGACATCTCGCATCCATCCTGCACTTGTCACTACTGTGGTGGAAATTTTGGCACTTATAGCTGCTTCGTCCCCCTTTGAACTTATATGCTTCAACTCTAACTATAAATCCCACGAATTCGTTAATTTCGTAAGTTTCTCTAGTTTTATCAGTAGGTATTAAATTACATAAGAATATATGCAGTTTAGATTTGTCCTTAAATCTCTTCATTTTGGAGACCCTCTGAACCTGGTACCCTTCACTAATTAGTTCATTTCTTACTTCCTCGATAGGAATGTCCGAAGGGATTCCCTTGATGAAAATTTTAAGGAAACGCTGTTCCCTAGGAACCATTGCGAAGAATTTTATGTTATGTTTCGTTAGTTGATCTTGAATTACTCTGACTTGGTCACTATTTTGAGGGAAGACCTTAATGAATTTCCCAGAGTCCTGCAGGGGAAGTTTAACATTTATAAATTTGTTTATTTCGTTGGCTATATCCCTCCACTGGGTAACTTGCTCTTTCTGGATCCAGAAGGGATCCGGTTTTCTTTCCCTAGGGGGGGTTTGGACTGGGCCTCCACCAGTGATGGCATTTCTTGGAGCACCTTGGCCGTAGGGCTATGTGGCACTAAAATGTCATTGGAAGAAAGGAACTCCATATCTTAATATTTGGTACATCAAACTAATGAATGTAGGAAAAGGATGCTTCAGGTCTTGAAAATATCTGGAGAAAATACTGAGGTCTATATTTGTTGAACGTTCTGTCTCCGAAGACTTTCATGTAGCTAGAATACATTGAACTGATTAATATAATTTTTTTCTCTTGGGCTACTATATGGTTCATATTGCATTTCATTTTCGATCGAATCTTCGTATTAATTTTGCATATTTATAAAAGTTACACTTTTAAAGATATGAAATTTCATTTTGGTAAAGCAACAAACTTGCCTTTTTAATAAATGGCATGAAAAGAATTGAATGTCACAAACTGCCGAGATTAATAATTTCAGTATCGAGTATTTTAACACTTGCTGGCTAATTCCTTCTCATTTGTTTGATTAAGTTTAATTTTTGCATTTCCACTCTCTTTCGGTACTGTTTAAACGTCTCTGTTGATTTAAACAAAGCTTTTCTAACATGGCGATTTCGCATTTTCTTTAGCATTGTTACCGAGGATTGACAGGGGGATATAAAACCTGACTGGAACACATTTAAGGTGGATACCTTGATTCCATGGTTAAAATCTGATATACCTCTTGCGGCAGCAATATCTACTCGCATTTTTGAGCAGTTTATCGTTTTGGGACAACAACTCCAAATCAAATTGTGAATAGATTCATTTCTGTTTTTCGTTTCCCCTTTGGAACATCTTTCCAACTAGGAATCCGAGGCTAACCTCTGGAAAAAAGGCGTCATTTTGGCGACAACACCTTCAGCAAATTAAAGAGATAGATAATCTTATATCTTATACAGTACTAAGAAAATGGAGCTGAAATAATTAGTGTAACTTACTGCTTGAAAAAACTGCATGGAGCGAGGCCTTTCCGTCACAGGAATATCATTTTGAGGAAAAAGCCAACGCCACTGTGCTTGAGCGACGTGATTTCAAATTAAACGCTCAAGGTAGCGTATATCACAGGCCATCTGAAATGAAAATAACGGCAAAAGACCGGATTTATGACATTAAAAGATAAGCGATTTATTCGATGTTCTGTGTGACGATGATTATATAATTGGTTGGGGTATTTATAAATAAAATAATAATTTCACTTTGATAATTAATGATTCATTGGATGTGATTAGTACATTGCATTCATTGTGACTCTAAATGCTGGAAACAACTCTGGTTTGCACTGACAAATTAATTTATTGAATATTACACACATATATGTATACACTCATACTCAAAATAATCATCACACTTTAAATATATTTTGCACATTCAATTAATTACTAATTATTCTACTAATGCGCAAACTTTACATAATGTTCATCGATAACTCTATTCAACACTTCTAGGTGATATATATCCATGTGAATATCTAGCAATCATAAATGAACCTAACTATGTATTAACTAACTCGGGCATTACACGTTAAGAGCATTGGCATGGAGGAGACCTCAAAATTCCCCCTACCTTTCGACGATTCCTCGCCTGCATAACAAAGGGACCTCTCCTTGACACAATGGGTTCCCCTTTGGTGATCAACATCTAGGCTTGCGCTCCTCGCTGATTGGTCCACAGGTGTCGTTGGATATTTCTTGCTTCTTGTAGCGGACAGCGTACGGTGTGGCTTAAGCTCTAGGATTTGGTCCGGTGGTTCAATCACTAAGGACGGCTTCAGTTGACCTCTTCATTCTCGCTTGGGGTAGGGGCGGGCACTCATGCGTCGCTGGTACTGAGGGATGCTCTCCTGTTGTTTCGTTATCCATCCACGGAGGTAAAACACTAATGGGCTTGTAAGACTAGGTAAAATGGCAAGAATCCATGCTGGCATGTAAGTCTTGTAAGATTTAGATACGCAGTTCCATTAAAATCTGTTGTAAAAAAGTATTATGATGAGATAAATCGCAATCTTTTCTCCCGTGGCAATCGTAGATATGACGCAAACCCTAGACCTTATCTTCTTACTTTGAATAAAATATTTCACAAACTTTTATTTAACTCCACATAAATGTAAGTATATTTCTGTGGGTCAAATCTTACAACTCTATTTTGAAGTACTTCGTCTTGTCTAATTGCCTTGAAATTCTGCTTAAGTAGCTATGTGGTCCCGGTGACAATACAGTTTTCTGATCTAACTAGACAATATTGCTGTAAACATGCTCCCCTGTATTAAATAACTTTGTTATACGTAAGCACGAAAATTAAAAGCACTAACAGCATGTATTAGCTTCGAAGAAGGCTTCGAAAAATGAAACTTTTTCTCCAGAACTGATGGAATTTGAAGCTAAATATGCATGTTTAAAGAAAAGCTGATTCTATATGCACATTAATTTTACAAACTTACTTATTGCATTCTCAAAGAGATCGATGCTGAGTCTAAGAGCTCCCGAGGATTCGGTAGCGGGTATAGCTGGTTATCTAAATACGATCTCAATTGTTATTGAATACTCACTCTGAGAGCTGTGGCGTCAAATCTGCATGCGAATCCGTTTGCAATGGAATTACTCATAAATAAAATAAGTTTTGAAATTCAAGCAAAAATAATTTAATATATTATATAATATATTAAACAAAAAAATAATGTATTAATTAAAAATATGAAGGAAAAGAATTAGAAGTGAAGAACTGTTTTGATTCATAAACTAATTTTTAAACACCTAATTTGTTTTTTTTAAAACTAAAATCTAAATTCACCTTTTTACTCTATTAAAAGTAACACAAAGATCAAAAAGGTGAAACTAAATATCCCTAATGAGATAGAAGTAAGTTATTTCTGGCACTTCATTGAAATTTTTAGGATAAAATTTTCATTAGCTGCCATACGCACAATATATAAACTAGCTGCTGCGCGACCAGCATGGTCGCTTTTAGGTTTATATTTTCTTGCCACAGCTAACTCAACTGCCTAGTTGAAAATTCCACTGAAGGAAATAATCCGAGGACAGTGTTTCTTTATGTACATTGATTTATTTACAATCAAGTTCACAAAACTATATTTACACACAGACATAGGACATTATATTCCTGGGCTCTTACAGCCAATATCTAGTTAACACATTTGATGCTTCCCAAGCCAAAAGTCGTTGTTTCACGGTTTCCGTCGCCACAGAGCAACCCGTGAGTAATTCTCGAAAGTGAACAGGTAGGCACACTGCCTTTCTGAAACCCGACCGCACTCCGAAAGTCGATGAGCCGAATCGTTGTTTCACGGTTTCCGTCGCCACAGAGCAACCCGTGAGTAATTCTCGAAAGTGAACAGGTAGGCACACTGTCTTTCTCAAACCCGACCGCACTCCGCAAGTCGATGAGCCAAATCCCGTAGACAAAGAAGGGGAGTCCTTTTATACTTCGACCAATTTTTCCAGAAGAATCCAGAAGACTCCACAAATTGCTGGAACACTTTATACTTCCGGGGCCGATGGGAGTCACTTCCGCCCGCGCGGACCCTTTGGAAGAATACCTGAAATCCATTTGGCCCGGGACATACTCCATTGTTAGCTAATTGAATGCCGTCACTGAACTGCGACATACGTGCTGACTGCGGGGGGAAGAAAAGAATGTTATTTGGAGACTTTTTCACATTAGAGTTCCTTTTGATGTACGTGCAACACATGTGGGAAACTCATCAATTCAGCCGGCTGTGTCGAATGAGAGGAGTGCCGATGTCAGCGACATGACAGCTCCTACCCCCACGAAGACTTTTAAGCAATTAAAAGGCTAAAGTCACGGGTTGTACATCCAAACGAGGTAATCCTTCGGAGAGGTCTTTCACACAATGGCTTATTTGAGCCCTATCTTAATGGGGCCTACCAGACCTACCGCGCACTCGAAACTCTGACACAAACCCTTTCCTAGTACTCAGTTCGAGAGCCTACCAGTCAACACATTATGTTGACACATCAGAAACATTTTATCGCGGGTACAAAAAGAATAAACACAAATATACACTGAAATAACTTCTACTCAAAACTTCTTAAAACATGAGATTAAAACACCGCTACCATACTTATATAAAAACATACAGTCACTTAACACTTATTGACATGCTAAAATTTCCAATCATTTTATACATAATCAGTTTACATAAAACTTGGCACCTTTAACAATAGTACTTAAAACTTCACCCTAAAAATTCAACAGAACGATAACTTACAACCTGCTTGTCAACCGACTCACAGTTTTCTTAAATTTTTCCATTTAGTCGTTGGTTCACAACCACTAGAATTTACACAATTCATTTGGACTTTCCTTTGTCCGTTCAACCTGAACCAAACATGACAATAGGCAAAACCGCCTTACTTTCCATTCACGGAACAGAAACAATCATACTATTAGACATAAAATAATAACAAATAAAAAAACCTTAACTAATTTTCACCGTGGAACACAGAACAAATCTCACACAATTATAACTCACATTTTATACGAAAAATATGTACATACATAATATTCAGATAACTCTCTGAACTTAACGTTCAATTTCCCGAGATGACTGACTCGGTTCATCATTTTCAACGCTATCGGTTATGCTCAAACCGTCTGCATTTCCGTTTAATTTACCGGATTTATGTTCTATCTCAAAATTAAAAGGTTGCAAGAATAATGCCCACTTGGTCAACCTGGCATTTGATCCCATCATTTTCTTCAGAAAAACGAGAGGATTGTGGGCTGTCACGATTGTAAATTTTTGCCTATCTAGAAAATAATAATATAACCCTTTCAAGGCGACAAGCCATTTCTTTCCTAGGGCCTTACGTCGCGTCCGTCTCCTCATCCAAATTCCCCATTCTCCGTAATTCAATAGGTACCTCCGTAAAGCAATAGGATTTCGCAGTTTATCCCTTCCGCAGCTATTCTCCGCAAACTTTAAATTTCTCCCATTACAAGGGCTCACCATTCGGCCCCGTAACTTTCCTGGTGTCCCCGTGAGTCGTTTCGGACACCTCAGTAGCAATCCCTTTTTTCCAGAGTACCTATTCTTTAAGGCATAAGTCGGGAAACCATTCTCTTTACTCGAAATATCCCCGCGAAATTTGCACGGAACGACTCCTACAGATAAGAAAGTCTTATCTCTTTATTTCTCATTTTGCCCCGAGTACTCGCGCTTTCGAAATTCCCAGCTTTCCTTGTTAATTCTCTACTTTCTCTGAAGGAATTTACAGCCTGTAATTTTTCTCTCAGGTACTCCAATTCCTTCGCTTTCATAATTCTAATTGATGGATATAAACTATAATTCGCTTCGCAATTGAGGTCATATTCTAACTTCTCAAGCATTCCTTTATCTTGTCTCACAAAAATATTTGACTCGAAAATATTATGAATTAAGGCCCAATAATTTCTTTTTCTGTATTTTAAATACTTATAAACAAAGTACGAAAACACAACTCTTTTTCTTGAGTACGCTTCCAATTCTCGTGTCCTCAATGTTACAGCTCGCGTTCTCTAATTGTTCGCTCGTGTACACCACCAGTCTGTCACGTGAATTTCACAGAACAGCCAAAACCGCAACGGGATCGCCTCTCGTGTGAATTGAAGCCTGCGGCACCGATGCGAATTCACACCGGCACCGGATCGCTCGTGTGCACCGAGCCTAAGGCACAAGTCGGGAAACCCTTCTCTTTAGTGCTATCAATTTTCCCGCGAAATTTGCACGGAACGACTCCTACAGATAAGAAAGTCTTATCTCTGGACTCAACATAATTGTCGTTGATATTTACCTCACTCACGTCCCCTGTCTCCGCATAATAGCCCGTGGTCATTATCTGAACCTCGTTTTCCCCCTTCTCTGGACACAACCATCCAGTTTTCCCCTCTTGCAAATGAGCGAGCGAAAATCTTTCTATGCTCTCGGGCAAAGTGGATCCTGAACTATTAAGGTTTCCGGTTTCGGAGTTACTCTCAGGCAAGCTAACTGCAAGGTCCCCTTTGTTGTCGCAAACGGAAAAGTTCGCCCTTTCGACAAATGGAGAATCACTCTCCTCAGGAATAATCAATTTAGCGTTTTCGCCGTTTCTACTAGCCAGATCCGTTTGAAAGCCAAAATTATTACCGCTTGCACTCTGCAGGATTTCCCGGTCTCGATATTTAAAGATGACCGCAGGGTATTTTCCCCTTTTTCCCATCTTATCACGGTCGCAACCCGAGAGGTTTTTCATTTCGCCTAACGGGGAATCATTTCCCTTTCCCTCCACTGGAAAAGGACCTGATGAATGGATCCTCGGACAAAGGTCCATCCCCCTCTGTGTGCACCCTCTTACAAAGGACTGCGGATTTGAGTCCTGTAAAACCTCGGCTGATTCAACGAAACTAAGTTTTCTCTCTTCGAGATTACAAATTTTAGAGTCTCTTTCCGACCACATTCCCCATTTATCTGGGCTATTTTTGGTCACAGGAATTTAAATCTATTTGCTCAGTTAAAGATGCTTCCTCTTTTCCGCGCATTTCCCTCGAACTGCTCAAAGTATCTCCGGCAACCGACTGGCTACAGAACTCTTTATTTCTCATTTTGCCCCGAGTACTCGCGCTTTCGAAATTCCCAGCTTTCCTTGTTAATTCTCTACTTTCTCTGTAGGAATTTACAGCCTGTAATTTTTCTCTCAGGTACTCCAATTCCTTCGCTTTGATAATTCTAATTGATGGATATAAACTATAATTCGCTTCGCAATTGAGGTCATATTCTAACTTCTCAAGCATTCCTTTATCGTGTCTCACAAAGAATTCTATTCGACTCGAAAACCTCGAAAATATTATGAATTAAGGCTTTCTGACTAGCGTCTAAACGATCTCTCCATCTTATCCATTCTAATTCCTGAGCCCTATTCATCTGCTTAAACTCCTCTTCCCTTCTAGCCTTTTCCAGTCTATCCTCCTGTTCGAATTTAGCCTCTTCCAAAATGCATTCTAAGCACGCTCTAACTGTGCCCTCGGCGCAATTTGGCGCTTCCACAATGCTCTTAATAATCTGCCACTTTCCCTCTGATTCTGATACATTTAGGGCGAGATCATCTGCCAAAGTCAGCAGGATATCTTTGGTTTGTCTACCCAGATAAGCTTCCATTTTTCTAAACTAAAATATTAAACACTCTTTTCACAGAAAACACAATTTCTAAACAGATGCAATGATATCAGTACCCAAAAAGTACACTCTGTATTATATCACATTTCAAAAAGATATTAACATACAAAGAAAATACACTCCGTATTAACTTTAAACCAAACTTAATATTAATGTACAAAGCAAACAGCAAAATATTAAATTTCAAGTTAAAATCTCAAGTACCCTGAGCCAACTGCTCAAATTTAAAACAGATATTAATACAGTAGAACCCCGATTTTACGTTTTTCATGGGACCAGCGGTAAAAAACGTACGAAAAGGGAAAATCGGGGTTAAAAAAAATCTAAGCATATTGTTCAAAAATTGACACTTACCGGATGAACTATCGGAAAGAATGTGTAATCTTTACTTGTTTTTTGCTTTTAGATATAATTTCAACTCAGCTGTGGGTACTACAACCTCAATTATTTCTTCTTCATCTTCATCACCACTATCATCGGAAGCGGGCATTAAATGAGATATCGAAGGAATTTGTGAAGTGATGAGATGTGCGTCGCAGTCGATATACGCGTCATCGACTTCCGGAAGATTTTCACCTTCAGCCAAGCAATCCTCTTCTATCATTTCATTGTAATCTGAAAGTGAAGGGCTAATTTCATCTTTGGATTCCGAGAAACCTGCTTTATTAAACACATTGGTAACTCATTTTTTGTCGACACTGTCGCATGCTGCAGAAATCAAATTCAGAGCTTCTAGAACATTTATCTTTGCTGTAGAAGCATCATGCAGGACACCGGAACCAATAAAAAGAAGTGATTTCCTAACCAGTTGTTTTCTGTAATGTGATTTAAATGATCGGATTATTCCTAGATCCAAAGGTTGAAGTTGGCTGGTGCAGTTTGCTGGGAAAAATTCCACTCGCACATTTTTCAATTTAAGATCCAAATGAGAAGCGCAGTTATCAATAAAAATAATGATTTTTCGCTTCTGTAGTCGCATTTTTTTTATCCAGTTTTCGAAGAAAATCTTCAAACAGCGATTGAGTCATCCACGCCTTTTTATTCGAAGCTTAATCCGTGGGTAAACTTTTCACATTCTTGAAACACCATGGTTTCTTTGCTCTACCGATCACAAGAGGCGCTAATTTCTCACTTCCGTCGGCATTAGTACATCCACACCATCCGATTCTCCACAGATGGATTTAAAACATAAATTGTTCCTTTTTTAAATCTTTCGATACAGAGAAGCCTTGGAGTTTAAGCCTTTCAGCAATTTCAAACGCATTTTCTTTAACGATTCCATTAATTTTTTTCCAAATCATCATACGGAGATGTCTTAAGAGTTTTTCGTTTCCTTGGAGATTTTCCGAATTTTTCAGCACTTAACTCTAGTGAAGCTTCTTGCTTTAAAATCGTTTGCAAAGTTGAATATGCAATGCCCAAAGATTTAGCAAGATCAATTTTAGAGTCATGCAATTCTTTAGCTTTTTCGACGATTTCGGTCTTTTTGGCTAGAGAGAAACATTTTTGTTTAGACATCCTTCCTTCAGGTTAAGAACGCTCGACAATGAGAAAAATGGTTACGGTGCTCAAACGAACTTTTACAGACCAGCTCAAACCAGTTCTACCTTTAGTGGGTTGCATGGTCTGGTCATAGTCCCCCTTACACCCCCCCCCCTTCGCTTTCCATGTGAAGTGTGGACATTGCGCAATCTAACCAAAAGAGATCCATCACCTCTTTCTCTTTTGTTGACATAGAGTGATCGAAGAATCGAAAGGTATTGCCGTGATTCTCCACCACTTGCGGGTGTCTTGTGCTTCTGATCTTCCCCCACCCTTCGGATTTTGACACTGGGTGAAAACCCCTCCTGTCTACCACACACAGAAAAAAGGACAATAAGACGGAACAGAAAGATTGCCAGAACGCTTCAAACTGGTGGGTTTCAAGAAAAAGTTTTCTTGAAAGAAAGAACTCGAAAAAGTTTATGTGAGCCTTATAGAGATAAAATGATTTTGATCTTGTCTTTAGAAAAAGAAACGTATTAAGCGGGATTTTCTGGAAAGGGGTAACGTAAAATTCGGGATATTTTAACATTATCGGTATAGGCAAATTTCACGGACCAGCAGAAAATGACGTAGGAAGCGGGATAACGTACGAAACGGACAACGTAAAATCGGGGTTCTACTGTATAATAATACACCTTGTATTATAATATTCCCCATTTTTTTGTATTAACCTAACGGTTACCCCTAGTACCGTAACACAACTTTCCCGGTCTAGAATACACTAGCTACACATATACAATATCCTAGCACTTTAAAAAAAGTTAGGCATATATCACCTTCTACCAATACGTCTAAAATATAGCACCAAAATCACACTAGAACATATATCACACTAGAACGTATGTCACACTAGAACATGTATCACACTAGAACATGTATCCCTCTAGAACATATATCATTCTATCAAACGTTTTAAAATATTTGTAACATATATCACCATATACACCTATAAATATTCTTATAGCACAATTCAAACAACGTCTCCCAAACTGAGTACCGTTTTTTTCCTTCTGCACAAACGTGCTGTGAGATTCCCTATGGATTACTCACCCATTCCTTGATTACCACTAATCAAAATTCTATCTTCAAAGGGGAAGATGACTTTTAGTTTTCCTAAACTACTTTTTTTTATCACGCGCCTGGCGAAATACATTTAGACCTCTCTAAAAAGATTTTCGAATGGACTCACCTTATTTGTCGCAACCAGCTCGACCCGCTGAATTACTTTTACTCCAGGGTGTCCTCTTTTTAGGTGCTCGGTCTTGCTTCTTTTGGGGTTTCACTCTGCCGTACCCCGGTCAGATGAAGGTTCCTCTTCTCGCACTTTTGGCACTGATGGAACACTGTCTCTACGTGATCCGCTTACCGTTTTAATCGGTAAAAATATCCTACCGCAAAAGCCACCAAGCTGTAACAGCGGGGCCACAGCTAACTCAACTGCCTAGTTGAAAATTCCACTGAAGGAAATAATCCGAGGACAGAGACAGTGTTTCTTTATGTACATTGATTTATTTACAATTAAATTCACAAAACTATATTTACACACAGACATAGCATATTATATTCCTGGGCTATCACAGTCAATATCTAGTTAACACATTCGAGGCTTCCCAAGCCAAAAGTCTTTCTTTCGCGGTTTCCGTCGCCACAGAGCAACCCGTGAGTAATTCTCGAAAGTGAACAGGTAGGCACACTGCCATTCTGAAACCCGACAGCACTCCGCAAGTCGATGAGCTAAGTCGTTGTTTCACGGTTTCCGTCGCCACAGAGCAACCCGTGAGTAATTCTCGAAAGTGAACAGGTACAGTCCACCTCTGGAGAGAAGAGACCTGGGACCGGTTTTAAGGTTGCTGCCTCCGGGAGGTCGATTCTCAAAATGAGGGGTCGGGGATAATCAACACCCCAGTACCATTTCCCGCGGAAAGTATTTATCGCTCTTTAGGCATTAAGAAAATTATGAAGGTTTTAATTATTTAGGCTTTAAGAAAACCATCGCATGTTTTGATTTCCATTTTCATGTAATCAACGTATTTTGGGACTTTTTACCCTGCATCGTATTACTTACTATTTCTCGAAGTAATGTAAGGGAGTTTCAGAAAACCTCAATAAAATTTAGAGTCATGTTTATTTTTATAAATACTGGATCATACAAAAATTTATTATTATAGATACAGATTTCAAGTATTTTGGTTTTGCAACTGTTATTTTTTCTTTCGCCAAAGGAGACGCGATCTTTTTCAGTAATTTTGTTTTCATTTAAGGGTCTTACTTTTTTACTGCAGGTGCAATTTAGCATCATGTCACATTTAGTTTTTTTTCTCATTCCCTACAAAACATAAATACATGAAATTTTTACCACTGAAAGCTTAATGTATGTTCTATGTAGAATAATTATTTCAATGTTCTACAACTGGTATTTTAATTAATTTTCCATTTTTAATTTTGATGAAAATTTTAAAATTGTGTTTTGGCTTGCATCCATTGCGCGCAAGACTGTAGCAAAACTATTGGTTCTAGATTCCCAAAAAATATTGATAAAGTTGTAAAACTAATGTATATTTAACGTATACTCCATTTTTAAGCAATTAAAAACTTAAATTTTTTAAATTAAAATTAAAATTACAAAAATGCATTTTTTTTATTGAAAACATGTTAATTTTAAATAATTAATGCAATTAAAAATACTAAATTTGAAGTATACATTATTCCTTGCATCAAAATAAACGTATTCACCAAGTTTTATAGAAATTGCTTTGTCAGTTTCTTTATCAGTCAAAAAATGACTGCAAAAAAGACACAACTCTAGTATAATTTTACCCCAATTTCCCCCTCCAAATTTCGGAATAGAACTTCACTTTAAAAGCCCCGGCCTTAGTTATTGCTGGGCCCAACTGCAGAAATTGCAATAAAAATATAATGTACAGATATTTTGATAAAAATATAGTTACAGACTGGCCTGTGGCGTCCTTGTGGTATAACGCGCTGGCTTTCGGTGCTCAGGGTGCTCGGATCGAATCCCGGCCTTGCGCCACTGAAAATGCCTCTGTTTATGTAGTTCATTTATAGGGGGTAGTGCTGGTCCGCTTATATGGCACCCCCCATAATAAAATTTTTGAAAGTGGTGTATGTCCACTTTAAAAAAATGAGTTAACGGTGATTTTAGTAAGATATTACACACCTTTTTTTCGTACGATTTTTTTCATAAAGTAAACAAAAGAATTTTGACTAGAAAAATGTTATCGCAAAATTTTTTTTTTAAAAGTGGAATAAGTCCATTCCTAATAATTATAATTAAAGCCACTTGCTTATTGCAATTATTATTGATTATTACGACTTCAGTGTACACTACGCTTTAGCATATATTACTTAGCTAGTGTCTTAAAAACAACATCGTTAACAAAATAACGGTATTATTGTTCTGATTAAGTGGTCAGAAGTAATTTCACTGATTTTGTTTGGTTTTCTTTCGCAATTCCTACTGTTTGGTTTGTGTTTCTTATACTAATAGATTGCAGCGTGAGTATTATTTAAATATTTTTATTTAAGTAGGAAATCAAAGTTTTAGATAACTAACATTTAATACAGTTGTTACAATGAGTTCACATACCTATAAAAAAGACGATAATATGTCAATTTGGTCTGATAGTGATGTTGGTAAGTAAGAGTTTACATTAAAATATCCATTTCACTGAAACTAATGTATATAAAAATATGGACTTAATTTCCACTTGTTTTTATTTTTTATAATATGTTATTTTTGAAAGTGGTATAAGTCCATTTGGAGCTAAAAAAATCGTTTATTTTTTAAATAATTTTAATAATTATTATTTCATAGTAAAATTTAAAAGGTGTATAGTGTTAAAAACATCACTCGAATTGATTAACGTTTGCCAATATTTTTAAATTCATTCAAATACAAACCTTTAAATATCTCGATACGTGAAAATTGGACTTATGCCACTTTAAAAAATAACAGCTCATATGTTAAAGCCATTTCAGTTTAGACATATTTTTAATTTTCCAGATCAAATAGGTTCAACTGGCAAGGTCGGCCCTGCCCTTTAAAGTGTGCTACCCTAATGACCTCTCCTAATCAAAATTCACAATTAACTTTATCAACACTATAAAATTTTCCCATTTTCCGCAATTTAAATAAGGAAAATTTTCTTCAAACTTTAATTTCCCCCTCTTTGAAATATTTTCTCATAACTTGGTTTTTGTTAACTTTTAAACTGGCCAAAATTATGGCTAATAAAGACGGGAAAGATGTTTTGCTTGGTTGCAAATTTATACCTTGGAAAATAGACTTCAGAAATGAGCATTTAAACATTTCAGATTATACAGCACATCACGGCAGTTAATATTCCAAAAGGTATAATAGTTCCAATAGTGTTTAAAATTTCCTTTCAATTGTAACTGCAGATGTGTATTTCTCCCCATCTGTTTCTTGTAAACACTGCGTTTTCTTTAGACTAAACCAATGTCAATCGGCAGAAAACACCTGTTCGACTCTTCCTTGGGAGAAATGCCGATATTTGGCGAAAAGTGGGGGATGTTTGGTGACAATCTATTCCTCTCTCGTTGACCTTCGCTTTAACGTTCCACCCCTCATCGAAAAAGAACTCTCCCCGAGTGACGGGTTTCTCAGGGATCTTCTCTTCAGAGGTTACCAGGGGTTTGTAGAGGTTATCAGAGGTTTTAGTAGGCACACTGCCTTTCTCAAACCCGACCGCATTCCGCAAGTCGATGAGCCAAATCCCCTAGAGCAGAATTTGAGTTTGGAAGTGGAGTACCTTGGCCTGACGGCTTTATCTCCTCTAAGCAAGATAATTGTTATCACGGTGGGAGTGCTCAGTAGTTAAAATTTAAGAGGAAATTAATATTAAGAAGAGAAATACGCGATAAAAAAGATAATATATAATTAAAAAAATAATATAAAATAATAAAAAAAATAAGGAGTAAGAGGCCCCATGAAAGCAAGAGTTAACATCGTACAGGACAAAGATAAGTCAAGAACTGCAGTTTTTTTAAAAAAAAGGCCCACAGGACCATACACTTCGAAAAGAAATAACTATGGCTTACGCATTGGGACAGCTAAATGTAGCAAGAGTTTTAGAAAAAGAGACACCAGCTGGGATCAAACCCGATACGAGAGCGATTCCGTGCCAGTGCGAAGGCGCTGTGCTATGAGAAGCACGAGTGAAAATAGCAAGGTGCGATTAATGGCACGGTAAGAAATTAGAGTTAGCATTTGAGGAGGCAAGCCCGAGGGCGCTTACGATTATCTCTGTTTGAGTAATCGTAATCACGGTATTCCATAGTTATTTCATTTGGAAGGTTGGGCAAGTTATCATAAAATCTCTTGGAGATTTTGTACGCTTGTTGAGTGAAAGATAAAGTGCCAAGGTCTCTCCTAACAGTCAAATTTGAAGCTCTGCAAATTTCCTGAAAAGTTCTGTTTTGGAGTTTTTCCAGGTTAGTAATGTGGCTATTAGCAGCAGAAAACCACACAGGGATAGCATAGAGGGCAATGGGTAGAATACACTGTTTAAAATCTAGGGCCTTGTTCTTCATACTAAGGTGACCACCATAGATGAGACTTCGGAGTTGTATTATCGCAGCATTGCACTTACTGACAGTATTATTAACATGAGCGTTCCAGGTTAACTTGCGATCCAGGGTTACCCCAAGATACTTGACTGTGCTTTCTCATTCGAGTGGGGAGTTATGAAGATAGAGACGAGGGTGATTGAGATAGATATTACTAAAAAAGATCGCGTGACACTTAGGGATTGATTTTAATTTTCCAGCACTGAAACCAATTTTCTAAAGTGTCAATGTGACGCTGAATTTGAATAGTTAGGTAGTTGATATTGTTAGCAGTGGAAAGAATAGCAGTATCGTCCGCATAAAGAGCAAGAAGAGTATTTTCTCCCCTTGGAATTGAATTTATGTAGATGTTAAACAGGGTCGGTCCTAAAATCGAACCCTGTAAAATTCCAGAGGTAATAAAGTTACTTCGGGACATTTCGTTGTGAATGCGGAGGGGGAAATTTCGACTAAGTAGATAGTGATTGATTAAGTGAATAAGACTGTCTGGCATGTGAATTTCGATTAGCTTAAAAATCAGTCCCGGATGCCAGACTTTGTCGAAAGAGCATTTAATATCGAGGACGAGTGCAGCGGTAGGTCTCCGAGCTAAAATCCCTTCACGGGCAAATTCAACTACCCTTAAGAGTTGTTGCGTCGTGTTATGTGAAGACCTAAAGTCAAACTGCTCAGGAATAATAACGTCATGCTGATCAAGGTGATAGGAGATTCTGTTCAGAATAACGCGCTCCACCACCTTACTAAGGGAGTACAGCAAGCTGATTGGTCGGTAACTCCTGGGGTCGTTGCGGTCCCCCCCCCCCCAGGTTTGGGGATGGGGCAAACGATCGAAGTTTTCCAACACTCAGGAAAATAATTGAACTTCAGCATAGCATTGACTATGCAAGTAAAGTAGAAGATGATGTTTTTAGGGAGGAATTTAAGGGTGAAGTTATTAATGTGGTCGTTACCAGGGGACATTTTATTCTTAAGATTAGAAATGATGTCGTTAATTTCGTGCATGGAGGTCGGGAGAGTAATCTCGGAGGGGGGGGGGGGAGAGGAAGCTTTCGACAGTGCTGATAACCAGACGGTCGTTGTCTTCATCAACCAAGTCCGTATTAGGAGAGAATTGGTCCTTGTACGTATCGGCGATGGCGTTAGCCTTGTCCGAGTCGGTAAGTGCAACTCCGTGGGGGCCGTTAATGGGCGGAAATTGAACTTGCTGCGACTTGAGTCGTCTCATATAATTCCAGAGGGAGTTATCTTCAGGAGAAAGACTATTAATGAATTCAGCCCAGTTTTTATCACGGAAAACTCTAATAGCCCGCCGAACGCGCGCGCGCAGGAAGTGATAATTGTTCCTGTGAGAGGGGAGACGGGAGAACTGAAAAAGTTTACGAGCCGCATTACGCTCTTTAATTAAATTAACAATATTAGCAGGGAGGTTATGATAACGCGGTTTTTTCATAGCATGAATAGAGTTAGCCTTGGCGGTGACGATGGCGTTAGTTAAGGTATTGGTGGCACGTTCTATATCCGCAGAGCAGCGGATGAAGGGGTAGTAGAGGGGGGAGTATTTTAGATTGTCCTGGAACTGCTTCCAATTAGTACGGGTAGGGGGGCTAGGATTTTGAATGTCGACCTGCTGATCAAAGGTAATTAGGACAGGCAGATGATCGGAGTCGAATAACTCGAGAGTCTCGATGATGTGGGGGTAAGGGATGTTTTTAGTTAGAGCCAGGTCGATAGTGCTAGAGCCCGTGGAATAGAAATGGGTAGGGGTGGGGGGAGATAAGTTTAATGTCATGGTTATCGGTGACGTACTTAAAAAGGGCTCTCCCTGCAGCGTTGATGTTGCGACAGTTCCAGGCTGTATTGCGTGCGTTCAAGTCACCAGCCACAATACAGTAGTTACATGAACTGAATAATTTGGAAAAGTCCGCGTTGAGAAAGTATCTAGAGGGGGGAAGGTAAACAGAGGAAATTAGGATTTTGGTTGCTCTGTTGGGGAGAAGCATTATTGAAGTGTTCTCAACAGCGGTAGTATTAATGCAATTAATTTTATAGTGGTTAAGTCCCCTACGGATATAAATGGCAGTGCCACCACCGGGATTCCTGCGAGAATTAGGGATGGGGGGGGGGCGATCATTTCTGTAAAAGGTATAATTAGAAATATTAAACCGCCAAGGTACAGTAAAGCGGGTTTCCTGAATTAAGGCGATGTCTATATTGGAGTTTTCCATAAACTGTCCGATTTCATTAATTTTATTGGTGAGACCATTAGCGTTCCAAAACAGAACCCGCAGTGAAGGAAAATGATGGGAATTACTCATGACCAAGAGCGGGACCTAAATAGTTGCCAAGTTCTACAACTATGGCTTCCAATTTAGAATAAAAGTCAACATCACTCCTGATAATGTTCGCAAGTGATTTGAACAATTGCATTATGTCGGAGATGTTGAAAGCCGACGTGAATTCCCTTATCATTTTGACTATGGAGATGAAATCAGAGAAGCCCGAGGATGGCTGTTCATTCGTATTGGAGTTGCTCTGAAATGAAGCAGCAACAGTCGGGGCAGCGCTGGGCGCGGGCGTGAGACGCGTATTCTGATTGGACCTCCCAGCCGCGCTCTGAATGGCTGGATTTGGATCCGCTCGGGGGGTTACCTCGGCACTTTGAATTTCGGCGCTCAGAGTTTGGCTGCCGCTGGATGGGGAAGCATCGCTGGCCGGTTCCGTTGGTTCAATTCAATCCGCCGGTTCTTGTTCAAATTCAGTGGTGTCTTCCATGCCGATGTTTTTGGTGGCTCGGAGGGAATGAATTGAACAGGCTTAGGGATCTTATTCTGTTGGTTATTAGACTTAGGATTTGGGTCTTTTAGTTTTAATTTTTGCTTATTTTTGGGGTTCATTGGGCAGCCACGGTAGTTAGCCATATGGTTGCCCTTGCAATTGGCGCAGCATGTGCTGCCATCTGTTGTCTGTAAGGAGCACTCTTTCGCTGTGTGGTCACCTCCGCACTTAACACAGCGCGGAGATAATTTGCAGTTTAATGAAGAGTGCCCGAACATTTGACACCGGTTTGGGTATAATGCTCAAAGCTCACTTTTAAATAGTTGATTTTCTTAATGTTAATTAGGTTGTCTAAGTTTGGTGATGGCCTAATAGCCACCAAGAACAAAGGCATGGGACTTTTAGTCTTCCTATTTGTAAGATAAGCCGTTTTAATCGGCTCGAGTCCTATTTCCTTTATTGCGCTTTCTATGTCCTCCACCGGCATGTTGACGGAGAGACCGCGAATAATATATTTTTTGGAACGCTCGGAGCGAGGATCGAGCGTTCTGAAAGGAATTTTATTTTCGTCCAGGAAGTGTTGAATTTTCCGATAGGACTCGGTACTGTTGATGTTAATTCTGATTAAGGAACCCGTCAGGGATGCTTCCACATCGTCGGCCATTTCACTAATAGTTTTCAGCATATTTCTCCAATTATTATTAATCTCAAAGAAAACTTGGCATCGTTTAGAGGCCGTTTGAGAATTATTACTTGAACCTTCAGCCTACCCTCCGGTTTCCATTTCGGTCGCCGGTTCGAATGGCTGGGTTCCGTCAATTTCATTATCGTTACTGCTAAGAACAGCAAATCTGTTTTTAGTTTCAATTTCGTTCTCTGATTCAGAGATAGTATTAGCTTTACGCTTGGATCTACTCCTGAGCGAAATCTTGTTATCAATCATGATAAGGGATAATTGTAGAGATCATTAATATCTCTAGACCTATCATTGAGCACTTCCGCCAGTGAAAACAAAAATCTACTCACCAGCGGAGCATCAGGCGAGTTGATAAGATTGTTGCCGGCGTAGTCCAGGAAAGCCTTTACGACACAGAAGTATTCCCATTCTCTGTAGTTGACATCGTAGAATACATAGAGTTCGTCAAAAGATGGCAGCGGTCTGAGCGTCTCGGTTAGATTTTCGGGAGTAGTAGGGCTAGCAGGAAGCGTAGCTGTAGGAGCTATGTTGCGTGCTGGTGCGTCTAAGTTGCTCATAATTAAGCACAACTTAGGAAGAAAAGCTAGACGAGGAAAACAAGGGACGCTGCCATCAGTGGTCGGTTACTCACACGAAAGATTATAAAATCCCCATGCGGTCACTGGCCGAAAATAACTGTGCTTATAGACACGTGCAAGCACGTGTGAGGCTTAACGGAGCAAACTTCACACACGTCCTTCCTCAAACGAGTCCGGACGGGGAATCAATATTCAAATCCCCTAGACAAAGAAGGGGAGTCCTTTTATACTTAGACCAATTTTTCCAGAAGACTCCCCAAATTGCTGGAACACTTTATACTTCCGGGGCCGATGGGGGTCACTTCCGCCCGCGCCGACCCTTTGGAAGAATACCTGAAATCCATTTGGCCCGGGACATGCTCCATTGTTAGCTAATTGAATGCCGTCGCTGATCTGCAACATACGTGCTGACTGCGGGGAGAAGAAAAGAATGTTATTTGGAGACTTTTTCACATTAGAGTTCCTTTTGATGTACCTGCAACACATGTGGGAAACTCATCAATTCCACCGGCTGTGTCGAATGAGAGGAGTGCCGATGTCAGCGACATGACAGCATGTATTAGTTTCGAAGAAGGCTTAGAAAAATGAAACTTTTCCGCCAGAACCGAAGGAATTTGAAGCTAAAGATGCATGTTTAAAGAAAAGCTGATTCTATATGCACATTAATTTTACTAACTTACTTATTACAGTCTCAAAGAGATCGATGCTTAGTCTTTGTAAGAGCTCCCGAGGATTCCGTAGCGGGTATTGCTGGTTATCTAAATACGATCTCAATTGTCCTTGAATACTCACTCTGAGAGCTGTGGCGTCAAATCTGCATGCGAATCCGTTTGCGATGGAAATACTCATAAATAAAATAAGTTTTGAAATTCAAGCAAAAATAATTTATTTGAGATATATAATATATTAAACAAAGAAATAATGTATTAATTAAAAATATGAAGGATAAGCATTAGAAGTGAAGAACTGTTTTGATTCATAAACTAATTTTTAAACACCTAATTTGTTTTTAGTAAAACTAAAATCTAAATTCATCTTTTTGCTCTATTAAAAACAACACAAAGATCAAAAAGGTGAAACTAAATATCCCTAATGAGATAGAAGTAAGTTATTACTGGCACTTCATAGAAATTTTTAGGATAAAATTTTCATTAGCTGCCATACGTACAATATATAAACTAGCTGCTGAGCGACCAGCATGGTCGCTTTTAGGTTTATATTTTCTTGTGAAAACCAAATCAACTGAAAGTAACGTATGTAAGGAATGTTACCTTTACCTGTCATCATAAATATACGTTGTTAAGGGGTAGTGGGACCTCAGCCAAAAAATTTATAATCATTGTTAAGTTCACTATAAGGATGATTCTAAAACATCGTGATTAAAAAGATATGAATTTCCATTACTTCAGAACAGAGTTAAAGATAAGACTGAGAAACTTAACACCAATAATTTTAAAAATTACATCCCTCTCTGTATGTACAATTTTTCAAAATTTAGATGTCTTTTTTTTACAACTAAGATATCTACTTTAGATACGTTTGTATCAAGCGGGAGTACTCATATGCTACCCCATTTCTTCGCACATTTAATGGAAGCTTGCCCAGATTTATCTTGGTATTTTATTGAAAATTGCAAAACTTACACTTTTAATACCAGCACACGGCAGGCTCGATTTATTTTTTCATCAATTAGGAAATTACTAAATAGTTCATCATCTCGATATTCAATGCAAAATTTATTTCCTAGTCTGGTATAAGCTATGTATGGGAGATTAAGCCATGGCCGTCCGATGATAAGATCGACTGGCTGTGCATCATCTGGGACAACATATATACTTATGCCTTGGTTTGTCACGTTATCAACTTCAATATTCGCTTCAATTCTTCCTATAGAAGTCACTGCAGGTACCCTTTTATTTCCAAAACCATATAATCCATTGACAACAGGTTCGGGTTTTAGGTTCAATTTCTCAGAAACTGAAATTTTTAAGAGACAACAAGAACTCCCTGTGTCAATTATGGAACGTTTTCAGGCTGCGTATCAGATTGGAAGTTTGGTTGCACATCCAATAGTACTTAATGATTTCGAGTGGAGAATGGATATCACAAAATATTTGTTTTTGAATATCTTCTTTGTTGTTAAAGAAAATACTTCTGAAATTCCTCATTGTGAGATGTTTCAACCGTTATACCAAGCGTGTAGATATTCTTGCTTGACTGCTTTCTTCACAGCTGTTAATTCACTGTACTCTAGGACTGAAAAAGGACATTCTTCTCTTAACGACTGTCTTGAGCAGTTAATTGCTTTGATCTGAGCTCTGCTTAACAACTAAAGGATAAATACTTGCTATGCTGGAAGTATAAAATGATTAAAATGATGAATTGAAATCTGATAAATCTGACCTTGATAAACTATGATGGCTTCAGAATCATGGTAAAAAAAATGTCTTTATAAAACCCTTTAAGGTTGTCAAAAAGTTTGAGATTGATGAAGGCTGGAAAATAAAAGAAAAGAAATGGACCAGCTGACATACATTTGCTGAGAAAGAAGCAATACAACTCTATATTTTCAAGAAAGATTTTATTATATAATTATTATCAGATATATTTTAGCGTTTTAAAAGATAAATATACATAAAGAATTATTATGAATTCATTACATTTTTAATTATATTTTCCTTTAAGCATCTTTTCCGCTTCATTATTTTTTGGTCTTAATTTATGTGAGCGTCCAGCTGGTACTCGCTTGTTATTTCAAGTAAGTCCTTGACGTCGTCGAGACATAGTCGTTGGCTGTACGCAAATCGTCTATGTTTTAAAGCGAATAGATTTTTAAAATGTTAATTGCTGTAAATCACTTGGTGTTTGAATGTTTTTCAGAGTTTGTGTGAGATTGCCAACAGATTCTTTATTAACATCTTGGTTCACAAGATCATGTATTCTCATTATATCTTTTGTTACGTTTAATTTTTCCTCTAATGTTGCATTTTGGGAGCAAATGGATGTATTCAGCATTGCAGTATGAATGTCAATTTCTAGACTATGATCTGAGAGGGATAAAATTTTTGATGGTGGTTCTGGTTCCTGTAGCCCAGCAAAGAAGCCTAACGGTGGACAGTTATCACCTGCTGCCAAAACTACTAATAAATATTTTTCTGTACTATTGATCGGAAGAGCATTCGGTAAAAACATTTTGTTTTGTTCTATAAGAAAACGTTGGTGTTTTCACAAAGCGCCACTCCTTCCAGAATAACGTGTACAAACACCAATATTTGCATTTACAACATATGATACATTATCTCTTTGGCTTTGAATTAAATAAATATTTTGTTCTATTTCTATCACATCACTTAGTTTATAATTACTAATTTTTTTTACAAAGGAAAGAATATAATGAATAAGGTTTACTCTTTCGCGAATATGCAAAGTGCGGAAGTTTTCTCGTAAGGTACTGCTCCCTTACCATAATACTGAATTCCACCAATGCTACAACATTATAAGCTTTTGCTCCACAGAAAACATCTTTTGAATTTCTTATAGATGCTTCTGCGTAATTATCAGTGTTATGACCTCGTGTTATTAGATGTTGTCTTTCACTGATTACCCATTCACATCTTCGTTCGAAAAACTTTTGAAATCTCCTAACATAGTGAGGATATCTTGTCTCTCTGAAAATAGCTGCTACAGCTTCATTCAAAATGGCCTCTGATTCAGCATACATTACCTAAAAAAATTAAAGAGATAGATAATCTTATATCTTATACTGTACTAAGAAAAATGGAACTGAAATAATCAGTGTAACTTATTGCTTGAAACAACTTCATGGGGCGAGGCCTTTCCGTCACAGGAATATCATTTTGAGGAAAAAGCCAACGCCACTGTGCTTGAGCGACGTGATTTCAAATTAAACGCTCAAGGTAGCGTATATCACAGGCCATCTGAAATGAAAATAACGGCCAAAGACCGGATTTATGACATTAAAAGATAAGCGATTTATTCGATGTTCTGTGTGACGATGATTATATAATTGGTTGGGGTATTTATAAATAAAATAATAATTTCACTTTGATAATTAATGATTCATTGGATGTGGTTAGTACATTGCATTCATTGTGACTCTAAATGCTGGAAACAAATCTGGTTTGCACTGACAAATTAATTTATTGAATATTACACACATATATGTATACACTCATAATCAAAATAATCATCACGCTTTAAATATATTTTGCACATTCAATTAATTACTAATTATTCTACTAATGCGTATACTTTACACCCTTAATTAATAATTGTCATCATTCTACTACATGGCGCGCACTATCGTCCTATCTATACTTAATCAATGTTTAGCGTTACTTCAAATCTATCAATATCCCCGTTATCATTAATTACTTAGGACAAGGTAGAATGGCTTACGACGAATTGTGAAATAAGACACATTACCTCCGTTTGATGATACGTCGGGCACTGTTCCACATCACACGTCTGGCAGTAGTATCGTGGTCTTTGACATCTGAAGGGTGGGATCGCAGGGCTTAAGTTGATTGCTGGGGTCTCGTTTCCGGTTGACGCTCCACTCTTTTCATCAATATATGTAAAATCAGACTCATTTCAACAGCCGTCCTTCGCTACCCGAACTCTCTGACTAACTTTGATCATATTTGTTTCATGTAACAACACCAGCCTCATTCCATGTCTATCAACGGTCAAATCATTTCTACCTCTCTATATCAACAGACTCCTTCACTTCTCATTCCATCTCTATTAACCGTCAAATCATTTCAGTCTGTGCAGCCTCTTTCTCTCCTCTTTTACTCAATATTTCTTCCCTTAATTAATTTTTTGTTCCGCCCACTCTGAAATCTCATTGGTGTCTCCAGTCCCCTTTTTACAACATCCACTCGCCCTCATTCGCTTAGATTTTTAAATATAACTTCTTTGGTGACCATTCCTAGTTAATGGGCGTATCTATCTTCCTGAAACCTTATTTCAATGTTCCCACGGATGGATCCTCCTCTTCTTGTGAGGTCAACTTTTATAACCACAATAAATTTTGCCTCCCTGACTTGCAACACTTTTATATCTATTTTTATTTTCTCTGCCTTTTACGTTCTAAGCCCCCTTTCCAGCGATTCGTTTATTGGCGAAAATTGCTCTTCACTATTTTTACCATCATATCATCCAATTAACTTGCCTTTTATACCTATTTCTTTGTGCGCTTTCACGATGTCGCGAAACTCTGGGTTAAATGGGAGTAAACGAAGTTATTAATACAGGTACACTTGAAGAATACGTATTATTGTACTTACGCCTCATGGCAAGAAACCAACAGTTTTCTAAGTTCTTGAAAATCAGAATAGGCACGTCTTGTTATGAAATTTAATTTTGGGAACAATGAATCATTAGACTCGAATGTTTAAAAAGGAAAATGTGTATAATTATTAACCAATTTTAAATAAAAAAATTAATATTGGTTATTCTTGTGTTTGCAGTATACTTGCTTGTGTATAATTTAATATAATAGCTTAATGTATAATTTACTTTTTCTCCGTCACCAATATTTAGTGTCATAGAATCACAAACTTTCACCGATACGTACTGCAATAGAATTTGGAGACATTGTCCATATCTTTCTAGTAGACAATATTGTAACTTGTTTTACCTGTGTCAGAGTCAAATTAAACTCTCAAGGTAGCGTATACCACAGACCATGTGAAATGAAAATAACGGCCAATGTACGGATTTATGAAATTAAATCCACCACAGGAATACATTTCTCCCTCTTTTTCTAATTCAGATTCATTTTCAGCTATCTTCATTTGTCTCCGGAACTTTCTTTGCTCTTTAGTTTCTAATAAAGCTTTTCTATTAGCATTCGAAATGCGTTTTGTGTCAATATCAGCAAACCCTTTAATTGAAAAGTTGCTGCGGAGCAAATGTAGCTCGTCCATCACTTGATGCCTAGTCGAACAACCATCATTGAAAATTATGGTTGCTTCATTTGTTGCAATGTTGACAATTCTGCTAATTGATCCTGATATTTTTGGTCAAAACTTCCATATTAAATTGTTACAAGATTCATTATTGTTCTGTATTTTACCACCCAAACAACGTTTCAGCAACGATGGCTGTGATAATTCTAAAAATATAGGTTTAATTTTCTCCATAACAGCACCAGGTATAGGAAAGTTATGAATATAGGTTTCATCATTCTGCAAGGCTTTATTATACTTGCACCACGTGTCACTGCTATTAGGGCAAAAATCATGAATAGGTTTTTCATTTCATGATAATTTATGGTAATATATAGCCCAGATAGCTTTACGCATGTCTGTTAGAGAATTTTTATGTTCTCTGATGACATTACCATACTAAGCAGATATTTCATTGATTAACTTCTCTGTTAATCTATTTTTACCTGAGAGAGGTTTCCCATCACCGAGCTTTACATTTTTATGTTCAACCTTCAGTTTTCTTAGACGTGTCCCCATTCTTTTTTGTACATGTCCCACACACTCTTTTTTTCTAATGTCACAGAAGGTCCATACGGTTTTGTATCACATTAGCCTTAAAAGTTTTCGCATCCCTATCTGCAATGTACGATGCATATTTTATATCTCGAGTATCTTCAGATCTTGAAAATATCCTTATCATTCCTTCGACTTCCATTTTACCCGATGACCTAGAATGGTTTTTTAGACATTTCTTGAGATGGTTAGTATTGTCCTTATTAGCAAATTTACATCCTTTACAAAATGTTGACAAAACTTCAGTATCAATCACTTTGCCACTGTCAGATCCAATAACTGCACATACTCCAGTCTGTGATGTATGGCCTCTAGTTTTCCAGCTGCCATCGCCGCTGACTGTAACACATAATGAAGAATTTGATAAAACTGCTTCAGCCTGAGCCGCTTTTTCATTCTTTTTTGCGCAACATTTGACGTAGCTTTTAATATATGATTTACTGTAGCATTATAAGATATGTACTGCAATAGAATTTGAAGCCATTGTCCATATCTTTCTAGTAGACAATATTGTAACTTGTTTTACCTGTGTCAGTCAAATTAAACTCTCAAGGTAGCGTATACCACAGACCATGTGAAATGAAAATAACGGCCAATGTACGGATTTATGAAATTAAATCCACCACAGGAATACATTTCTCCCTCTTTTTCGAATTCAGATTCATTTTCAGCTATCTTCATTTGTCTCGGGATCTTTCTTTGCTCTTTAGTTTCTAATAAAGCTTTTCTATTAGCATTCGAAATGCGTTTTGTGTCAATATCAGCAAACCCTTTAATTGAAAAGTTGCTGCGGAGCAAATGTAGCTCGTCCATCACTTGATGCCTAGTCGAACAACCATCATTGAAAATTATGGTTGCTTCATTTGTTGCAATGTTGACAATTCTGCTAATTGATCCTGATATTTTTGGTCAAAACTTCCATATTAAATTGTTACAAGATTCATTATTGTTCTGTATTTTACCACCCAAACAACGTTTCAGCAACGATGGCTGTGAGAATTCTAAAAATATAGGTTTAATTTTCTCCATAACAGCACCAGGTATAGGAAAGTTATGAATATAGGTTTCATCATTCTGCAGGGCTTTATTATACTTGCACCACGTGTCACTGCTATTAGGGCAAAAATCATGAATAGGTTTTTCATTTCATGATAATTTATGGTAATATATAGCCCAGATAGCTTTACGCATGTCTGTTAGAGAATTTTTATGTTCTCTGATGACATTACCATACTAAGCAGATATTTCATTGATTAACTTCTCTGTTAATCTATTTTTACCTGAGAGAGGTTTCCCATCACCGAGCTTTATATTTTTATGTTCAACCTTCAGTTTTCTTAGACGTGTCCACATTCTTTTTTGTACATGTCCCACACACTCTTTTTTTCTAATGTCACAGAAGGTCCATACGGTTTTGTATCACATTAGCCTTAAAAGTTTTCGCATCCCTATCTCCAATGTACGATGCATATTTTATATCTCGAGTATCTTCAGATCTTGAAAATATCCTTATCATTCCTTCGACTTCCATTTTACCCGATGACCTAGAATGGTTTTTTAGACATTTCTTGAGATGGTTAGTATTGTCCTTATTAGCAAATTTACATCCTTTACAAAATGTTGACAAAACTTCTGTATCAATCACTTTGACACTGTCAGATCCAATAACTGCACATACTCCAGTCTGTGATGTATGGCCTCTAGTTTTCCAGCTGCCATCGCCGCTGACTGTAACACATGATGAAGAATTTGATAAAACTGCTTCAGCCTGAGCCGCTTTTTGATTCTTTTTTGCGCAACATTTGACGTAGCTTTTAATATATGATTTACTGTAGCATTATAAGATATGTACTGCAATAGAATTTGAAGCCATTGTCCATATCTTTCTAGTAGACAATATTGTAACTTGTTTTACCTGTGTCAGTCAAATTAAACTCTCAAGGTAGCGTATACCACAGACCATGTGAAATGAAAATAACGGCCAATGTACGGATTTATGAAATTAAATCCACCACAGGAATACATTTCTCCCTCTTTTTCTAATTCAGATTCATTTTCAGCTATCTTCATTTGTCTCCGGATCTTTCTTTGCTCTTTAGTTTCTAATAAAGCTTTTCTATTAGCATTCGAAATGCGTTTTGTGTCAATATCAGCAAACCCTTTAATTGAAAAGTTGCTGCGGAGCAAATGTAGCTCGTCCATCACTTGATGCCTAGTCGAACAACCATCATTGAAAATTATGGTTGCTTCATTTGTTGCAATGTTGACAATTCTGCTAATTGATCCTGATATTTTTGGTCAAAACTTCCATATTAAATTGTTACAAGATTCATTATTGTTCTGTATTTTACCACCCAAACAACGTTTCAGCAACGATGGCTGTGAGAATTCTAAAAATATAGGTTTAATTTTCTCCATAACAGCACCAGGTATAGGAAACTTATGAATATAGGTTTCATCATTCTGCAGGGCTTTATTATACTTGCACCACGTGTCACTGCTATTAGGGCAAAAATCATGAATAGGTTTTTAATTTCATGATAATTTATGGTAATATATAGCCCAGATAGCTTTACGCATGTCTGTTAGAGAATTTTTATGTTCTCTGATGACATTACCATACTAAGCAGATATTTCATTGATTAACTTCTCTGTTAATCTATTTTTACCTGAGAGAGGTTTCCCATCACCGAGCTTTATATTTTTATGTTCAACCTTCAGTTTTCTTAGACGTGTCCACATTCTTTTTTGTACATGTCCCACACACTCTTTTTTTCTAATGTCACAGAAGGTCCATACGGTTTTGTATCACATTAGCCTTAAAAGTTTTCGCATCCCTATCTCCAATGTACGATGCATATTTTATATCTCGAGTATCTTCAGATCTTGAAAATATCCTTATCATTCCTTCGACTTCCATTTTACCCGATGACCTAGAATGGTTTTTTAGACATTTCTTGAGATGGTTAGTATTGTCCTTATTAGCAAATTTACATCCTTTACAAAATGTTGACAAAACTTCTGTATCAATCACTTTGACACTGTCAGATCCAATAACTGCACATACTCCAGTCTGTGATGTATGGCCTCTAGTTTTCCAGCTGCCATCGCCGCTGACTGTAACACATGATGAAGAATTTGGTAAAACTGCTTCAGCCTGAGCCGCTTTTTCATTCTTTTTTGCGCAACATTTGACGTAGCTTTTAATATATGATTTACTGTAGCATTATAAGATATGTACTGCAATAGAATTTGAAGCCATTGTCCATATCTTTCTAGTAGACAATATAGTAACGTGATTTGCTTGTGACATAGTGTCAAATTTAACTCTCAATATAGCGTATATCACAGGTCATGTGGAATGAAAATAACGGACTAAGACCGGATTTATGAAATTAAAAGATGTGCGATTTGTTCGGTGCTCTGGATTAGTAAGCAAGGAGCCTTTAAACCCTGCTCTGTGAATAGTGGTGTGTTATCCACAAAGCAGGTAAGGCTCAGGCTGGGCTTTAAACAATTGCCAACACCAATTAATCTTGGAGGTTCCGATGCCTCGGGAGCAATATACTTTATTGAGGAGTTTTCCTAGTAAAACAAAAGAAATATGGAATTACGATTTTCAGTCATATAGCTTAAATGGATTATTAAAAAAAATTAGTGTCTGTTCATCAGTTTCTAGTTAGTAAATTTTAATTCATATCTATTTCATTTCACATTATTGTTGAAAATAAATCATTACTATATATTTCACAAACCATAATTAAATATTAAATGAATAATACCACATAAAGTTCCACCACCAATTTTGTTGCCCCCTTAGTTTTCTTACCAGATGGTAATAATAGTGGGAGAATTGCTAAGACATGTACTGTCTTCATATCTAGATAGAAAATAAAGACGAGAATTTTACAGATATGGCCAAAAATCAATTACTGCCAATATTTGACATATATGTAGTATTTTTAAAAACAAATATTTTCAACTTTACAAACCATCAGAAATGCAGTCTTGGGGTATTAGGAGACCCATCTAAATACCTCTTGAGAGCCTTTAAGGCTGACACCCATCTATTCTCCATGTCTGCAAATGGCACCTCCACTATACTGCAGAACTCCCATAAAAGCTAAAGAGAAAAAGTCAAATTCAAGTAACTGCTAGTAATACAAACAAGAAAGCATACTGTCTAAGAGATACAAACTTTAAATATTCTGGATTTAAATATTCTGGATTGCTATCTCTACATGCTTTGGCAATTTTCCAGGAAGAAGAGATTCCAGCTATAATCATAATAATAGGTAAAAGTAAGCAAACATCATTTCGCTAGTAAATAAGAAAGTAAATATTATTTGGAATTTAAAAAATTTATAAGGATTTTAAAGACGTTATTAGAGATTATTTTAGAATTCACAGATAAAAATTGATTTATATCCAAGATTTTTTTTATTTATAAATGACTAAAAATTACTGAAACAAAATTGAAATCAAAATTAAATTTTGATTTTATAAAAGGATTTAATCAATAAGTATTAAGGCAATAAGTATCTTACAATTAATCTTATAATTAAAAAAATGTACCTATCGATTTTAAAGTTCTCTTTCCAGGCTTTATTACTCCTGGAATTTAAAACAATTTCTTCCCACCAAACAGAGCTTCGTAATTTTGCCCACATACTTCGTTGTGGAAAAACTAAATTTAGCGATGAAGCCACAGAAACGGTCATTATGTATTACTTCATTGCAGAGGTACCAGGGCGCTTTCCTAATACCGCGAAGGGTTTTATTTTGAATAGACTGCAGTCTTTGAATATAAGTGTTCGCTGCTGAGCCCCAAACCGGTGCGACGTAAAGTAAGATGGGTCGAAGGACGGTCTTATAGAGTAGAAGTTTATTATCTGTGCTCTTTTGGTTCCAGTACAGGAGGTGAGCGAGGTCTTTGCGAGCTTTAAAAAAATTTCCTATGGTGAAGCTGGTATTTTCTCACTGTTATGTTGATGAAACAAAACAGGTATATAATCTCTGGATTACTCCAAATACGTTCGCTGTTTCAGGAGATGTTGATGCTGCATGTAGTTCCACCGGATTCAAGGTGTGGGCTGTGCACGGGGCAAATGTTGCTCATGGGTTGATATCCTAGAACCTAGCTTGGACTCCTTTATGAACACCACACATATTCGACCCATTATCATATGTCTGGGTTCGACAGTTTCCTATTCAAACCCATCTTCCTCCAATTTGTGAAATATTGTATCTACCAAGTACTTCCCAGATTTTCAATTAACTGCTATAAAAACAAAGAAGCTTTCTCTGATTTCAAATCGGCAACATATCGGATTACTTGGCTCATTTGTTTTGTGTGTGATTTATCAGGTGTGCAATCAAACAATATTGCGTAGTACTTTGCTTGATATGTCATACAGTATCTTCTATCTAACATGATCTCCCATCATTTCAGTGAAACTGTGCCAGTGATTAATTGAACACTGTTACACAATTCACTAGAAATTACATTTTACAAGCGGACGCATAGACAGGCGACAACGACAAGTCTGCAATTGGCACTGTCTTTTCTCGCCTTCTCTCATCTCCATGAGTCGCGGGCCACCCCCACCCCCCCTTCCCTAGATACCTGCTTGTTTTTCGGCAATGAAACATTCTCCGCAAATCCCAACAACCCAATTTAGCGCTCTTCTGTTATTGAAATATGTTTGTTTTACTCTTACGTAAAGCAAGGATTTGAGTACTTTCTGTAAATAATAGCTAGATGATCTCCGCCGCAGTTAGCGCAAATGCCTTTTTCGGTGCGGGGTTTGGTGCACTCGTTAGTTTTGTGACTTTCGGCACATTTGAGACATCTCGCATCCATCCTGCACTTGTCACTACTGTGGTGGAAATTTTGGCACTTATAGCTGCTTCGTCCCCCTTTGAACTTATATGCTTCAACTCTAACTATAAATCCCACGAATTCGTTAATTTCGTAAGTTTCTCTAGTTTTATCAGTAGGTATTAAATTACATAAGAATATATGCAGTTTAGATTTGTCCTTAAATCTCTTCATTTTGGAGACCCTCTGAACCTGGTACCCTTCACTAATTAGTTCATTTCTTACTTCCTCGATAGGAATGTCCGAAGGGATTCCCTTGATGAAAATTTTAAGGAAACGCTGTTCCCTAGGAACCATTGCGAAGAATTTTATGTTATGTTTCGTTAGTTGATCTTGAATTACTCTGACTTGGTCACTATTTTGAGGGAAGACCTTAATGAATTTCCCAGAGTCCTGCAGGGGAAGTTTAACATTTATAAATTTGTTTATTTCGTTGGCTATATCCCTCCACTGGGTAACTTGCTCTTTCTGGATCCAGAAGGGATCCGGTTTTCTTTCCCTAGGGGGGGTTCGGACTGGGCCTCCACCAGTGATGGCATTTCTTGGAGCACCTTGGCCGTAGGGCTATGTGGCACTAAAATGTCATTGGAAGAAAGGAACTCCATATCTTAATATTTGGTACATCAAACTAATGAATGTAGGAAAAGGATGCTTCAGGTCTTAATATCTAGTGGATATATATATATATATATATATATATATATATATATATATAACATGGCCAGTGCTGGTCATTCTGACAAAAAAGATAAAAGGGTGACAGACACGAGTATATGAAGTACTTCGGATTTATTTTTAAATTTAAGTTAGTTAGAGGAGGCTTAAGGCCAGTGGCTTATTGCCATTTACAAATAGAGGTACATGGTCGATCTCCGGTCAGCAAGGATTAGGCGGGCGACATGGCTTCCAGTAGCTGCATTGGAATCGCTTCTTCCAGGGCGTCGGAAAAAGGAGTAATGACTGCATGGTCTTACGGCAAGCGCTCCCGAGATCTCTCTGTCTGTTTTTCTTCAACCTTTCCCCCGTGCTGGGACGGTCACGTGACTTTTTGATTCAGACACCATCTGGAGCATAGAACGCCAATTCAAGCCCCAAGGCGCACGGCTAGTTCTGTGGACAAAGATTATTGATGTGTCTGCGAGTAAAAAAAAAAAGGATCAAAGGAGAATGATATGGCCAATCGTTAGGCAACCCCTTTTAAGGGATTAACATTGGTATTTTCTGTTTCCGCTGATAAGTGATGAATGCTGATAACGTGACCAAAAGGGTGCACATTTTTTGAGAAAGAAGTGAATGTCTGAGGGACTATATACCCCTGGAAAATTATTTAGGGAACAGCTCCCTAATGCGTCCAAGTATTCGAATGGCAAAGCAGGCTTTAATAGTAATATTGTAGCAAAAGTTAATAAGCGTTTCAAAACGTTACGACAGACTATATCTCCAATGTTACATTAAGTTCGTGTTGATTACAGTGCTCGTTGAACATTAAGACGTAAGTAAAAAGAAAAATTACTTAAGTGCATTAGAAACGGGGAATTGAAAAATAAAAATATATTGAAAGCTACCGAGCAAGGGGTTAAGCTGTGGCTGGGAAAAAGAAGTCCGAGATGGTTTTGAACAAGGAAAGAAATTTAGACATATCATCCACCGGCTCTCTAAGGGCCGTGGCAATATTTTTAAGTAAAGTAGTAATATCCGATAATAAAAAATGCTCCAAAATTTCCTTAACAGTTTTGATTACATCCGCGAATTCGGAGAAACCGCTATTATTTTGATTGCTGGAGTTTTGCGTAGATTTGGTGCTGGATAGTTCAGAATTCGAATACTCAGAAATAGGTTTGTCGATTTGTATTGTTTTCCTAGGGGCTGACCTAGCTTTAGTATTGATTATCGGTATGTTATTTTCCTCAGTAGAGGGAATATTAGCGACCGAAGGTTCACTATCGTTTTGAGTATCACTGAACCTGTCAGCCCAGGCAGAGACCTTAGGAGCAGGGGCAGGAATGAAGTCCTGAGCTGGAGAATTTGAATATTTATGTGTGTTATTTTTGTTTTCGTTTGATTTTAAGTTAGACTTGTGTCTAATACATTTTGAATAATTCGAAGTATGATTTCCGCCGCAATTGGCGCACCTAAATTAATCAGGCTGTCCCTCGGGGGCGAGTGACAGACATCAAGAGGACAAAACCGGGCTTGATGTCTATCACTGCATAGCAAACATTTAGTGCTAAGTTTACAGGTGTTGCTCGAGTGGCCAAACTGCTGGCAGTTGTAGCACTGAGCTACACCTGAGTTTTTGAAGGGAGAGATTTTAATTTTGAGATAATTTATAGCGGTTAGGTTAGCTAAGTTATCGAGATTAGGAGAGGGTTTAACGCATGCCATGAATAGTGGTAAATTTACGTTAGTTTTCTTATTTATGAGTTGTACTGTTTTCATTGGCACGATGCCAATAGTCGCGAATGCGTCAAAAATATCTTGACGGTCGGTTGAAGCGGGGAGACCCCGGATAAGGAATTTTTTCGGTCTCTCAGACCGCGGATCGACAATCCTAAATTCAGGATCGACGATCCTGATTACAACTTTCTGTAAGGAAATTTTGGACCCTTTGATAGGTACCACTGTCCTGAAGGACTACGCGAATAAGCGAGCCAGTTAATACTGGATCGGCTTCCGGAGCGATAAGAAATAATTGGTCTAAAGTACTTTTTTAATTTGAACCTGCCTCATAGAATATATGAAATTTTTTGCAAAAGCTCATACACACTGTTGTGAATGCGTTTCGACCACAAGCCCCTTTTTTTATAATCACTTTTATTTTATCTTCAACTTTAAATATATTTGCAACTGCACCTTGTAGACTCAAATTCAGTTCATTCAAATAAGTAAAAATATCAGTCAAGTAAGCAACCTTAGCTAACCAGGAAAAATACTTAAAATATCCGTTCAGTTCAAATTGCGTATCCATTAAAAATAATCGTATTTCATCATGAAGCTCAAAAAGTCGATTGAGTACTTTCCCACGTGATAGACAACGTACATCTGTGTGTAATAATAGATGTGTATGTTGACCAGTGGCGCACCCAGGATTTTTTCTTGGGGGGTGGGGGAGGGCGAGATGAACGGATAAAAATATTTATAATGCATGGGGGGGGGGCCCGAGATGAACGAATAAAAATATTTATAATGCAAAATCAATATTTCTACTTCTTTGGGAGGGCCTGGGTGCGCCACTGATGTTGACTTCCCATCTCCTCGCACACAACTTTAAAAACTCGGGACGAGCCTTAATGAAATTGACAACTTTAACAAATTCATCCAATGCTTTTTTTCAAATCTGTTGACATATTTAGCGGACGAACGTAGAAAATATTTTACAGTGGCAAGAAAGTAATCTAAATAGTGGTTTTTATCTATTTTCCTTTCTTTTTGACACGAGCATAAACAATGCATATGTAGTATACTACATGACCTCTAACTATCCAGTTCAGAAAAAAAAAAGTTTAACTGTGTGATTTTAAATTGAAAATTATAGAAGAACTTCTGACTAAAATTAGTTGCAGTAAGATCAAAAGAGAATCAACAGAGAAATTTTCATTTGATGACCATACTCAAGAGGCAGAAAATAAGTGGCCAAAAGCGCACTTGTTTCGCTTGTAGAAAAAATGGAAAGAAAACAAACTCTGTAGGCTCAGTTGGGAAAACCTGGGAGTGCAGTATTTGCAAAACACGTTTGTGCAAGAACTGCTTCTCATAAATATAATCTTTCTCTCCACCTTGAAATTGTTCTTTTCAGGACGAAAAAATAAAATGTCCTTTTCTGGACAGTCCCTTTTTAGGGAAAATATAATGAAACGCATAACTGAGGGTACTATTAAAAAATTATAAATCTCCTCTTTAAAAATCAAGAACATAGAGTTATATACCTTGGGTTTCTTATATCCAAGGCCACATTCCACAAAATCACCCTAAAACATCCGGAGGGAAAATAATAAAGGGAGACCATTGAAGCAATACGTGTAACTAGTTTTTGTTATCTTAGTTGAAAAAACGCAATCAAAACAAAGTTGAAAACTGTGCATTTAATTATTCGACGAGGTCGGAAAGAAAAACCTATCGATAAACAGACCGCAAATGTTAACACAGAAATAGAAAATTGAAAAAAATTTATATTATTTACTGGTCTATCTGATTCAAATTTTGAATTCTGTGCGTCGGGGATTCCAAAAATATCTAGTTTATGTCTGTTTCTTAAAAACTGAGTACACAGAAATACCAAGAAAGTACGCAATAAAGTATAAAATAATTTTATAAATTAGATATTAATTACTTGCATGCATTGTCGATTTTGTTGATTTTCAAATGCACGTTAACTATTTAGTTTCCGATTTCTCCCTTTCTTTCATATAATATTCTTTTTATAATTTATACGTTGTTACTGTCCCCCCTCCCCTTAGATAAATAAAACTCAAATAAAAATAATAATAAAAATAAAATAAAATCTGCATAAACAAAAGCTGAAAATACTTGCATACACTTCTAATAAATTGTACAAGCAATCTAATCAATATAAATATAATACTGCGATTTCCATTCCACTGAAACAAACTTTTTGAAAGATTCAACAATTCGGCTCTATTCAACAAACCACACTATTTCCGCTGGAAACATTCACACGCAAGCAGCGGCAAATATCTTAAGAAAAGACCCTTTTTGCCTACAGTCAAGACGAAAGTCAAAGACCTCCCACGACAAAGTACACATCACGACGATTTCCAATTTACAGTACAATGCTGTCTATCTCCCAAAGGGGGATAGAAATAGCTCGTAATATTTCGGCCGCCTTAGATGTTTTGTTTAGCGTATCACCCCAAATTTGGGGTTGGTTGTCTGTCGTCAAAAGGTTAAACTTAATTGTACTTGAAGAGGGCCTATTCTTATAGTTATCTTACTGCTGAGCGTATATATACAGATGGTGGACAAAATAATACGAACACCTGTGAAATAATGGAAAATCTTTATTAATAGGGGGTTGGACCACCCTTTGACTAAAGTACAGATTTAATGCGACGTGGGATATATGCATAAAGGTCATGGACAATATTTAAAGGAATATTAAGCCATTCCTCCTGCAGAGCGGTCTCTAATTCCGAAAGTCCGGATGGAGGTGGAAATCGGGAACGAAGTTTGGACTCCAAATATTGCCATAAATGTTCAATAATATTCAAGTCCGGAGACTGAGGGGGCCAGGCGAGATGTTCAACTGCATCGTCATGCTCTTCGAACCATTCTTGAACACACCTAGCAGTTTGGATAGGGGCGTTGTCTTGAAAAAGCGGTCGCTCTCCAGGGAATACAGTCTGGACAAAAGGATGGACATGATCCCCTGGAACGCTTAGATAGTGATTGGATTTGATCCTCCCATGCAGAATAACAAGTGGCCCAAGACCGTGCCAAGATATCGCACCCCATACCATAATGGAGCCACCCCCATGCTTCACAGTCGGCAAGAGGCATTCAGGATGAAACGCTTCTTTGGGCGTTCTCCAGACATAAACGCGTCCGGTCGTCTGAAATAGGGTGAATGACGATTCATCTGATTATATTACCTGTTGCCACTGCTGTGGGGACCAGTCTTTGTGATTTCTGCACCATTGGCGTCGCTTGAAAGCATTAGTTGCTGTCACCAAGGCTTTGCGAATTGCCACTCTGCCATAAATGTTCGCAGCATGAAGTTCCCTCTTGACAGTTTTTGTTGAAACGGGGTCCTGGAGATGACTATTCATTTCGGATGTTATCTCGGATAACGATTGCTTGTGCTTTCGGGCTACTATGCTCTTCAAGACCCGTCTATCCCTATCAGCAAGCTTGGACTTTCGGCCACTGTTGTGCTTTGAAGACGTCGGCGTACGCTCTTTCGTGTACGCTGTCATAACGGCTGATACCGTACTCCTTGCAAACCCCAAAAGGTTTGCTGTTTCCGTAACCGATGCTCCACTTAAACGCGCTCCAACTATCATTCCTCTTTGGAACTCTGACACGTCTGACATTTCAACTTATCACAGACAGTTCGATAGAAGCATGCAACGTAGGTGACTGCTGTTGAGAGACTGATACCTTCCTCTTCACGCTCACTAGGTGGCAGACTTCTGTTGCAGGTGGCGCGGCTGTACTGCAGGTGTGAAATACGTCATACTGTTTCACAGGTGTTCGTATTATTTTGTACTCCATCTGTATATTGATGCATGTATCTAACTTACTGGAGGTAAAGCTTTACGGCCGTGGAACTCTACTCTGAGAACTTTATATTCCTGTCCTGACTTGACCTGAGCAGCTCTCATTTCAGTTCTCTCAAACAATCCGTGCACATTATTTTTAAACCTTATTTATTTAGTGCGAATATGACCATTGACTTGTAATCAAAATGTCGAAGCGAAAGACAAGTCCGATATGGAACTTTTTTTCGGTCGTGGATTATACTAACTCTGTCGCTACCTGCGATATATGTAAACAAAAATTATGTTACAAAAGTTCTGTGAGTAACTTAAAAAAACATATACACAGAAAGCATCCGACCGTGCAAATTCCAACATTGGAAAATTGTGCGTCCCAAACACAACCATCGCTTACTCGTCAGTATGAATCAGTCGAGAAGATGATTTTGACTGCACCCGATGACCACCACCCTACCACTTCACAATCAGATACTTCAAATTATCAAAAGGTAAGTGAAAACTATAAACCAAAACCTTAAATATACATTAATTTTTTTGTTTATGTCAAAATATTTTGTTTTATCTGCAGACTTATTTTATAATTATTAATATTATGTTTCCACTGAGCTGGTCCTTGGATTTATAAAATAAACGTTTCGGTTTTGTTATTCTTCGACCGTGGGCACATCAAAATATAAAAATGTAACGGTTTTTTTATTTATTTTTTAATTTAATTTAATTTTTAAAAAATCATTTTTATTGAATGACTTTAACGGGTTCAATTCATATTTTTTTTATTGTTTTTACATACAAATGTATGATTAAAACAATAAAACGAAACATGAATACGATCCATTACATTTTTTATTAGTTTTACTTTTACATTGATCAAAATTTATCTATGATATCGAAATAATTAACAAAAATAAACAATTTGTTGTAATACACACAGCATTTATGTGATGTGACAATGGTTGAATAATAAAAAAAACGAAACCCACTTTTTATTTTGAAGTAAAGGCTATACTCCTCGTTTTTTAACTTAGTAGATGAACAAAAAAATAAATTATTTTAGACAGGTAACAACATTTTTATGAACAAATTGAGATGAAAATTTCCTAATTTGTATATATAAACTAGCTGAAAACCCGTACTGCGCTACGGAGTACATTCAAATTAAATACAACGGTCAGTGTATGCAATTAATGCGAAAAATATGTATATATTTATTTATTTATTTAAATAAATACAACGATCAATGTATGCAATTCATGTAAAAAAAAACAAATGAAAAAATGTATCTATAAGAAAATCGTGATGGATATTTTTATAGACAAAATAATGTAAAAGAAAATTAAATCTAATAGAACATACTAAAGAATATTGTACAGTTAAGATAGTACAGTTTGAGGACCATTTCTTTTACTGTATGTTAATATTTTTTTGGATAATGTGGACAAACCATGTGATCAGCATTTGATAAATTAAATTCTAAAAATTAATCTTTAAAAATTCACCAAAAATCAGAAAATGGAGGTAAAGATTCGAAAAATATTTCATTTTAAAGGAATTTTTATGATCTTTCTCGTGATATAAATTTGATAACTCTCGAATTATTATTTTAAATGCAAACTTTAAACAATGTTACAAAAACAGCTTAAAAATTGAATTTTAAAAAATCTAAGAAGAATTTTTCAAAAATCTCTCTTAGTGCACCCCTACACTATAAGAAGAATCGCCATGCAAAATTTCAGCCCATTATGTCCAGCGGTTTGGTCTGTGCGTTGTATGTCAGTCAGTCTGTTACAGAACTGTGTTATATATGAGGCGTTGAAAGGCAAAGTGGTGTAAGTCACATTTTCAACTTTTTTCATTTGGGGGCAAATATGCAATCTCCATGTTCAATTTATAGTGTAATTGTAAATAGTTATTTGCAATATTGTAATAATTGTTATGAATTATAATTTGTTCAATTTATGGTGGAATTTTTGTAGTTTTTGCAGTTAAACTCTTCTGACTTACACCACTTGACTTATACCACTTTGCCTTTCACCGCCTCATATATAGATTACATTGTCTGACCAAAATAATTAATTAAGGGGACAGTGGACTTATGAAATTTGACCAAAAATTCGATTTTTTTTTATTTTATAGAATTGTGAAACTATGGACGAGTAAGAATGTGTTGCAAAAAGAATTTTTAATTTCTGCGATTACTTTCCTAGTTACAGGCATTTGTATTTAATTTAGATATTATGTGGTTACTAATAGCAATAACTTTAAATGTGTTTTTCTCAAAATAAAATTTTTTATGTCATACGAATATTCAAACTGCTCCAGGCTCATTTCTAACTATCATATTGCTTTGAAATTTAAGTTTTATGTACTTAACTGTATATTAAATAAATCTTATTGAAAATAATTATGCTTCGTAGCTCAGAATTTCTAAATTTTGTACTTGAAAAGATGATTTATAGGTATTTTGCGTCATAAAATGTGTGTTTTCACTATTATTTTTTCTCTTTATATTTTTAATGAATACTTAAAATTAGCAATAAGTTTCATTGTTAGTTCTATAAGGTATCCTGTAAATAAAAATTACCATATTATATGCAAATGAAATGCGCATGGAACATTTTTAATGAGGCCAATTTTTGATATAATTAATTCATAATTCATAAATTATTAATATTTCATCTTTAAATTTTAACCACTTATACATATCTATGGTACTAACCTAGGGTTGCCATACGTCCCGGTACACCGGGACATGTCCCGGTTTCGAGGTCCGTGTCCCGTTGTCCCGGTCCAAGATTCATTTGTCCCAGTCGATTTAAAATTTACGAATGAATATATTTTTTTTAAACATGTAAGTCAAAAATAACGAAATGTTCCCGATCGAAGCTGGGTACGGGTCAGCTAGTATCTAGTATACGCGCACGTGGCAACACCGACATTCGAAGCAACACCTCCGCCCTCTCCCATCCCCCTACACCAGTTATCATCCCGCGCTTTGCCAACGGACAACACTGATGTGACAGAAGCGCGTGTGCTCTGTAATTAGTCGCGATTACTCCTACTGTCCAGTGACAATATCCGTTTGTTATTTGTTTAGAAGTTTAGATTGAGGAGGCTCGGTATTTTGATGTAAGTTTTTTATTATTGTCTATATAATAATTTTATATTAGTTTCTTTTCATATTACCGATTAATTTTTGTATTTTAGTTATTTGTTTGAATTTGAATAATTTTAACAACCATGGCAAAAAGAAAATGTCATTTTTTCTGATGACTTCACAAAGGAGTGGTCATGTATTAAAAGAGGGGAAAATGAATACGAGGCATTTTGTACTATTTGCAATATTTATATATCCGTAAGTCATGGTGGCAAATCGAGCGTAAGAGACCACAAAAAATCAGGAAATCACAGTTCAAAATTAATATCGGCATCTTCATCAAAAAACATATCTTCCTATCTTATTAAAGAAAATTCTCCAGAAGACATTTTAATATGTGCTGCAGAATTAACAACTGCATACAAAACTGTTAAACACCATCAAACATTCAATTCCTTAGACTGCACAACAAAACTGAATTCCATTATGTATCCCGATTCTAAAATTGCAAAGAAACAATGGACGGGAAGAACAAAAGCAACTGCCATAGTTAAAAATATACTGGCACCTCATTCCATAAAACTAATTCAACAGGAGATACAAAAAATTCCTTTTTATGGAATTTCTACTGATTCCAGTAATCATACCTATATGAAGATGTTTCCAATACTGATCCATTATTTCTCGGAAAATGATGGCTTAAAAGTAAAACTCCTGGATTTACAAACCTTGCCTAATGAAACGTCGGATACAATAACGGCATTTTTGTCTAGAGGAGCTAAAAAATTATCATATATCAGTAAAAGGCCTAGTGGTATTTGGGGCTGATAACACAAATACAAATTTCGGAGGAAGAGATAGGCGCGGCATAAATAATGTGTTTTATAAATTAAAAGAAACGCTGTCTGCAAATATAGAAGGAGTCGGTTGCCCTGCGCACATTATGTACAATACAACTTCTACTGCCGTCGATGTCTTGTCAATAGATATAGAATCTGTAGTTTTAAAATTATATAAATTTTTTTCAATATATACTGTAAGAAATGAAAGACTTAAATATCTCTGTGAGTCTGCTGAGGTCACGTATAATATCTTATCCCATTCAAGAAGTAGGTGGTTATCGCTCCTTCCAGCAATTGAAAGAATAGTACGGTTGTGGGAGCCGTTGAAAAAATTTTTCTTTGAAGAAAAAAATCCACCTAAAGCGTTAATGGATTTTTTTAAAAATACATTATCAGAACTTTACACCTTGTTTGTACACAGCCAAATGTTTTTGATTGAAAAGCAAATTAAAAAGCTTGAAAAATCTATCATAACTGTCATTGAAGTGAAAAATATTTTAGAGGACACAAAGAAACAACTATCGGAGAGATTACATAGTAAATACATAGGTATTCAAGCAAGCCAGACATACAACAAATTGAAAAAACATAAGGAAATTACGATGACACAAGAAGAATTTGAAAAAGATGTAGAGAATTTTTTTAACGTTGGAATTAATTATTTGGCAAAGTGGTCAGTTCCACTGGCGAAATATGATGTTTTTTCATGGATGCTTCTCCACGAAGTTCCAGAATGGGAACATGTTGAAAAAACTATTGCATATTTAAGTGAAATAGGTATATTGTTCACGGATTCAATTCACGAGGAAGTAATGTATATGAAGTCATTTATCGAAAATAAAACAAATGAAGAATGGATAACGAAAGATATGCATGATAAATGGTTATACTATTTCACAAAAACTGAAGAGACAGAAAGAAAAGCTAATCTACTGAAAATGTGCCAATACTTGTTCGCTATACCACCGCACAATGCGTATGTTGAACGTGTGTTCTCATTAATTAAAACTCAGTGGTCAGATGAGCGCAATTTGCTTTCTGTTAATACAGTAAAAAACATAATTCAATGCATTTTAAATTATAAAATGTCTTGCATTGAATTCTATCATTATATAAAAGGGGAAAAAGAGCTGCTCCAAAAAACGAAAACAACGGAAAAGTATGATTGGGCAAAAAGAGCGATTGTAATGAAGTCACCGAAGTCAGGGAAGAGGGAGAGTGAAGGCAAGAAAAGAATGACAGGTAAGGTTCTATTTGGTTTTATTAGATTGAATCGCCCATTAATTTATATTATATTATTTTAAATTTAGTACAGGCGCATCCACAAAAAACATCAAATTTTTCCAGTCGAACTGAGTCTTCCAAAATGATTCACCATTTATCGAACCTTTTTGCTATTGGTATACTTATTATCAACCTCTTCTTTAATTGCTTTTTTGGTCTTTCAAATATTTTAAATTATTTTTTATAAGATTGTGCAATTTTTCATAATAAAGGTATGATTGTCTATATTTTTTTTTTGGGGGGGGGGGGGTGAAGCGTAATGAGAAGGGAGGGGAGATTGTCCCAGTTTGTAGTCCGAGAATTATGGCAACCCTATACTAACCACATATTCAAATTTCAAGCAAATCCATTCAAAACAAAAAAAGTTAGGTTTGAAGGTCCACTGTCCCCTTAAAAAACTAGCACAATAAATAATATTTTCAATGTAGTTTCAAATTATATACTCTTATTCGCGTTATTATTATTTTCTTGATTTTTAGAAGTACCTACCTAATTTTAAAAGTCAATTTTTCGAGGAATATATTTCTTTCAACTATACTAATATACCTAGCCTAGTCAACCTTTAAATTTATTGATTTTTGTCAATTACAGGAGCGGTCCTTGGCTCCACCTGAATCTGAAGATCCTCAACCAGGAACATCACATCAATAAGGAACATCTGTGTCAATGCCTAGAGAAAAAAAAACCCCAACAACAGCCATTAACTTCATTCTATACTGGAAAAAAAATGACAGTAAGTTTAAAAGAAAAGATTGACCATGAACTTTTGGGTTTGTTCGTGTATGATTTTCAGCCATTCAGAGGTGTTGAGGACAGAGGTTTTAAAAATTTCGTCAAAGCATTAAACCCTACTTACGTTTTACCTAATCGTCGAACAATCTCCAACAGTTTTATCCCCGCTCTTTACACACTTGTTTAGCGAAGTGTAAAGAAGTTATCAATGAAACTTCTCAATTTTGTTTAACTACGGACTGTTGGACGTCAATAAACAACGAAGGTTTTATAGCAGTAACAGTCCATTTTGTCGATAATGACTTTAAATTACAATCAATGTTACTTAGCTGTGCCCCAACAGAAGTGACCCATACTAGTGATAACTTAGCCGATGAAATAAAAAATATACTGTCAGAATGGAATATTCCATTCAATAAAATAATTTTCTCAGTATCGGATAACGCTTCCAACATAAAAAGCGCGCTAACAAATAAATTAAATTTTAAGCATTTCGGATGTTATTCTCATTTAATTGTGAAAGACGCTCTTAAATTAGTAGAAAATATAACCGATATAGTTAAGGCAATTGTAACATTTTTTAGGAGAAGCACGAATGCCAACAATAGATTAAAAAAATACCAAGAGCAAGCTGGGATGGGAAAATTAAAAAAATTAATTCAAGAAGTCCCTACTAGGAGGAATTCCACATATCATATGATCTCTAGATTTTCAAATCTAGAAGAGGCAGTCCGATCCACTTTAGGTATGTTAGATTCTAATTTACCTTCCGTTACGCCAGATGAATGGCTTATTTTAAAAGAAATTTGTGTAATACTAAAACCCTTTGAAGACGCGACAAAGACGATAAGTGGAGAAACGTATGCCACTGCCTCTTTGGTAATTGTTCTAACACATGGACTTGAAACTGTGTGTGAGAAATTGTCCCGTTTAGAATTACACGAAATATCTTCCGATGTCGTAAGAAAACTATTAACGGGTATTGCAGATCGTTAGGGAAAAGTTGAATACAGTAACACCCTGTCTACCTGTACATTTCTTGACCCAAGATTTAAATTAATCGTGTTTAAATATTCGGATGCTGCAGAAAATGTGAAAAAAAGTATACTTGCTGCTGTCGGTGATATAGTTGCCCAGTCTAGGGCTAATAAAGTTTCTGAAGAAGAAACTAGAGCCGACGATCCCCCGCCCACCAGTTCGGAAGCCCATGAATTTTCTTTGTGGGCTTCTTTTGATCAAAAGATTTCCACCAGACAAACGAAAGGGACTACCAACTCGCGGGCAATTCTGAAAGTCCAAAGCTATCTGGAAGAACCAGAACAAAATAGAAATGGCGACCCTATGAAGTGGTGGGCAGAACAAAAATTTAATTACCCATTTCTTAGCCAATTGGCAAAAAAGAAGCTTTGTGCCCTCGCAACTTCTGTCCCGTGCGAGAGGATATTTTCCAAGTTTGGAATATAATATCCGATCGCCGTTCTCGGTTAGATGGCGAAATAGTAAATCAACTTTTATTTTTAAACACGAACGCTCAATTTTGCTCATAAAGGGCTTCGAAATTCCATAGTTAATTACTAATGATAATTGCCAATCTTTTTATCACTTACTGTCATTATTTTTCATTGTTTTATTTATTGATAGTTATTAAGCGATTTTGTATTGATAAAAAAATAGAAACTACTAGACCAATTCTGTGGTGATTAACCGCCTACCGTGAGCAATTATTGTAAGACTAAAAAGAAAGAAAATAAATTTTTGTTTTCGTTACTTCTTTGTTTAAGTGTCACAACTTTTTTAATGATTAATTTGAGATTTTTACAAATGCCATGTACATTTTAACAATAATGCTTAATAATTAATGCAATGCGTTTATATTTAAATACCTATTCAGTTTTGTTTTTTGATTTGGATATAAAAAGTTAGTATTACTATTGCTGTTACTACTGTTAATTTTTAGAACATAAAATAATATTCTATTTTTTTTATTCAATAAAATTTTAGTAATTAATTTTTCTGTAATATTAATATAATTATATTAGGTACAGTTTAATTCATATTTACATAAAGGGATAATTAATATTTATGTGCAAACTACAATTGTTCAGTTGATTATTTATAAAATCTGTATACCTATTGTACAATAAATACATATATACCAAGTTGTTTTTCTAAAAAATATTTATGTTTTGCTAATGATAATCTTGTTTACAATAAAATAATTTTTTTTCATAAGACGTTGTTTTTATTATCATCAACAATTTAATTCACAAAATCCTGACAAGTGAGCAGATACAATTTTTTCACCTGTCATAAAACACATAAATGATTACCAATAATAGAATGAATAATCAGTGAATTTTATCAACAACATTAACCCCAAAAATGCTATTTTATTTCAAAAGCAATGAAAGTAAATATTTTTATAAAAAGGTATTTGAGTGTATTACTATTTAATAATAGTCATGAAATAAAATGAAGAAGAAAGTAAGAATATGTCCAACGAAATTCAGATCAACTGTGAATTTTATTGTAAAATAATGATTATAAACGAACGTGAAAATGTTTTGGTAAGCGAATATTTCCTAAGGTCACAAGACAAGTATAAATACTCGTCTATTTGTTTTGTATGCGCCCGACGTCCCGCCGTACTACGTAGAAGTTTAAAATATAAACGAGTGTGGAAATACTCGTTTAGGCAAGGGAGTATTTTCTGGTAACAGGTACTGAAAAATACGCGTATACTTATTTCGTCCCCGCTCCCCGCCTGGCGGTCCTATTCTATTCGTCTGGCGGGAGTATTCTATTGTTGGACACGTACGCCGTACGCGTAATTTGAAATCGTAAGGATCACAGCGCATCGCAGTTCCCCTTTTCGCCGCTAGAGGGATAGCGCTCAACGTTTGGCGACGCCCTACGCGTTGGCGACGAATCGACGCTCTTCTGGTAACCCAGCCGACCGCTCAATTTTAAATTACATGGTTTCGTTTACGGCGCGCGTTTTTTTTTTTTTTTTTACATACAACAGTACTTAAATTGCATCGCCGCCATGTCGTTCAAAATATCGAACTGTAGTTTAGAACGTTTAAAAAACGATTTTTGTCTAGTTCTTGATGAAAAATCATCCTGCAAAGACAGAATTGTGTACAGATCAACAATGTCTACGCGTGATGAGATTGAGAACTTTGTCCTAGCCGTCAGTGAAAAAACAAATACATGCTTCGTTATATATTGCGAAAATGCCAATCCACAAAGGTACGTGTTCATATTAATTTGACCAATTTATTTTTTTCTATTTCACTTTGTATGTTTTATCTAAACATTTCTCTCTTTCTGTTTAGAATTGTTTACCAAAAATGTTGGATCTGTCATCACTCATACAAAAAAAAATCGAAGGTTAATTCCCAAAAGAATGCCTTTTGCAAAGCCCAAATTAATGTTTTGGTCAAAAAAGTAAATCGTGGAACCGTGAGAAACGATTCCTTTTTGAAATTAAAACCACCCCTTCCTTGTGTCATTAAAATTGACAGAATGCTTTCTCATTATTTGGATACAGCTGATTCTTTAAGGATGTTGCCAGTGAGAAAACAAGTAGGTGTTTTTTCTCAAAATTCTAAAGAATGAAAATTTAAGAAAAGTTTTTTTTTTTGTTCTATATTTAAGCTTATGTTAATTTAGATTATCCATATAAAAGTATAATGAAATAACAATTTAAAGTAAGACATTTCTGTAATCTATTAAAAAATTTTACACTATAAAACTTTTTTAAATAAGATGTATGTTTTACATTCTAGTTGAGATTTTACTTCACTTATTAAAAATACACACTTACTTAATTTCCCACAAAATAAACATTATTTGAAAATAGCTTGAATACTTTTGCAGTGTTATTTTAGAAAGTTCATTTTTAGAAACATTTTGTTTTAAAAACACATTTATATATCTTGTATAAATTTTTGATTTTCAAATTAGAATATATAATTATTTTGTTGTTCAAACTGTTAATTTTATTATTATTTTTATTTAAAAAAAGATTTTTCATTGAATTTCTTTTTTAAAAGGAAAATAATAGTTTATTGAATAAATATCTAAATTTTTATTGTAGGTCCAGATGGAATTTTCTGAATATTTTAAAGATGGCTTAACACCGAGTGAGGCCAAAAGATTTCATGAAAGCAAATTAATGATATCGGAATAATTTGACTATACAATGCTAGCAAATTCCTCAATTAACCTAACAAAAAATCAGTGTTATTATCTGCACAACAAATGGCGGAATGAAAATTTTGGACCTGTCATTGACCCCCTAGATAAATTTAAGGAAAAATCAAATTTGTATGAAAAAGAAGGTAAGAAAATGTTAAATAATTGTTATAGTTTGCTCAGATACTTATAATGCTCTGCTGTTTGCAGATGAAATAATTTTCTTCATTTTATAGGTGCGATTGTGCAAGTTGACCCTGGAAGTATTAACCGTCCATGGTCCATACTAATAGCATCATCAGTTATGCAAAAAACCCACTCTCTTGCTTCAAGTGGCGAAATAATTTTTCTAGATTCCACTTCAAATTGCAAAAGCTCCAAATCAGTTTTAACAGTATTTGTGACAGTAACCAAAATAGGATCTATTCCACTTGCTGTCCTTTTCCATCAAGATCAAACAACAGCCAGTTATTTGAATGCTTTTAAACTGTTTAAAGAAACATTTCCATTCTGTTTTGGAGGAAAAGAAGTATATTGTTCTAAGTTCTTAATTTGTTCATTAAATTTTAAAAATGTTTCCTTTAAATTATAGTACAATGAAGGGTATAAAAGAAGTATTTGAAACTTGGAATATTGATTATGTATTGACAAAATTACTCTTCTGTATGTTTAATGTGCTTTTTTGTTGTTTTCTTTTACTTATATTTCTATTAGGAAATACTAATTGTATTAGTTTTATGGTGGTTTACTTCAAAACTTAAGCTAAAACAAATATGGATAACAAAAATCAACAATCAACACTGCCATCTACACACTGCATTGATCAGTTAAAGTACTTATAATGAGAAGTGTTTAAGAATATTTTAGCATGTAAATCAGGATTTCGAAGAAATGTTAAAGAATTTTATTAAAAATTTTATAAATGTAACTAACTTTTAAACTAATAATCATTAACTTGAACATTCTGTGTATTTTCAAAAGCAATTATAATAGAAAATGCACAAAAAGATGTTTTTTGTTACCTTAGAACAAGACTTTAATCAGGAATTGAGTAGGCCAAGTGCATGCAAACAATGCAATCCAGTAGTATGCTAATCGAGTAATATGCTAAAGTTCTAGGATGAGCAAGATGAAGAGTAAGACTTATTGAAATAATTCTTTTAGTATATATCATAATATACAAATAATGTATAGATCATTATTAATAATATTCCTCATATACCTGTAATAATATATTGAACTTATATTTTTTAAAAAAATCTCTAGAATTTCTTAAAGTTCTAATGAAAACAAAACATTTAAGATTCTATTAGATGTCTGCTCATTTAATTCCAAAAATTTGTCCTCTAATTTGGTCAAAAACTTCTGAAAGTGTAATGTGCATACCAATATATGTAGAATGATTTGCTTTGTTCAAAGAGGTACAATAACAATGTCAATTTAAGTGTATATCTGTGCAACACTATATTTCCTTAATATTATTGTTTTTTTAAATGTCATTGAAAGATACAAGAACATTTTTCATTATTTTTTATTTTATAATTTAAAATATAACTTTTTATCTTGTAGTCACCCACTGTATTTATGACAGACAATGCAGCTGCAGAAAAAAGTGAAATCAATTTGGCCATCGTCTAAACCAGCGGTTCTCAACCTGGGGGGCGTAGAAGAATTTCAAGGGAGGCGTGATTAAAAAAGTAAAATAAAAAGTAAAACTAACTGTAATTTACTGTACTCAATTCTGCGGTCACAATGTAATCATAACATATTTTCGACATACGAACACGAATACGATAATTGTCGTAATTGTAAAAACACTATAATTGTTGCACGTCTGGAGTGACCTGAGGTGTGCTTTGTAACAGTTCAACCTAATATTCAAAAACTTGTCAAGGACAAACATTCTGAGCCCTCTCATTAATGTTGTGAAAGTGACTTTTATTACATTCCAACCTCATCTAGATCCTTGATTACCTCAAATATATTTGATCTGTATTTAATTCTTTGATTTCATATGTTCTAATAATGATATGGTCCAAATTAAGATATGTGTAGTAATATTAAAATTTTTTTATGAAATTATCAATTCTATATTTTCATTTAATAACCGGCTTCAGTTTCAAATCCCGATTGTACTACATGCATTGACCACATATGGTGGTAGTGGTGGTGGTGGGGGAGGGGGAGGCGTGACCTCACATCACTGTTCAAAGGGGGGAACAGAGCCTGAAAGGTTGAGAACCCCTGGTCGAAACAACTATTGTGTCATTTCCATGTTGGACAGTCAGAATGGCGCTGGCTTTTGTCATCATCGAGTGATGTTCCAAAGGATAAAAGGACAGAAATGATGCAATTATTTAAATCGGTAATATTTTTATATAAAAGATTTAATATTTTATTTAAAAGAAATATATTTTATACTTCCAGTACAGAAAGCTATAATTTTTATCCTTGCCTGATGAGCTCTAACAGTAAAATGTGTAGCAAGATATAACTACCTCTGCATTAAAGCAGACAAAGAGATTAGACAATATAGCGTGGTGGACATTGGCCACTAAACCCAAATAACTTATTCACCACATTGAACATTTTAGTGGTGAAGAAACTAGTCATTCTATATTGTTGGAAACAAAATTATTTCATCTTTTCTTATAACATGTTTACTAATTACATACAATTTTTCTTTGATAAAAAGTTTTTGTGATTAGATTAGTATAACTTTGCATTACATTGTATTATTTTTTATATTTCTACAAAAAAGTAGTATTAAAGATAATTGACATTTTCATTTAAGAATAAGGATCACAAATATCTTCACAATCTTAAGATTACACTCTAAGGATTCTTAATCTCCATTTAAACAAAGCTAATTCACTGTAAAAATTAGATAATTATAACAAGAGTCTATATTTATCAGATTGTTGAAAGTAAAGTAAGACTCATGAGAATTTGTAAATATATTTTATTGCAAATGTTGCATAATTAAAATAATCTATTTAATAGAAATTATTAATAGAAATTTACATCAGTCCATCTGTCTGCCTTGTTTTTTTCCTCATTCTAAGTTATTAAATACTGCAATAATAACTTTTATCATCACCCACTGCAATCTTACAATCACCATTAGGGACCTGGAGATTGCTAAACTAGAGCTTTACTCTGCATTAAATTTATGTATTATTATCTTTTGATAAAAAATATTTGTACAGTAAAATGTATAAATTAAATACATACTCAAGAAAGGGTTTATTTTTATAAAATATAAATATGACTTACAAATTTTTATTAAAAGGGAGATAATCATTATTTATTATTACATATATAAATGTGTTGTTACCTAATGAAAAACTGACAATTTTTTTTTAAAATTTAAATACATTTGCAAAAGGCATACTTGCTTATTAAAACATTACTATTTTCCTCCCTAGGTTATGTATGCTGCTTCAGTAACAGATCTCGATAATGCAGTGGCAGCATTATACTCAGGCAGTGTGTTATACCCTGCATTTGCAAAGCGGTTTGCAAATTTTTATAAAAGAAAAGAAGAATGAAAGAAAAGAAGATATAATATACCGTAATCACAACACTAACAATTTTCTGTGAAGCTACAATGAGAATCATTAAAGACATTATATTGTGCCGCACAAAGGCATTTAACATTGTTGCTTTGGCAGATTTTTGTGTGTATGTTTGGAACCAGTATTTAGTTACACGGTTACTCGAACATGCACATAATCGTGTCCGCACACATACTTTATTATACTCATCAATGTGCAAAAAATTTAAAGACTGCACAATCACTGATTAAAAAAATTAGATGAAATAACTTACAGCCTTCCTTCTGTAAAAGGAGATGTAAGTTATTTAGTAAATACTTTGGTTGGTTTTTGTACCTGTTATTCAGGTAGAACTGGTGCATTTTGTAAGCATCAATGTTTTTTGTACCATAATTTTAAAATCAATTTTCCAAATGCACCAGTTCTTAGTTGTGATGACAGGTACGAACTAGCTATTTTAGCCCTTGGGGATAAATGTCCACCAAAGAATTATAACAAACAAATTAAAATCAATTAAAACTACAGGGCAAGCTAATGAAGCTTTAATTTTTATGGGATTGGCACTTTCATCTCATAAAAGGAAAGGAGGTAAAATCAAAGTGCAACCAACTTTTATTGCACGGCGGCGAAACTTTGTAACTAAAGGTTCCCGCAGCATACAAGCTGATCGTCCTGTAAAAAGTAATGTGCGAAGGACTAAAGCTAAATGAAATTTAGCTTTAAGCATGTTAAATAATCGGCCTACTGCCAAAAATCATGGTTCTGGGCATTAAATACTCTATAACCATGAAAAAAAGAATAAATAAATAAAAGATACTGTTAAATGAAATCTTAGTGTTCTGTCTTATTCAACACTTATATGTTAAGAAATTAAAATAAGCATGAATGTTGTATATCATGTTATAAATATGCATAAAAAAATATCAGAGAACAAAATGGTCAGTGTAGTGAACAAATTTTTTCATTACAATTCACGAAACTATGTTGATTTAAATATTTAAAAACACTTCATCAATAATAGTGTCAAAATTCCAAAAATATTGGAGAAAATTGAATTTATATATAAATATTTTTTCCTTAAAAATAAAAAACAGGGATACAGTAAAAGAATGTATGCAGAAAAAAAGATATTTCTTACAAATATTGAATGAATGTTACTTTTTATTTCCTCAATAAAATTTCACTTTTTTTTTAAACTATCTGATGCGATTGCATGCATGAAAGTGCAATATGAGAACATTTTAAATAATAGCTAATTGCTTAAGAAATTGCTTGAAATCATGTTTGGAATCTCTTGTGAAAAAGCTAAATAAAATTGACAGCATCAAACGTACATTATTTACAAACGTAAGTGCAGCATCCACTCATATTTCTTTGGTAAATGCAGTTAAGTGAAAGCCACCCTAATAAAAAAATAGAGATATGAAAACGAGTGGGAAAAAGAATAGAGATAGCATTAAAAAAAATTAAAAACATATTAATCACATAGTATACATATTTCGAAATATTATACAGCTTAAAATTATTAAACAACGTAAATCGAAAAAGCCAATATGTAAATATCCCATTTTCACAACTCCAAATATTGTGTTAGTATTTAAAGTCTTTACAATTTAGCTTGCAAATGACAAAAATAAAATGAAATTAAACTTATTTATAATTCTATTTCAGTTTATTGCTGTTATTTCTTGTTGACCGTAGTATAAAATGCTATGCTGAATTCGATTCGTCGCCAAACGTTGAGAGCAATCCCTCTAGCGGCGAAAAGGGGAACTGCGATGCGCTGTGATCCTTACGATTTCAAATTACGCACGCCGTACCTGTTAATTTTGAAAATCGGTAACAGGTCCAAAGTTCAGTTAGGACATACCTGTTACTTTGTAACAGGTATGAACACTTTGTAACATACCTGTTACAAAGTAACAGGTCCAGTATTTCCGATCCATCCTTAGATACTTGGTTTACACTTACCCGAGTTCGATACGGAGCGTTATCCCCTTTCCTTTCCCCCTGACTCGCTTCGCACGGAGCCGAGGTGAAGCCGTGCTCCCCTCGTTCCACCCCCCCCCCCCATCCAACTTACTTGGGGAGCACATTTGGCGTTCTTCCGTACACAGGAGGCGAGGCTTGTTTTTTTTAATGCTATGGAGGACTGATTTTTCTTAACCTCATTCCAGAATATATATATATATACAAACATATATATACACACACACACACACAATATATATATATATATATATATATATATATTTATTTATTCACTTTCAACTTTGTCATGTATATATTTTTTCTGAATTCCATCCTGATTTTCATCAAAATTTGGACTTTTAATAAGTCATCGGTTCGTTATTCACTGAATGAACGAAGTTATTATTTCAAGTGAATCTCTGTTTATGTGTTAGGTTTGTTTTTGACTTACTGGCGTGTTTACTAAGTTTTTTGTGTGTGGTGCTGATAGTTGAATAAAAGTGACATCTGAAAACATCAGATGGTATTTTTACATAATTATTATACATCATTTAAAAACAAGAGGCTAATTAATATCAGGGGAGGGGGGGACTTCAGACTTTTTTTTTTAAACGTGTTTATTTTTGAAGATATATAAACATATTCTATACGTATACTAAACGTGTGCTATACATATATAGGGCATTTATTTACGTACAATATACATGTATGCTTTATGTAAACATGTATGCATATATGCTATATAACAGGCGTGGCCATGCTAAACCGCGTTAAGGGCTATTTGGGAAAGTCTACATAAGGGGTGTCAAACTCCTTATAATAAGCAACGTCGAACATAAATATACATGGAAAAAAATTAGGTGAAAAAAAGGATAAACAAACATCTCATTAATTAAGACTCGAGACTTGATTATATTGAATCATAGTATAACAATAAAGTTTTATTTATTTTGTGAAACAATTTGGGTGAAAAAATTTGAGTTGGCCAGGCCTGGTGTAGATGATCTAATCGGGATGTCAAGTTGAGAAGATGATAAATTCGGGTTATAAAACGGTAATTGGTACTGTCGGTGGTGTGTGGCTGGTGAACTGTAGCTGAGAGGAGATAGCATAGTACTCAGCTGTTCAGTTTTTACAACTAGCCCATCGATCTCGAGCATTAAAATATGCCTGTCGTTTTTTGTAATTCCTCTTAGTTTTGTTGCTAGTAGTTTTCCATACAGATCACATTAATCTTCTTTCTTTGAACACACTAATTTCTGGATAGTTTGGAAAGTATCCTTGATTTGTTCCTGGGTATCATCAATTTTCCGTCGCCCAATCTTCCGTAGCTTCGAAATTCTTTTATTGTGTTGACTCAAATCAATTTGGGGGGAAACCACATCAGGGCTCAAAGGGTCATCTATGCTCAAAGAGTCTTGTTCTTCATGCTGAGGGTTTAATGCCTGTAACAATAGTGATAATTATTATAACTGAATTAGGCAACCTTAGTTCACGCAGCTAATGATTTAATTCGTCTTTAAACTGACCCCTTACTTTATCATAGGGCAGAGGTGGGGAACGCGCGGCCTTAAGGCCGCATGCGTCCTGCGTGATCTACTTGTGCGGCCTTCATAAAAGCTAGCACTTGTATTAATTAATATTTAATTTTATAGATTACGACAATTTGAAATTCAATGGAATTAAATAAAGAACAGCATGAATGTATGTACGCAGGCTTCGTGTTACGAAGCTTGATCCAAATATTCAGTTACTTTCAAGCAAGAAACAAATGCAAATATCCTACTAGCTTAAATTTTCCATCGGATTTTAAAATTATTTTAGGAATGCTATGTCAGTTATTTATAATCTAATGCTATTATTTTTCTATTATATTTCTTTATAATTTTAAAATTATTTAAAAATACTTCTACTTTATTATTTTTATTTGAAGTGGTATTTAAATATGTAGTTGTTTATTAAAAATTAAAAATCTGGATATATATATATATATATATATATATATATATATATATATATATATATATATATATATATATATATATATATGTGTGTGTGTGCTTACATAAATAAAAATACCAAAAGTGAAATAAAAATTACAGTGGTATCTATGAATCTTATAATTTTATAAAAAAAAAATAATGTTATAACAAGTTTTTACCGTTGTGTGAATACAAAAATATTTTATATTGTAACTTTTTAAGTCAAATAATAAATAAATAAGGACTTAATTTTTGTTGTTATTTTTCTATATAATGCACTATATTGTTAAAACTATACCTAACTATAATAATTTGATAATAGTAGCATTTATAGGTACATCAACTTATGCGGCCTCCTTTATTACCACCTAATTTACATGTGGCCTCTAATGGTTAAAAGGTTCCCCACCTCTGTCATAGGGAAACTGCATGATGTCGTTGGTTTCGGATCTAATACATTTTCCCCCATATAAAGGTCACTTTGGATTTAACAAAATCTGTCGAAAACTAAAAATGACCAAAATAATGATGTAGTTGATTTTGAAACTACACGCCTCATTTCAAGTTATTATGAAAACTTAATTTCATACCATAAGTAAAACGTGTATCCTCTATCCACATTTAATATCGTTTTTCAACCAATTTTTTTAGATTTTAAGTATGTGTTGCTTGTATATAATAAATATGTCAAATTAAACCTACCAAAGCTTATTTTCTTTGTAGCTTAGCTTCGAAAGTCCAAATTATCCATAAGTTCAACGTTTCACACATTTTACTCAATAACTTAAGTGCATGTAAGTGACATTACTGCTGGGTCTACTCAAAGTGTATGTTAAGTCGTACTGCACACTGTACAATAGCAATAATAAATAACAGGTTCTAAAAAACTGTTTTACTTAATCACATATGAATCATTATGTTTCAATTTCAGGCTGAGATGTAGGCTATCTAATTCTAAAGATTGAAAACAACGTTGAAACAAAGAGTTTAATTACGTAAGGGATACGTAATTAATACGTATCCCTGTATCGCTTTTGCCTGAGGGATATTCTATATCCTCATACTCCCCGGAAGGTCCCCCCACCAGTCACTGGGGTGGGGGGTCCGCTCATGGTTGAATTTATGGCTTAGTAGTCCGCAAACGTGTACAGGTTGGGAACCACTGATTTCATAGGTCGCTTAAAGAGAGTGATGTAGAGCAAAAATATCACTGGTAAAAATTTGAGCCCTGCACAGTCTGTTAAAATATGTCGAATGGCTAGGACACAGTTCAAATTAGGGCTTGTTTTCCTTCTAGTAAGTGTTTGCGTGTTACCCATGTGTGACCAATTCTCAGTCGCGTGATAATGGCATCCAGTTTTTTGGGCCGTAATGGATCCTAAAAAGAGACCGCATGCTTCATACCATGAAGTTTGTTACTTTCTTTTGCCCCATTCAGAGCTATTTTGTCAGAAAAAAAATGCCCTCGTTTAATGGTGTTTTGCACCGAGGAAGAAAAAAATACCATGTACTATTCAAATGCAATTTTTTTTTATCCATTATGGATTGTTTAAATAAACATTTCACTTAGTCATGAAAATAAATAGTATAGTTTTGTTAATTTTGGAAACGTAACCCTGTTTTTTGAACTAGTTCCTCGTGTCGTATAGCACGAAACCCAGGTTTGGGAGCTCTGGTTAGTGTAATTCAGGATCATATTCATGTTCTTTTTCGTCTTTTATCATATATCTTATGTATAAATTTTATCAAGGGAAAATCTTCCAATTTTTCCTAGGTTTCTCGAGAAAAGGAAAATTGGAAAAGGTCGCTGGGGTATCCCAGGATTACGACAGCTGTGTTCTCATAAAAAAAAAAAAGGCGAACCCAGTGAGGTACGAACAAATAGCTGAATATATACTTGGATGATTGTGCAAGATATTGTGTAATAACTGCATTTTCTTTGTTTCCACTCAAATTTTGCTGAGAATATTTGAATTATAAGGGAAAATAATCAGAATTGAAATTATCCGCATGTAGAAATCAATAACGTTTTTAAGTTTATTACAGCTATGTTTTGTAGTGCTGTACAATAAATAAATTTTGAGTTTTATTGTAGTCACAAAGTTGTTTTGTTAACCCTATTTTGTTAGGTCAAAAACTTGGATCTACGTATGCAGTTTGTAGTATTGATAATAAAGTTAAGCTGGTGGAAAATATGTATTCATAAAAAAGAGAAAAAAAATAGCTAAAATATGTAGCGGGGCTCTACTGTGCTTGAATATTCGCTTGAATATGCTTACCTGATAACCAGAAAACGAAGTGTGACCATTAATCTGCCATGAACAGGAATTGCATCCCGTAATCTTGTATCTTGCTTGACAATATGGTGTTTTACTAAATTTAGAAGCAGTTCAAATTGCACTGCAGACATCCGAATAAAATTTCTGAACTGTTGTGCATCTTCCAACCGCAACTCATTTACGAGTGTTGAACAAGCTCCAAATTCAATTCGTCGATCCGCCCATTTTCTTACCCAACACTCCTTTTTTTTTTTCACTTTCCACTTTTTCCCAATTTTATACGCAATTATGAAAGCTAGGGCCTGACGCAAACCATTTGGAAAGGAAATATAAAAATAAAATTGCGATCAAATCACACAACTGACTGCGAAGTGACTCAAGTCGACACGAAATGGTCCTGGTCACGAGACTGCAGTGACTGTCGAGTCTCACGAAACTGTCTCGAGAGCGTAAGTGATCTCAAATGGACAACACCCTGAGACTAATCTCGAGACTTTCGAGATTTTCTCTGAAGTGGACACTAAGCATAAGATACAATTGACTTCTGTGGTCTACTGTTGGAACGCCGGCGACGGTAAATTTTCCGTGACGGAAAAATCCGCCGTGTGTGTAACAGGCCTAAGTGGACAACACGGGAACGTCCCTGCCTTATTCGTTATTTGGAACCACACCGTGGAAGCCGGAAACACAACTATACAATGCAGGCGGCTTATTATAGGGATGCACAGAGGGGCGAGCGTAGAGCTTTTTGATTTAAACCGTTTAAATTGTAAAGAGCTTTTGAAGGAATAATAATAATAATAATAATAATATAATAATATATTTTCAAACTCTGCGTTGAAGATGATTTTGCTCAGACATTATTATACCATGAGGCTCCAAAGTACTATACATGGAATAGTGGAAGCAAGAAATTGAACCGCCGAAGATTGGGATTAGATGTACCTCAGCACTCAGGAATCAAGTCAAGTGATGCACTCGGCAGAGTATATACAGTACATCCGAACAACTCTGAATGTTTTCATCTCAGGCTACTGCTGCATGAAATACGAGGACCTAAGTCATTCGAAGATTTGAGGACATTTCAAGGAATTGTTTCTCCAACTTTCAAAGAAGCTTGCCAGCTTAGAGGACTTCTTGAAAATGATGAACATTGGAATGCAACATTACAAGAAGCTGCACTTACTAGCTCTCCAGTCATGCTACGAAACCTCTTTGCTGTTATGTTGCAAACATGCGCTGTGTCAAACCCTCAGGAATTATGGAATATGCACAGGGAAAATCTCTCCGAAGACATTTTGTTTCAAGCAAAGGTTAGGCTCAACAATATGCAGTTACAATACACTGAGGCCATCTTCAACTCAGCTTTGATAATTATTGAAGATAAAATTATATCCTTAGGAGAATCTCATTTAACAAATTTTGGATTGCCTGAACCGATTCCCAACCCAGATTCAACGTTACCAAGTGAATTAATTGCGGAAAGAAGTTATGATACAGATGCACTTATTAAATTCTTAGAAGAAAATGAGAGTAAATTGGTTCCAGATCAGAAAGAAGCATTTGATAGGATTACAACAGCAGTCTTCAATGAATCCGGTGGTGTGTTTTTTCTTGATGCTCCTGGTGGAACAGGCAAAACATTAGTAATTAATCTTATTTTGGCCAAGGTACGACAGAGGAATTGCATCGCATTAGCTGTTGCATCTTCTGGAATTGCTGTTACACTACTCACTGGAGGAAGGACGGCACATTCTGCATTCAAGTTGCCATTAAATATGGCAAACTCAGAGACACCAACGTGCAATATTTCCAGGGGTTTTGGAAAGGCTAAGGTTTTACAGGAATGTAAGTTAATTGTTTGGGATGAATGTACAATGTCCCACAAAGCTGCATTAGAAGCCCTTGATGTTACTCTGCAAGATTTGAGGCATAATAACCGAAGGATGGGAGGTATTACTTTGCTCTTGGCTGGTGACTTCTGACAGACTCTGACGGTTATTCCACGTGGAACAAGAGCTGATGAAATACATGCCTGAAATCTTCAGTTATATGGAATGAAATTTAAACACTTAATCTTCAAACTAATATGAGGGTTCATACGACAGGTGATGCTGATGCACAACAGTTTTCTGATACTTTACTTCAACCAGGAAATGGAAACTTGATGTCTCATGGCGATGATGGACTTATAGCAGTGGAAGATATTGGAAAATTAATTGAAAATCATGAAGATTTGTTAGAAGAAGTGTTTCCAAACCTCTCTCAGCATTTTAAAGATCATAGTTGGTTACGTGAAAGAGCTATCCTTGCACCAAAAAACGACAACGTTATACTCATTAATAGGCAGCTTTTAGGTAATTTTCCTGGCACATCTCAGATTTATAAGCCTGTTGATACAGTTTGTGCTACAGATGAATAAATGATTTTAAAGAAAAATATTAATTTTACTGCGCATTGATTTGTAATTTCATTATTTCTATTTCATGTTTGTTTTATTATAAGTTATTTTGCTAAACCTATACTTTAATACTTTAATATTTTTGCTACAGAATCTTGCATTTATGGTGCGTGGAGCCCTAATTGCAGATTTCTATTAATTTTTATGTTTCTCAGGGCCTTCTACCTACACTTTAATACTTTATTTTTTTTTTGTTGAATTATTTACATTTTATCTAAATTCAACTCAAGCAATACTTTGTTCAGTTTATTATACTGTGTTATTTATTCTATGTTATATATACTGTGTTTAATTTATAAATTAATTTTGGTTAACAAAATTGAGATTTTTACTTTTCAGCTTTTGGTGGTAAAATGATAAAAGGCTGAATCTACCTAAATTCTGAGATGTGTATAACATTTCACATGCTTTTTTTTCTATGTTATTTATACTGTGTTTAGTTTTTAAGTTGATTTTGGTTAATAAAATTCAGATTTTTACTTTTCAGCTTTTAGTGGTAAAATGATGAAAGACCTAATTGCCTTAAGTTGATGAATCTACCAAAATGCTACAAAACTTAAGGAAACATAGCCCTACTGGGGAATCCTCGCCTTGCAAATATTGCAAAAGGAGGATAAGGCGCCTTTGCTGTACGCCTAGCGTGGTGTGGAAATCAGCAATTTATTAATTTAAAACCTCTTTTCTAAGAATTCGAGGTATTTTTTCTAACGTGGCGAACTAAACGCCATCGTATGATGGCAACGGAATGTTTGAAATTTCATGGGGGGGGGGGGACAGTTTGCAGGAAGTCGAATGAACTCTCATTAGAGTGTCGTTCTTCAGAAGCGTTGGTATCTTCAGATAGCCTGAACTTTTCTGCAAAGTGCTACAGGGGAAATTCTAGCCAGCTGCTTTCTTTTCACATGTAAATTTATCTTTTTGTAATGCAGGTATGCTCATATCATACCAGGTGGTGGTCGGTGTTAATATGAATAACAAATTTTTCTTTTGGTGGTAGAATGATAAAAGACTGAATCTACCTAAATTATGAGATGTGTATAACATTTCACATGCTTTTTTTCTGTGTTATTTATATTGTGTTTAGTTTTTTAAGTTGATTTTGGTTAACAAGATTGAGATTTTTACTTTTCAGCTTTTAGTGGTAAAGTGATGAAAGGCCTAACTGCCTTAAGTTGATGAGTCTACCTAAATTCTGAGATGTGTATAACATTTCACGTGCTTTTTTTTCTATGTTATTTATACTGTGTTTAGTTTTTAAATTGATTTTTGTTACCAATCATTCAACAATTTGACATTTTTCCTTTTCAGATTTTAGTGGTTTATTATAAATGTATACATTTATGTTTTACTTTTCAGGTTTTTTTGCTCCAATGATGAAAGGCTAAACTAACTGAATTCTGATGAGTTTATTATAAAAGTACATTTTTTTTGTATTGGGTTTCCTTTTTATTCATGCGTATTACATTTCGTATGCTTTTTTTTCTATGTTATTTATACTGTGTTTAGTTTTTAAATTTTGGTTAACAAACATTCTTAAAATCCCGGCCAACGCCGGGGGGGGGGGAGATTTTGTTCTTCTGTTTGCGACTGTTTGCAGGACGTGGGATGCGTATCCACAAAATGTAAATACCTTTATTCATTGTTTTTTAGTATTTCCATTCTATGACAAGGATTGCTGAAGGGAGCGGGTCCCTAAACCGACCGGCTACACGGGCGAAGCATGGCTAAGTAAATCTGACATTTTAATTTTCAGATTTTAGTGCTACAATGATGAAAGGCTGAAATTCTGAGATGTGTATAGCATTTCACATATATTTTTTCTATGTTATTTATACTGTGTTAATTTTTAAATTGATTTAGGTTAACAAACATTCTTAAAATCCCGGGCATCGCCGGGTACTTCAACTAGTATATATATATATATATATATATATATATACACACACACACATATATATATACATACACACACACATATATATATATATATATATATGTACATACATATATTTATATTAATATATTTTTATTTTGAATTTTTTTTAATAAAATATTTCTGGCAATCACAAAGGTAAAGTCTACTTACGTTCGAATTGTCCTCGGTATTTAGAGTCGACCCACAGCTGTACACAGCCCCAGGAAGTCCTCCATCATTTGATAGGCAAACCATATAGGTTGGTATATATCGTCTTGTCCAGCACCCGAAAGAATGGAAGCTTCTTTCCTTCGACGATGGCTGCGAAAAGTAGCCATTAAAGAGGTTTTTTTTGCTTTAAGTTCCAGAATAGGAACGTTTAAAGTTGCGGATATTCTACTCCACGAATCGTGGACTTAAATTTTATTTTTATGCAGTGGATTCTTCGGGTCCCAAATTACTGACTCATTTTGATACAGTTCGAGGAACCGCAAAACGCAAGAATTATTCCACTCCATTTTAAGATTTCCACAAGACAAAAAAACGTTCGGCTATTTTAAGGGCTGGTGGAAGAATGAAATTAACACTGTCTTCTGGTCATTTCCACCCCTCCCCAACTTGCCAAAATAAACCAAAAAGAGCGATAATGATCACTGACTGTCTTCCGTGTCACATCTTCCTTTCCAGTAACCATTCTCTTTGATGTTAGCTTGGAGACCGCGCATTCGAGCGGTCTCCAAGTAGGCGAGGCGAGCTCTATTAAGTCGTAAAACTGTCACCTAGGGACGTAATTGATGAGTGCCTACCCCTCTCTCGCCTCACCTACAGCGGTAATGTGTGAATCCGCCATAAGACTAAGGATCAACCAACATCTGGCTTTTATCTCAATTATTAAAACCGTAAGGGAATTCATGGCGGAATGTAACATCTCCGACCTTATGCATTTTTTAAAAACTATTGCTAACATAGTGAGGAGCGACACGGACGTATTTTCATAACTTGAAGCCATCTTATTAGAAGTTGACAACTACTTAGGTCCTATGCCCTGTCATGAGTAATCCCCCCCCCCCTTTTCCTTCACTGCGGGTTCTGTTTCCGAACGCCAATGGTCTCACCAATAAAATTAATGAATTCAGGCAGTTTATGGAAAACTCCAACATAGACGTTGCCTTAATTCAGGAAACCAGCTTCTCTGCACCTTGGCGGTTTAATATCTCCAACTACACTTTATATAGGAACGACCGCCCCCCCCCCCTTCCCTAACTCTCGTAGGAATCCTGGTGGTGGCACTGCCATTTATATCCGTAGGGGTCTTAATCATTTTAAAATTAACAATATTGTTACCACCGCCGTTGAGAACACTTCTATTATGCTACTACCCGACAGAGCTACCAAAATTTTAATTTCCTCTATTTATCTCCTCCACCCCCTCCAGATATTTTCCGTCCTCTCTTCCGTCTTTGAAGGCTTTGTGCGACATAAACACTTGAGTCTTGGACAAAGATCCTTCCCGTAGGCTTCTTGTAACATCACAAGCATCTCACTAGCTGATTTGTTTAGTTTTACACAAAACTTTATGGCGTATCGCAGCTCGACACAAAGGTAATCGTTTTGACAATCTGGAGAACTTGCAGAAAAACGTAACGCGCGTTCTGAACAGCATTCCAGTTAAAGACATCCAGGCGGGCATCAATGGGTAGTATATTCACTAATCACGGTGTATCAATGCAGAAGGAGGCTATTTTGAACAGTAATAAGTGTCTTTAAAATAATCTTCAAATAAACGAATTTTATGGAATCAGTCTCATTGCTTTCTGGACAGACCCTGTATCATATAGTCATTAAACGTTATATAATTACACTCAGCTTTAATTATCAGCATTATTTAACATAAATACTAAGACTATTTACAAGTCTCAGAATGAGTAATGATTTATAATTGCAATTCCAGCATTACATAGGAATCACAAACTATTCACTGGTGGCAACACACATCTTTGAATACAGAGTTCAATAATCACTAAATAACAATGAACTTAACGTAAGTTATAGTTTAGAATACGATTAAAAACCACATATGCCAGACAATTAAACACAGTTTCAATGACTTAACACGAATATAACTATTTCCTTAGCAAATCTTAAGCAATTCCATACATAAAATTATAACAAAATATGCCGAGGTTAATGCTTTCCACATTTAATTTTTACTGAATTTCCATTCCTTTAATATATATCTCATTATAATTTCAATTTTAATAATTCTACAGCACCCAATGATACCATACACCAATACCTAGTAACTTTTAATATTACTTAACGGGGCACAGGAGATTGAGGCTCGACGAAATGACTATAAATATAGTATAATTCTAACCACAAAAACTCAAATAATATTAGAAAGAGAAATTTTCTTTCTTTATACATATAAAGTACATATCTTTAAATATGTCGTATATAAAAATGGAAAATATAAATCTATAAATAATTTTCAAATTAGCAGTTTAGAATTTTATATGATGAACTGCTAATTTTGATTTGTGTGTAGCATTACTTTTAAACTATCAATAAGAAAATGATAAAACTACACTCATATGTATATTTCATGGAACTCTACATTTTAAAACCAGAAAAATTTACAATTCTGGAACACCTTTTTTTTTAAATGTGGGAAATGATGCTCCCAGTACTTTGATTTTTAAATCACCAGTTAATCATAAAATTCTAAACTGCTAATTTGAAAATTATTTATAGATTTTTCATTTCCATTTTTATATATAACATATTTAAGGATATGTAATTTGTATGTATAAAGAAAGAAAATTTCTGTTTCTAATATTATACGAATTTTTGTGGTTAGAATTAGACCATATTTATAGTCATTTCGTCGAGCTTAAAGGTCCTGTGCCCCCTTAAAAATACACAATTTTAATGATTCAATTTAAACGTTAATTGTTAAACGAGCAGCCGCAATACCACTTGGGAGGTCCATGTCGCTGGCCCGGCACTTTTGGAATTTAGAGTTGAAATTTTCACAAAAATTAGTACCAATTAGTACCAAAATATTAGAATTAGTACCCGTGAGGATCACGAGTTGTAGCATATTCGATACTGCCGGGCCAGCTACAATCATGTCGCTTAAAAGCCCGAGGCTACAATTTCGCTTGCTGAGTGAATGCAACTCACAGAAAACGATTGGCGTAAGGGAGTCAAAGAACTTTTAAACCTCGAACGAGTATTTAACATTGAAAGACACAAAGACAAGGTAAGTTATTCATCCTTTTAATAGAACACTGACGATATATATATATATATATATATATATATATATATATATATATATATATATATATATATATATATATATATATATATAATTATATATATATATATATATATATATATATATATAGTGAAACTTCTCTAGCCGGCCACCTCTCTAAACGGCCATATTTTGTTCAGAACCAATCCAGGACTCCCCAGGTCCAATGTTATGGAAGAAACCTCTTTTCGACGGCCACTTTTTTTTTTTTTTGAACCATTGCTGGTCGCCACGGCGAAATTTTACATTAATGAACGCTGAGCCTATTTCAAATTAACTACTGTAACAGTGTTTCGAGACAAATTTAAGCAAAATTACGAGAAGAAAAAAAACTGGTCAAGGCTTAACTTGAGTAGGATTAGCCAATGACATGAGAAAACGAATTCGAGGTTTAAATATACCTGATTATTTAAATTCCAACAGTTGTTTGTACGGATCTTACTCTGCTAGTTAACCTTGCTTCTTACCTCGACCTGTGTCTTAAAGTTAGTACAGTTCACTCAAAGCTGGTCTTTATTATCATCTGTGTCTATTAACTTTCTAACGTTCAAGATTCTTTCAAGGTAAAATGATATGAAGTAACTTCTATAACAGGTTTATAAAAACTAATAGCGTATTTACACACTCATAAAAACGTGTCTAAATTGACAATTTTAGCTTTGATTTTTATCTTTGTTTAAAATGTTTTTACCACGATTCTAGTTCCACGTTTTTTCTATCTACACTTTTCTTATTAAAAGAATTTAGTGCAGTCAGAGAATTTCAAGGTTAAAATTTAAAAGGCATATATATCTACATATATAAAACAGTTTCGTAACTGACTGACTCACTGACTGACATACAACGCACAGACCAAACCGCTGGACCTAAAGGGCTGAAATTTTGAGGTCCATGTCGCTGGCCCGGCACTTATGGAATTTTAAGTTGAAACTTTCACAAAATTTAGTACCAAAATATCAGAATTAGTACCCATCAGGATCGCGAGTTATAGCGTGTCCGATTCTGCCGGGCCAGCGGCATAATACCGTTTCATTTACATAATACTGATTATAATACTGTTTCGCACCGTGGAATTGAATTACTATAAAATAAAATCGACTATTTTTTATTTTGATAGAGATTTTACAAATAAATTTATTAGAAAGCTCTTGCTGATTTGTTCATCAACATTATCAGCCTGCCTTGATTAAATTTAATAAAGATTTAAAGCTTGTCTCCAGGTCCTTTACAATAACTGGCGCATAACAGCCCATTAACTTTCAATCGGGATTCTTGCAACTATTTAACGGTGGATTATAATTTCAAAGCTGTATTATTAATTTAATAACAATTTTTTTAAATTGAAGTTTCTGCAACTCAACTCTATGTTTAAGCGACTTTTAACTGGAGATTATTTCTAAACATCTGTTAACTGAGTTAGCAGGCGTTAGGCTATCATTTCCTCATTTAATTCATAGTAATAATTAGTAATAATCGTAATTTTAAAAAGGTACTACGATTGTATTTTCAGTTCTATATCTTACGGATCCAGGAGAAAAAAATTACCCAGACAGCTTCTTGCTATTATAATAAAAATAAAAAAAATATTTATATTTTATATTGATATTTTTGAAACATAGTGCGTTTTAAATTCAATACATTTTTTAGTTTTTCTGGTGGTGTAATCTTAAAATAACACTACCCACATAAAATAAAAATGCCCATTGAAAAAGAAATCGTAAATTTCCAATAGATGGTCAGATGAGATGAAAAATGTTGTTTGCACTTGGTAGTACAAAACGCGCAGTTTAGTTTATCCTTTTATTTACAGCTGTGGAGGGATGAGAGGTATAAATTCCAAACTATTTGGCGACCATTTATGACACAAGGCGAATTTCCAGATCAGTGTTCTTGTTGTACTTATGATGTGAAAGTCGTAAAAGATGAAGCGTGCTGGTAGAAAGAGTAAAGTTTGTCCCGAAGTGCTATTGGAACTGATTTCAGAAAGGAAATCGTGATTATTCGTAAACGATGTTTTAGTTGCGTCCACTGATAGTGTTTTCAATGAAATCAGTGAAAAAGTTGGTGGAATTTTGACTTCAAAAGCGGTTTATTTGTTTAAGAAAAACAAACTAGCTAGACAAAAGTTGCAAGAATGTGGATTGTTGAAAGAGACTGAAAAGTGTGATGACGTTGAGAATCCTTGCTGTTATGTTTTTGACGCTGAAGAGATATTTCAGTAAGTTGTTGATTTACTAAAACTCCTCACCCGCAGGATATATATTGGTAAGTGTTTTATAATGTTCAGCATTTCCGTATGCTAAGACAGAAAATCCTTTATTGTTGTTTCTACTGGAAACTAATTTGTGAATATATGTTAATTATTTCATTTACACACAGAGCCACAGAGCTGTGGCTCTGTATAATAAGGCCCTTATATTTTTTTAAATTTGGGAATTCATCATATAGGGCAGTGGTCCCCAACCCCCGGGCCGGTACCGGTCCGTGGATCAAATAATACCGGTCCGCCCAAGGAACATTAAATTATTTCCATTTAATTTACTGTGGTGTATTTCTCTCGGGTTAGTGCGACATTGTCGGGTTTGTGCTAATTTATACCTTTGTAACAAAAGAAATCTTGAAACTATTTTAAATTAGTTTGTTTATTAAACATTTCAAGATTATGAATTAAAATTGCAGTCATGGCCCCCCCTCAGCGGGCCGCGGTAAAATTATCAAACGTTGACCGCTCCGCGGCGATTAAAAGGTTGGGGAACACTGATATAGGGTATTTCATTTTAAAGTGTATAATATGAATGTGCACAATATGCACATTTACTTAACTTGTTTATGCATTTACTTCCGTTTTCGAAATGGAATCTCAACACATTCCATCGCAGTGCGACTCTATGTCTGCTCTATGTCTACGAGTTTTTTTTAATTTTGTTCTGTTTATTGCGGTTAACTTCAGATTTTCTCTTTTGATGAATCATTTGTGATAAATGGCATTAGTTTTTTCTTTGAAACATTGAAATCGGAAGAGTAAAAATACGATACTGCAAATCATCAGAAATTAAGATATATTAAGATATTAAGATATAATTGCAGAGTCTGAACTTTCTGCAATTTTATATAGTATTAATTTTCAACTCGAAATTCCAAAAGTGCCGGGCCAGCGACCTGGTAGCCCGGCAGAATCGGACACGCTATAACTCGTGATCCTGATGGGTACTAATTAATATTTCGGTACTAATTAGGTACTAATTTTTTGTGAAAGTTTCAACTCGAAATTCCAAAGCGTCTGGCTCGGAAGCGACATGATTGTCGCTGGCCCGGAAGAATCGAATACGCTATAACTCGTGATCCTCATGGGTACTAATTCTAATATTTTTTGGTACTAATTGGGTACTAATTTGTGAAAGTTTCAACTAGAAATTCCAAAAGTGCCGGGCCAGCGACATGGACCTCCACTTGGGCACGGTGCACAAGTGCGATCCGGTGCGCGTAATTTGAAATCGTAAGGATCACAGCGCATCGCAGTTCCCCTTTTCGCCGCTAGAGGGATAGCGCTCAACGTTTGGTGACGCCCTACGCGTTGGCGACGAATCGACGGTCTTCTGGTAACCCAGCCGGCCGCTCAATTTTAAATTACTTGGTTTCGTTTACGGCGCGCGTTTTTTTTTTTTTACATACAACAGTACTTAAATTGCATCGCCGCCATGTCGTTCAAAATATCGAACTGTAGTTTAGAACGTTTAAAAAACGATTTTTGTCTAGTTCTTGATGAAAAATCAGCCTGCAAAGACAGAATTGTGTACAGATCAACAATGTCTACGCCTGATGAGATTGAGAACTTTGTCCTAGCCGTCAGTGAAAAAACAAATACATGCTTCGTTATATATTGCGAAAATGCCAATCCACAAAGGTACGTGTCCATATTAATTTGACCAATTTATTTTTTTCTATTTCACTTTGTATGTTTTATCTAAACATTTCTCTCTTTCTGTTTAGAATTGTTTACCAAAAATGTTGGATCTGTCATCACTCATACAAAAAAAAATCGAAGGTTAATTTGGGCTTTGCAAAAGGCATTCTTTTGGAAATTAATGTTTTGGTCAAAAAAGTAAATCGTGGAACCGTGAGAAACGATTCCTTTTTGAAATTAAAACCACCCCTTCCTTGTGTCATTAAAATTGACAGAATGCATTCTCATTATTTGGATACAGCTGATTCTTTAAGGATGTTGCCAGTGAGAAAACAAGTAGGTGTTTTTTCTCAAAATTCTAAAGAATGAAAATTTAAGAAAAGTTTTTTTTTTGTTCTATATTTAAGCTTATGTTAATTTAGATTATCCATATAAAAGTATAATGAAATAACAATTTAAAGTAAGACATTTCTGTAATCTATTAAAATTTTTTACACTATAAAACTTTTTTAAATAAGATGTATGTTTTACATTCTAGTTGAGATTTTACTTCACTTATTAAAAATACACACTTACTTAATTTCCCACAAAATAAACATTTGAAAATAGCTTGAATACTTTTGCAGTGTTATTTTAGAAAGTTCATTTTTAGAAACATTTTGTTTTAAAAACACATTTATATATGTTGTATAAATTTTTGATTTTCAAATTAGAATATATAATTATTTTGTTGTTCAAACTGTTAATTTTATTATTATTTTTATTTAAAAAAAGATTTTTCATTGAATTTCATTTTTAAAAGGAAAATAATAGTTTATTGAACAAATATCTAAATTTTTATTGTAGGTCCAGATGGAATTTTCTGAATATTTTAAAGATGGCTTAACACCGAGTGAGGCCAAAAGATTTCATGAAAGCAAATTAATGATATCGGAATAATTTGACTATACAATGCTGGCAAATTCCTCAATTAACCTAACAAAAAATCAGTGTTATTATCTGCACAACAAATGGCAGAATGAAAATTTTGGACCTGTCATTGACCCCCTAGATAAATTTAAGGAAAAATCAAATTTGTATGAAAAAGGTAAGAAAATGTTAAATAATTGTTATAGTTTGCTCAGATACTTATAATGCTCTGCTGTTTGCAGATGAAATAATTTTCTTCATTTTATAGGTGCGATTGTGCAAGTTGACCCTGGAAGTATTAACCGTCCATGGTCCATACTAATAGCATCATCAGTTATGCAAAAAACCCACTCTCTTGCTTCAAGTGGCGAAATAATTTTTCTAGATTCCACTTCAAATTGCAAAAGCTCCAAATCAGTTCTAACAGTATTTGTGACAGTAACCAAAATAGGAGCTATTCCACTTGCTGTCCTTTTCCATCAAGATCAAACAACAGCCAGTTATTTGAATGCTTTTAAACTGTTTAAAGAAACATTTCCATTCTGTTTTGGAGGAAAAGAAGTATATTGTTCTAAGTTCTTAATTTGTTCATTAAATTTTAAAAATGTTTCCTTTAAATTATAGTATAATGAAGGGTATAAAAGAAGTATTTGAAACTTGGAATATTGATTATGTATTGACAAAATTACTCTTCTGTATGTTTAATGTGCTTTTTTGTTGTTTTCTTTTACTTATATTTCTATTAGGAAATACTAATTGTATTAGTTTTATGGTGGTTTACTTCAAAACTTAAGCTAAAACAAATATGGATAACAAAAATCAACAAACAACACTGCCATCTACACACTGCATTGATCAGTTAAAGTACTTATAATGAGAAGTGTTTAAGAATATTTTAGCATGTAAATCAGGATTTCGAAGAAATGTTAAAGAATTTTATTAAAAATTTTATAAATGTAACTAACTTTTAAACTAATAATCATTAACTTGAACATTCTGTGTATTTTCAAAAGCAATTATAATAGAAAATGCACAAAAAAGTTTTTTTTTGTTACCTTAGAACAAGACTTTAATCAGGAATTGAGTAGGCCAAGTGCATGCAAACAATGCAATCCAGTAGTATGCTAATCGAGTAATATGCTAAAGTTCTAGGATGAGCAAGATGAAGAGTAAGACTTATTGAAATAATTCTTTTAGTATATATCATAATATACAAATAATGTATAGATCATTATTAATAATATTCCTCATATACCTGTAATAATATATTGAACTTATATTTTTAAAAAAATCTCTAGAATTTCTTAAAGTTCTAATGAAAACAAAACATTTAAGATTCTATTAGATGTCTGCTCATTTAATTCCGAAAATTTGTCCTCTAATTTGGTCAAAAACTTCTGAAAGTGTAATGTGCATACCAATATATGTAGAATGATTTGCTTTGTTCAAAGAGGTACAATAACAATGTCAATTTAAGTGTATATCTGTGCAACACTATATTTCCTTAATATTATTGTTTTTTTAAATGTCATTGAAAGATACAAGAACATTTTTCATTATATTTTATTTTATAATTTAAAATATAACTTTATCTTGTAGTCACCCACTGTATTTATGACAGACAATGCAGCTGCAGAAGAAAGTGAAATCAATTTGGCCATCGTCTAAACCAGTGTTTCTCAACCTGGGGGGCGTAGAAGAATTTCAAGGGAGGCGTGATTAAAAAAGTAAAATAAAAAGTAAAACTAACTGTAATTTACTGTACTCAATTCTGCGGTCACAATGTAATCATAACATATTTTCGACATACGAACACGAATACGATAATTGTCGTAATTGTAAAAACACTATAATTGTTGCACGTCTGGAGTGACCTGAGGTGTGCTTTGAAACAGTTCAACCTAATATTCAAAAACTTGTCAAGGACAAACATTGTGAGCCCTTTCATTAATGTTGTGAAAGTGACTTTTATTACATTCCAACCTCATCTAGATCCTTGATTACCTCAAATATATTTGATCTGTATTTAATTCTTTGATTTCATATGTTCTAATAATGATATGGTCCAAATTAAGATATGTGTAGTAATATTAAAATTTTTTTTATGAAATTATCAATTCTATATTTTCATTTAATAACCGGCTTCAGTTTCAAATCCCGATTGTACTACATGCATTGACCACATATGGTGGTAGTGGTGGTGGGGGGGGGGGGGGAGGGGGAGGCGTGACCTCACATCACTGTTCAAAGGGGGGCGCAGAGCCTGAAAGGTTGAGAACCCCTGGTCTAAACAACTATTGTGTCATTTCCATGTTGGACAGTCAGAATGGCGCTGGCTTTTGTCATCATCGAGTGATGTTCCAAAGGATAAAAGGACAGAAATGATGCAATTATTTAAATCGGTAATATTTTTATATAAAAGATTTAATATTTTATTTAAAAGAAATATATTTTATACTTCCAGTACAGAAAGCTATAATTTTTATCCTTGCCTGATGAGCTCTAACAGTAAAATGTGTAGCAAGATATAACTACCTCTGCATTAAAGCAGACAAAGAGATTAGACAATATAGCGTGGTGGACATTGGCCACTAAACCCAAATAACTTATTCACCACATTGAACATTTTAGTGGTGAAGAAACTAGTCATTCTATATTGTTGGAAACAAAATTATTTCATCTTTTCTTATAACATGTTTACTAATTACATACAATTTTTCTTTGATAAAAAGTTTTTGTGATTAGATTAGTATAACTTTGCATTACATTGTATTATTTTTTATATTTCTACAAAAAAGTAGTATTAAAGATAATTGACATTTTCATTTAAGAATAAGGATCACAAATATCTTCACAATCTTAAGATTACACTCTAAGGATTCTTAATCTCCATTTAAACAAAGCTAATTCACTGTAAAAATTAGATAATTATAACAAGAGTCTATATTTATCAGATTGTTGAAAGTAAAGTAAGACTCATGAGAATTTGTAAATATATTTTATTGCAAATGTTGCATAATTAAAATAATCTATTTAATAGAAATTATTAATAGAAATTTACATCAGTCCATCTGTCTGCCTTGTTTTTTTCCTCATTCTAAGTTATTAAATACTGCAATAATAACTTTTATCATCACCCACTGCAATCTTACAATCACCATTAGGGACCTGGAGATTGCTAAACTAGAGCTTTACTCTGCATTAAATTTATGTATTATTATCTTTTGATAAAAAATATTTGTACAGTAAAATGTATAAATTAAATACATACTCAAGAAAGGGTTTATTTTTATAAAATATAAATATGATTGACAAATTTTTATTAAAAGGGAGATAATCATTATTTATTATTGCATATATAAATGTGTTGTTACCTAATGAAAAACTGACAATTTTTTTTAAAATTTAAATACATTTGCAAAAGGCATACTTGCTTATTAAAACATTACTATTTTCCTCCCTAGGTTATGTATGCTGCTTCAGTAACAGATCTCGATAATGCAGTAGCAGCATTATACTTAGGCAGTGTGTTATACCCTGCATTTGCAAAGCGGTTTGCAAATTTTTATAAAAGAAAAGAAGAATGAAAGAAAAGATATGATTTTATGAAAGAAAAGAACATAATATACCGTAATCACAACACTAACAATTTTCTGTGAAGCTACAATGAGAATCATTAAAGACATTATATTGTGCCGCACAAAGGCATTTAACATTGTTGCTTTGGCAGATTTTTGTGTGTATGTTTTGAACCAGTATTTAGTTACACGGTTACTCGAACATGCACATAATCGTGTCCGCACACATACTTTATTATACTCATCAATGTGCAAAAAATTTAAAGACTGCACAATCACTGATTAAAAAAATTAGATGAAATAACTTACAGCCTTCCTTCTGTAAAAGGAGATGTAAGTTATTTAGTAAATACTTTGGTTGGTTTTTGTACCTGTTATTCAGGTAGAATTGGTGCATTTTGTAAGCATCAATGTTTTTTGTACCATAATTTTAAAATCAATTTTCCAAATGCACCAGTTCTTAGTTGTGATGACAGGTACGAACTAGCTATTTTAGCCCTTGGGGATAAATGTCCACCAAAGAATTATAACAAACAAATTAAAATGAATTAAAACTACAGGGCAAGCTAATGAAGCTTTAATTTTTATGGGATTGGCACTTTCATCTCATAAAAGGAAAGGAGGTAAAATCAAAGTGCAACCAACTTTTATTGCACGGCGGCGAAACTTTGTAACTAAAGGTTCCCGCAGCATACCAGCTGATCGTCCTGTAAAAAGTAATGTGCGAAGGACTAAAGCTAAATGAAATTTAGCTTTAAGCATATTAAATAATCGGCCTACTGCCAAAAGTCATGGTTCTGGGCATTAAATACTCTATAACCATGAAAAAAAGAATAAATAAATAAAAGATACTGTTAAATGAAATCTTAGTGTTCTGTCTTATTCAACACTTATATGTTAAGAAATTAAAATAAGCATGAATGTTGTATATCATGTTATAAATATGCATAAAAAAATATCAGAGAACAAAATGGTCAGTGTAGTGAACAAATTTTTTCATTACAATTCACGAAACTATGTTGATTCAAAATATTTAAAAACACTTCATCAATAATAGTGTCAAAATTCCAAAAATATTGGACAAAATTGAATTTATATATAAATATTTTTTCCTTAAAAATAAAAAACAGGGATACAGTAAAAGAATGTACGCAGAAAAAAGGATATTTCTTACAAATATTGAATGAATGTTACTTTTTAATTTCCTCAATAAAATTTCACCTTTTTTTAAAACTATCTGATGCGATTGTATGCATGAAAGTGCAATATGAGAACATTTTAAATAATAGCTAATTGCTTAAGAAATTGCTTGAAATCATGTTTGGAATCTCTTGTGAAAAAGCTAAATAAAATTGACAGCATCAAACGTACATTATTTACAAACGTAAGTGCAGCATCCACTCATATTTCTTTGGTAAATGCAGTTAAGTGAAAGCCACCCTAATAAAAAAATAGAGATATGAAAACGAGTGGGAAAAAGAATAGAGATAGCATTAAAAAAATTAAAAACATTAATCACATTAGTATACATATTTCGAAATAAACAGCTTAAAATTATTAAACAACGTAAATCGAAAAAGCCAATATGTAAACATCCCATTTTCACAACTCCAAATATTGTGTTAGTATTTAAAGTCTTTACAATTTAGCTTGCAAATGACAAAAATAAAATGAAATTAAACTTATTTATAATTCTATTTCAGTTTATTGCTGTTATTTCTTGTTGACCGTAGTATAAAATGCTATGCTGAATTCGATTCGTCGCCAACGCGTTGGGCGTCGCCAAACGTTGAGAGCAATCCCTCTAGCGGCGAAAAGGGGAACTGCGATGCGCTGTGATCCTTACGATTTCAAATTACGCATCCGGTGCTGGTGCGGCACCGCAGTTGCTATCAGAAGTACATAGAATTGAACTAACCGACTCACACGGACGTAGGCGTCGCTGCGGCCTCGCAACGACCGGTTTTTTCACCCCGTGTACTGCTTCATCGCATGAACAACAACGGCTTAGCAGTACCTTCATTTCAACTGCGCAATTCACACGAACGACATTTTACCGCAAAAACAAAATGGCTGAAAGTGTAGACACAGAAATTTTAATAGAGTAAGTTAAAAAGTTTAGTGAATTGTGGCATATTAAATGTGAAAAGTACAATATATTAAATTGTACACAAATTAAATACACAATTTAATATATTTACAATATATTAAACTGTGTACAATATATTTACATTATTCTAATTTTTGTAACCATGTTATGAAGTATTCTAATATTTTGAATTTTTTTTCACTTGCTGTTTTAAATATATTTTCTATTTCATTGTAATATGTTCATATTTTTATAATCTACAAAATATGCAGATTTGTATTATGATAATTTATATTTGATATCATTGATTTATTTGATAAATTAGATTTGCAATTCCCTTGACAATATTTTCTTTCATAATTCTAATATTTTGAATCGGAGCTGTAGTATGAAAACAGACTCAATCCTAACTTTGGAAAATTCAGTACAAATGTGACTTTTTGTTAAAGAAATCTTGCAGACCGTTAAATACATAATGGTGGGCCACTTCCCTAAGTGGAAAAAGGGGTCAATTTTTAGGAAAAGAACCCAAAGAGACAATTTAAGGCCCGGGATGTGAGGCTGACAAAAAAGGAACGCATACCTGGAGGTGACCAGGTGACAGTTATTTAACGGATCACGACGATCAGGTTTACAACATTTCAGATAAATTTACATTAGTCATATTTCAGTCTCGTATTAATTTTTGATGTTTTCTCAAATGTAATTAGATAAAACAGCAGAGCATAGCCGTATATAACAATTAAAAATTAAATACAAATCTAAACAATATGCTAGGAAGTAAAAATGAAACATTTTTTGATTTATTAAACTTTTATTAATTTCCATTAATTAAATTTTTAAATATTTGTTATTTTTTAAATATCGCATTTTCCATTCGCATTTATTGTTAAATGCAGTCATTTTGCCATGGCAGTTTTCCGACAGCAGTAATGGAATAGTTCGCCCATGTATTTCTGATTTGATTTAAATTGATCCCGCCTTGATTTTGATGGGATCCTTGATTTTGGCCGCTGCCATAAAATCCTTCAATACATAATGTTTCGATAATAATTTATATTCTTTGGTAATAATTTATATCCATCTCTTTTGAGAACATAATTATGAAGGGCACAACACGTTTTGATGATGCTTTATAGCATAATCAGGTTTCACGTTTAGAGGCCTATGTAGTATTCGCCATTTGTTGCTCAAAATTCCAAACGAACATTCGACATATCTTCGAGCTCGAGATGGTCGGTAGTTAAAATTTCTTTTTTTGTGGGACAAAAATTTACCGCTGTACGGTCTCAAAACATTTCTTGACAAGGAAAATGCTTCATCTCCAACAAACACGTAGGGCAGGACTGGGTGATCCATCCCAGGCAGGGGTTTACCTGTTGGTATTTTCACGTCTCCGCTTTCTAATTTTTTATTGAAAGAGCTATTTTGGAAAATTAAACTATCCGAATCTTTGCTATAGGAGCCAATATCTACATACATAAAGTTATATTGTGAATCAGCAATTGCTAATAACACCACAGAAAAATAATGTTTGTAGTTGATGTATAATGAACCACTTCTTCAAAAGAGTGTTTGCTCATTCGGAAGTAATTAAAAGACTTTGCTTCGTCATGACACAAGTCTTCATATAATAAGGAAAATGTCCCTTTTAACAACCTCGAACTCACCAGTGGGCGGACCCAATCATTTCTTTTTCTGTATTTTAAATACTTAAACAAAGAACGAAAACAACTCTTTTTCTTGAGTGAGCTTCCAACTCTCGTGTCCTCAATGTTACAGCTCGCGTTAGCTAATTGTTCGCTTGTGTACACCACCTCTCTGTCACGTGAATTTCACAGAACATCCAAAACCGCAACGGGATCGCCTCTCGTGGGAATTGAAGCCTGCGGCACCGGTGCGAATTCACACCGGCACACAAGCGTCTAGAGCAGGGGTCGGCAACCTTTTAGCTGTGGTGTGCCAAGCCACTCTACCATATGATTCAGGGTGCTGACTTAATTCTTGTTACCAGAAATAGTAGGTATATATGTATAGGTGTATATATCTCCATCAAATTATATAATGGAGTTCTAGAGGAGAAGAATGTGATAAATTTATCTTTTAAATATATTAAAAGAATAAACAGAAAATTCCAACACAAATTAAAATTTTTTAATGTGAACCTTGTCCCTCCACCGCTTTACTTAATATTTCAGTATCAGGGGTATAATTTGTCACTTTTAATTTCACACAAGATTCTGAATGTTCAGTTGTTAAACAACTTCTTTGTGGACTCAAAATATGTTTCATGTGAGAAAAAAATTTGTTCACAGAGATATGTAGAACCAAAATCGGAAAGCAGAGCACTTGCAATTTTCTTTAAACTATTAAATCTTTCCGGCAATGACATCCAACAATTTAATATAGCAGTCGATTTTTCCTTAGAGTCATCTTCCAGATTTTTTTCGGAATTCCATAAATTTTGCTTTCCATAACTCTGAAGATATTAGTTCGATAAGTTCCATTTCCAAAATTATAAACTTCCATCCACTCAAAAATTGAAAGATCAAACGGGATCGTTAGTGGATCTATTAAATCTGGTTTTATGAGGAAGGAAAACATAGGCATATGAGCTTCAAAGTCTTTGCATCTTTTGGAAAATTCCTCTTTAAGTGCTTCGACGTAGGTTTTAAGTTCATCTTTGTCTATGGTCGATTTATTTGCAAGCGCTTTAAGATTTTGGAAGTATTTGTACGTACTAGTATTAATATCACATAAAAATGTATTTAATTTTGTATCAAATCCTTTCCAATATTCAAAAAATCGAGCACAGTTTGGCGCTTTCCTTGCAATATTAAGTTTAGTTCATTGAGATGTTTAAGTTATATCAGTCAGAATATAAAGATATATTATACTAAATAAAAATGTTTAAATATGCTATGTTGCTCCCGTAAAATAATACAAGCTAAAGAAAATCGGATTAAAAAATCATACAATTACCAAGAACACAGCAGAAAAAAATCCGTGTACTCTCATTTGACCCTTCTGAACCAGCTGGCTGACTATCATGGCAAACCTTATGACGTAGCTCATCGAGGCGGCTCTCCCGAGGGGAGTAGAACAAGCCGCGCCGCAAGGATTGGCGCAAAATCATGTTGGCGAGAATGGAACACGTATACGGAATGTTTGCCAAATTATTATTTATACAAATGTTTATATTTATATATATATACATATATATTTACATCATTTATCTAAAGTTTGCAAATACTATAGCCATATGCATGGCGCAGCCTAACAGCTAACACAAAAAGAACAAAAACACAGGTGCATTAGCACCCAAAGATAGAAATATAGGTGAATGAACACCCAAAAGACAAAAAGGTCAAGCAATTAGACTGAAAAAAGTCAAAAAGATATCAAGAAAATCATCTGTCTTTGCTTGGCTCATCAGCCGTGGGTAAAGCAAAGAAACAATCAAACACAAGTGGTTTCGCCATGGTGTCATATTCAAAAAAAAACTTCTATAATTAATATGGCTGAATCAGATGACAAAAAAACTAAAAGAAATTGTTATGACACGACGGTCGTAGGTAGGTGCTACAAAATAACCGCTTATAAAAGAAATATGAGCACCACCCCACGGGACCACTTGTAGACCTGCAAATAAACGAAAAAAAGAGAAGTCATACCAGAATAAACTGCGTTAAAATAGAAATCTTCGTATCCAGGCTTCGTACAAAGAACAGACGACTTAGAAACGATGAACATATCCGTCTATACCTTATATGCGTAAGCCAGTACACGTGCGGTCGTTCCATCACATACGTCAACAGCCATCCTGCCCTGGGCGTCCAATGGCTTTAACCCGGGCCATTCATATTCTTTACGTGTGCAGTGGAATATTCAAATTAGTAGCGGCCGACCCAATATAGCATTCTAAAAAGTCCAACGGTATGCTATTATATTGTTTCGCCTTGAAAATAAAAAATTGCTTACTAATAGCTTCTTTAGAATTACATATTCTGCAAAATCTTATTATCTGGCATAAGATAATGTTGATAAAGATTCTCTTTGCAATGTTTGATGACCAGTGTGTTAATGATATTACTTTAAAAGGGAACGTTATTCTTTTATCGTATACTGACATATATTAAAAAAAACTTATTTCGAAAGCAATATCTAGGAAGTCCGCGTTAAAAGAGCCGTCGTTTGTGTTTTTTTAATGTAAGGCAATCTGGATATATATATTCTCTAATCTGAAATTGTCTGGCGTATTAAAAATAATAAGATCATCAATATAACGAAAAATCTTTAAAATCCAAATTAACAGAATCCGACATATTGTATGCATGCTCATAACGTCAGGAACGAAGTTCCTTGCGTTATTTTTTCAATGGGGGGAGGATGTTCCTCAATATTGGCAGACATTTCTTCACCATTATGAAATGGGGACCGCCTTATTGAGTGAGCTAAAATATTTCAGATATGTGGATGATGTTTTAATTTGCACTAAGTACAAAGAGCAGATCATAGATCTGGGGTTTTATCCAAAAAATCTTAGCCTTTTAGAATCTGATAAAACACCGGATGATCGAGTTGTATTTCTGGATTTGAGCTTAAGTGTTGATGAAGAGGTTGGTTGGTTGGTTGGTTGGTTTAGGTTTTATGGCGCAAGATCCTCTGAGGGACAAGCTGCGCCAACCATATGGTTTACTGATACCAGGACTAGTAAAGGTTAAGAAAACCAAGCTTTGAAATACTTATAAAACCGATGAAAGAAAATAAAACCAAAACAAATTAAAAGTAAAGAGCATGGATAAAAGGTGATGATGGTTAAAAGTATGATAAATCTGAAGATACAAGATTTAAAAAACTAAATCTCGGTGTAAAAACCAGTCATGCGTAAAAAGTTAAAAAGATTAGGATGGGGATATTCTCCCAGTAAAATATCCAAACTTGGTGCATAACAATTGTATAATTTAAAATAGATAGTTTTAAAAGCAACACAGCTAGTTAAAATATGTAAAATAGTGAGAGGGCATTTGCAATATATACACAAGGGGGCGCTCTCGCGCAGCAACAGATGGACATGGGTGAGTCGCGAGTGCCCGATACGCAACCGTGTCAACAACACGTCTCTCTTGCGAGTTGGCAAAGTCTGCCAACAAGCGACAGTAGGTTTTATCATATGGAGCTTGTTTTCGACCTGCATATTCCAGTCTTCCTGCCATTTTCGACGAATCATTCTCTTGATTGTTTGCTTTATGTCACAGAAAGGGGTTGGCTTATGAAGTGCGACGTTAGCATTCTTCGCAGCAGCATCAGCCAGTTCATTTCCCCGAATTCCTACATGACTCGGAATCCAACAAAATAAGACCTTATAGCCCTGACCACAGAGATGACGTTTGAGTCTCAAAACCTCAATAGCTAAGGGATGGGTAGGCGCATCTGATTCGAGAGTCTGTAAGGAACTCAACGAATCAGTGTACACTATAAAATTCCTTTCTCTCCGGGTGCAAATGTACTCTAAGGCTTCTAAGATGGCTTCCAGTTCAGCAGAGAACACAGAGAATGACGGATGTAAGCTGTGACTGACCACATTGTTCTTGCAGACATGAGCGCAGCCAACATGATCGCACGCTTTCGATCCGTCGGTGTAGACATCTAAATAGCATGAAAATCTTTCGCGATGCGCTGCAAACAGCTGGCGATACACCACATCGCTAGTGTTAGTTTTGCCCAAATCTACAAAAGGATTGATAAAGGAGAAAGTTAGAGACCGCCAAGGGGGGGTAACCCAGAGGGGTCTATTCATAACATCAACTCCCTCGATCTCAGAATCTCTCAGCAGATTTCTCATCCGTATCCCAAAAGGTGGAATACAGGATGGGCGATTCGTATAATAGTAAACTAACTGGCTATCAAGCAAAAGGTTCTGTAGAGGATGTTTAAAGTGAGACAGTATACGGAAATAATATACGAGCGACAATTCGTGACGGATTGCAGTTAGGGATGGTTCATCGCAGACCACATGCAGACTTTCGATGGGAGACGTTCGGAAAGCCCCAGAACAGATGCGCAATGCTCTATGATGAACGGTGTCCAGTTGTCGCAGAGCTGATGCTCGTGCTGAGCCATACGCTGCACAGCCATAATCCAGTTTCGATCGAATGGCGGCTCTGTACACTCTCAACATAGATATGCGATCCGCACCCCAAGACGTGTTCGAAAGTACCTTTAAAAGGTTGAGGGCAGCTTCACACTTCTTCCGCAAATGCAAAATGTGCGGAAGGAAAGTGAGCTTCCTGTCAAACAACACACCTAGGAACCGAACACTTTCGACGACGGGAATTTTCGTCTGTCCCAGAAAAATCTCTGGATCTGTGTGAATTCTTCGAAGCCTACAAAAGTGGACAACAGAAGTTTTGCTGACAGAAAACCGAAACCCATTTTTGGCATTCCACTGGACCATTCGATTAACCGCTGTCTGAAGTTGTCGCTCGATATGTCGTATATCCGAGCCTTCACATGAAATCTGCAGGTCATCTACATACAGGGTGCCATTAACAGATGGAGGTAAAACCTTAAGTATATTATTTATTTTTATCGAAAAAAGCGTTACGCTTAAGACACTGCCCTGTGGTACTCCTTCCTCTTGATTAAAAACATTTGATAGAGTAGAACCTATCCGTACAGTAAAAACACGATGGGCCAAGAAATTAGCAATAAATATTGGTAGGTGACCCCGAAAATTCAAGGAGTGGAGGTCACGAAGTATACCATGCCGCCAAGTCTTGTCATACGCCTTTTCGATATCGAAAAAAATAGAAACTACATGTCTTCGCCTAACAAAAGCATTTCTAATATGAGATTCGAGAGCAATGATATTGTCCATGGTGGACCTGCCTTTGCGGAACCCACTCTGGAAGGGTGGGAGACATTCGTTATTTTCTAGGACATGCACTAGGCGTAGATTTACCATCCGTTCAAGAAGCTTGCATAGGCAACTAGTGAGTGCGATAGGTCTATAATTAGCAGGGTCAGTTGCATCCTTCCCGGGTTTTGGGAAGGGAATGACGATTGCCTTACGCCAAGAAAGTGGAAACGTATGCTCCTCCCAGATTCTATTATACAGGAATAAGATGTTACGGAGAGAAGTCTTCGGAAGGTGTTTAAGAAGACTGTATGTTATACCATCAGGCCCTGGGGCTGATTGCCGAGTTTGCTGTAAACAGCGGGTAAACTCGTTCTCCGTGAAAGGGCAGTTGTATGGAAGGTTGGACCGGGTTGAGAAATTAATGGGACGAGATTCTTCATGATGTTTATAAGACTGAAATGAACGCTCATATGAGTCGGCACTTGAGACGTGCTCGAAGGCACGACCGATGGCATTGGCTATATCATGAATGTCAGTAAGCTCATGACCATCCTGTTTAATACAGGAGATCGGATACTCAGAATAGAGTCCCATTGCCCTCTTCGCACGAGTCCACAACTGCTTACTGGGGGTATATGATGTAAGGCTAGAAACATACTGTGTCCAAGAATCTTTTTGACACCTGCGACGTACTCTTCTTGCCTGCGCCTTTGCCTGCTTGAAAGCGATATAGTTTGCTGTGGTGGGATATCGTCGAAAAATACCCCACGCTTTTCTTTGTTTTTTAATGGCTTCCGTGCATTCTAAGTTCCACCAAGGTTTCCGGTGCCTATGTATAAAAGATGAAGTCTTAGGGATCGCTGCATCAGCGGCTTCCATTATTACATCGGTAACTCTTTTAACACAATCGTCGATCTCGCCAATAACCATACCTCTGGTAATCACTGCTCTGGCTTCATACAGACACCAGTCAGCTGAGTCATAAATGTAACGGGGGAGACGACGAACAGGCTCACACCCACCCCCAGATACTGAGAGAAAAACTGGGAAGTGATCACTGTTCCTCAAGTCATTCCCTACATTAAACTGCCAGAAAGGTAAAAGCGAAGGACTGCAGATCGCGAGGTCAATAGCGTGAAATGTCCTGGATGGCTCATGGAAATGGGTAGCTTCACCGTTGTTTAGCAGACAGAGAGAGTGATCCGAAATCAACTTTTCGATCTGTTGCCCACGGGAGTTACTATCATCACTACCCCACCAAGGACTATGCGCATTGAAGTCACCGACAATAATAAAGGGTGCTGGAAGCTGACACACTAAGTCATCAAGTAACCTCTGATCAATTGCACTATTAGGAGGGAGATAGAGATTGCACACGGTAATTAGCTTTCTCATGTGCACTCTAATAGCAACTGCTTGTAAGGTGGTATGCAGTGTAACTACAGTGGATGGATAGTCATGAGAGGTCAGAAGGGCGACGCCTCCTGACGCTCTCCCACTGCCATCGTTATCTCTTCTAGTACAGCTGTAGCGACGAACCTTTGCTGTGTCAGCTGACTTCAGGAAAGTTTCCTGAAGTGCGACACAAGCTGGGTGATATTCGCGGATCAGGGTCTTAATATCTTGGAGCTTATGGCGAAAACCACGGCAATTCCATGAAATTATGGAAGCCAGGATGAAAGTGGTCAGAGAGGCGGCATGGGTGATGTGGACCCTTTAGACTGTGGAATGGGAGGAGTTTCCTCAAATTCCACGACATCATCCGAAAGATCGGATGTGTAAAGTTGGATGGGGGCGTCCTCGGCTATATGCCGACGGAACGACTTTGGATTTTTTGAAATTAATTTTTGGTTCCTTTGCTTTTTAGAAAGCCCAATGTGCTTTCTAGGGAGTAGATTGACTGTTCTATTAGGATTTGTGGGTATATGTGGAATCGTGTTATAGTTAATTATTTCTGGTATTTTTGATTCTGGAGCTTTCTTACGGGTTGTAGAAAGCGGTGATGAAGGGGTACGTTTTTCATTTCGCGGAGAAATCTTATTATCAATTTTGTTCGGTTCATCTTCAGTCTGAGTGCTAACGGATTTCATAGTTCTGACAACAGCTGCAGCATAGGACAACCCAACCTTTGGTGTCCTGGCATCCATCATTTTCCTCGCCTCGGGATATGAAATGTTTCGCGTGACTTTTAAAGTCTGCACCTCTTTCTCTAAAATCCACTTAGGGCATGATCGAGAGTAGGCTACGTGATCACCTTGACAGTTCACACAACGGGGTGTAGCCGTACAATTATCGCTGACGTGGCCAACATCTGCGCAACGGGCGCATGTAGTGGTACCACGACAGGAGAGCTTAGAGTGACCAAAACGTTGGCACTGAAAGCACCTTAATGGATTTGGAATGTACGGGCGCACGGGATTCCTTACATAAGCCATATATACATGAGTCCGAAGCTTTGGAGTGTCGAAACTCAAAATGAGGTGCTTCGTAGGAAGCATCTTCTCACCTCGACGAATAGTTATGCGACGAACCGCAAATACATGCTGGTCGCGCAAGTTCTCCAAAATTTCGTCCTCTGACGTATGCAGAAATTCAGGGTCAGAAACAACACCGCGAGACGAGTTTAAGAAACCGTGAGCAGAAACAACAACAGGGAATTGGCAAAATGTGGAGGTTTTGAGAAGCTGTGCAGCCTGTTGACTGGTAGACACCTCAACGAGAAGGTCACCAGAACGAAGCTTTTTAACAGATTTCACTGCCCCGATAATTGATATTAGTGTTTTGTGTATTAAGAAAGGTGATACTTCAGCAAAAGAACCATCGTTGCGTTTAATAACAAAAAATTTAGCTTGTGAAGAAGATATGTCTTTTTGTTGCGGTGAATTATCCCTCACCGAGGGGGTTTGGCAAGATTCAGTCTCCATAAAAAGGGGGAGAAAATTCAGACACCGACCGCACCACCCACCATGGAGTCCAACAAGGGGATACAGAATCCTGCACCAGTGCTAGCCGGGGCCTATACGCGCACGAAACGACTCTGAAGCAGACCTCCACCCTTAACGAGATGCCCAGTAGTCGAAACGATTGCTTGGTTCCTAGCCGAAGACAAAAGTCAACGACCAGCCGATTGATACATTAGGGAACCACTAAGTACCTCCCGTTTACCCGAAGCGGGGGCCGAAGTAGTGTGTTGGGCAACCAAAACTGACCCTCAACTACCAGGATTCCCTTTTCCGGGGACACGGGTCTCCACGCACGGCAAACACGTGGGCAGTTAATCGCCATTAGAAGCTAGAAGCACAGAATGGCTACAGCTTCTGATGAGGAGCCCTCACCTCCGAAGAGGTAACCGCAACGAGGGAGAAAAAAAAAGGTAAAAGTAGAAGGACGAGAGGAGAAGAAAAGGGAAAGGAGGGAAAGTTCGCTGGGGTACCTCGGGATTGCGACACCCGTGTTTACCTAAAGAAGGTAAACCCCCTGAGGGGGTTGATGAAGAGAGTAGTCTAGTGACATACAAAATGCATGATAAAATGGACTATTATCCATTTACTACACAACGCGTAATGCCTTGGAATACATGTTTACATAGAAATGTAAAGCGCAACCTAATTATTAACTACATGCTACGTATTAAACGTCTAAACTGTAAAAAATTGGAAATACTATCAGGTATAAAATCATTTGCAAACATTGCTTTAGAAATGGGTTTTCCTTTGGGATTTTTATTAAAGACCATGTGTGAATTCCATTCGATCGATAGGAAAGAATGTCTTAATCGATATTTCAGTAATTGAAGTAATTAAATTATTAGTTGGCAAGTTACGTTTCGCACCTGTTAGTCTTTTACTGTCTATAATGTAGAGTTGCACTAGGTATGTGTCCTTGCTATTTTAGTTATAATTATAGTTCTAAATGTATATATTTGATATTGTTTAAAGTATTGTATGTAGATATTTCGATACGTAGGTGGTGCTTATTTGAAGTGGTTATATGTGGATACAGTTATAATTTAGTGATAAGTCTAAATATTTTAAAATTATTATATGATGCATTGTTTATAGGTGTAGAGAATCTATGAGGTTGCTGCAATATTTTAGTGAATTGACAAATTGTTTTGAAATAGTTTAGTACTGATGATGTAATTTAACCCAGGTTGTTAATGTACGTTGTTACAGTTCCTTTATTTTTATATTCCATCGCTCCTTGCTTTGTTTTGACTTTACGTCAGGTTGCAGATGAGGAATGACTTCCGGGAGTGTTGCCTAGGCAAAAAACATGTTTAACCGGAGTGTTGGGGGTCACAACTCCCCCCGGTCATTTATATTCTTCATCTTTCAGGTTGATGAATTGTGCTGGTGTTGTCAGGTTTAATAATGTTTTTATTTAAAATATTGCAGCTTACGGTTGAGCAGCGTAGCGCCATAGTAAGTTTGCCATTGTTCATTAGTTTGATTTCGTGTTATACTTTTGTAAACATACATATATATATATATGTGTGTATATATATATATATATATATATATATATATATATATAGCGCTATTCCAAGAATGAGTGGGAATAGAAACGGCCAGCGCTTGTGCGGGGATTTGAACCAGGGACCTCTCGCTCCGTAGCGCTCCGTGGCGCAATCTTGCATTTGACTTGGCGAGTTTTGAAGGAGAAAGAAATTCCCCTTACCGAACGCGGCAGCGTCAGTTTTCTGCTGCGCAGTTTTCTACTGCTTTTATTTAAAGATTCTTTTATTATGTATGGATTTCTTTATAACATGTTCAAGTAACAAGAAAATGATAATCTAAATTCTTTATTTGAAAACGTAATGTACTTAATTCCACTATGCTTTCACGATGTAACATTACTACGTTTGGAATATTTCGACAGCACTGATTATGAGCGCGTTTTTCTGCCGTCTACTTGCTACTCGAATGCGTTAGATTCTTTCTTAGGTTGGTACCACACCAATAGAAATTTGTTAGACGAACATCATTATTTACGATAGATTTTTGAAGAGCACACATTTAGAATCCTTTTATTATTCCAGTTTTGTTTTAACAGATTAATATATTGCAAATAATTGTGTATTCATAGGCTGATAATAAATATAATATAGCTGTGAAAGTTAAAACTTATTTTGCTAACTAGATTGTGTATTTTGTACAGTACAATTCATACGGTTAATAAGAGAGAGTAAGTTAAAATTGTTCTCATAAAATTGATTTCAACATTACTTAATTTTATAAAATTTCTTTGCAGAACCCATAAATGGCGTTATTAAAACAAAAGCGAAAAATCCAAAATGAAAATAGGACATTCAATGATAATTGGACAAATGACTATTTTTTTATTAACTACAAAAATTCACCTTTGTGCTTAATTTGTTCTGAGAAACTTGCTGTGATGAAAGAATACAATATTAAACGCCACTACATGCAAAAACACGGAGAAAAATATGAAAGTTTACAGGTCAGTTAAGAAAAGACAAGTTAAGTATAATGCAAAACAACTTAATGGGGCAACAGAGTTTATTCACAAAATTGTCGGCTGATGGGGAGGCTTGCACAAGAGCTAGCTATGAAATAAGCCACATTTTAGCTAATAAACTAAAACCTTTTTCTGACGGTAGTGTAATAAAAGAATGTCTCGAAATAGCCGCTGGATTAATATGCCCTGAAAAATCAAATCGATTCAGAAACTTTAGCTTATCGCGGTATACTGTGGCTAGTCGAATTGATGAAATGGCAGAAAACATCGCGAGCAATTTAATCAAACGTAGCCATAATATGAATATTTTTCAATTTGTTTGGATGAATCCACGGATATCTCATACTGCATAACTTGCAATTTTTGTTCGTAGCGTGGACACAGCACTGAACATAACCGAAGAATTACTAGACTTGGTCAGCATGAAAAGAACAACAACAGCTGCAGATATCTACCAAGCAGTACAGGAGACTTTGGAAAAGTTTGGACTTCCACTTGCCAAACTTAGCGGCATAGCAACTGATGGGGCACCTGCTATGAGAGGACGTCTTTCAGGTTTAACTTCACTTATAATTAACTCTTTGAGCATTGAACATAAAAAACAAATTTTTGTTGTCATTGTGTTTTGCATATTGAAAATTTATGTGCAAAACAAATAAAATTCGATAGTGTTATGACGATAGTAGTGTCAACTATAAATTTTATAAGATCACGTGCGTTAAACCATTGCCAATTTAAAGAATTTTTATTACTACTTGATTCCGAATATGGAGTTGTCATTTATTTTAGCGAAGTGCGTTGGTTCAGCAAGGCAAAAGTTTTGCAAAGATTTTACGATCTTTTAGAAGAAATAGTTTTGTTTATGGATCAGAAAGGCAAACCGATTGAAGAACTTAACACTGCATGGATTGCTGATCTTGCGTTTTTGGTGGATATTACATCTCACCTATCAGATTTAAACATAAAAATGCAAGGCAAAAACATAATTTCCGAATTCATCAGCAACATTAAATCATTCTTAACAAAGCTATCACTTTGGGAAAAGCAGTTGGAAAAAAATAATGCATTCAACTTTGTCAATTTACAATCTCGCTCATTAGCAAACATGAATATGTATGCAAAGAAAATAAAAGAATTAAAAGTTGAATTTGAGGAACGATTCATAGCATTTCTCGATAAAGAAGAAGTAGTTCGAATTTTTACTTCGCCATTCTTTTTAAATATTGATGATGTGCCAGATGATTTACAAATGGAAATAATAGAATTGCAATCCAACTCAGAGCTGAAGGATATATTTAATAGCAGAGATCTTGTAGATTTTTATAAAAATTATATTTCATTCGAACAATTTCCAAAACTTCGAAAATTTGCCTCACGAATATTGTCGCTCTTCTCAACAACTTATGTGTGTGAACAATCTTTTTCTTTGGTGAAATTAACTAAAACATCAAAACGAAGTGTGTTGACTGATACACACCTTAAAAATACATTGCGGTTGGCTTCGAGTAGCATACCACCAAATATAGCAGACATATTAAAAAGACACCAATTTCAAAAATCGCATTAAGTTCGAGTTCGTTCAAAATTACCACATCACATTGCATACCAAGATTATAATATTATATACAATGTATTTTTCATTTTCATAATAAAACTAAACTTTTGAATGTAGACGACTTTTTTAGCCCGCCTGCCTTCAAAAAATTTACCGTGTGGCCCAGATGCTGCTAAAGGTTAAACACCCCTGGTCTTAATGCCCGTATCACACAAAAGATTTAGCACAAGCTTTTAGCGCAACTGTTTCACTAAACCTGTTCTACCTGAAACTGTTGCACTAAAATACTGTGTGATAGTGTTTTTCTATCAATCTTTAACTGCAACTTTTCCCATTCTACATGGGAAAAGTTCCACGAAAAGCTTGTGTTGCACATAATTTTCCAATAGCAGGGCAGGTTTTTGGCTCACGTGACTCGCGATCGAGCAAGGAAGATCACGTGATCGAGCAAGGAATAAAATATGGCCGCCAACATGGATCCGTGGACTAACGAAGAAATTTTAAATTATTTCATCGACGAAGTTACAATTCGTGAAAATCTGTGGAACCACACTCATGACTATTACAAGAACAGGACGTTAAAGCGGTTGACTTTTAAAGAGATAGGGGAGATAATGAGTGAGAAATGGCCTCATTACCAATCTTCTTTTACTAGCGGTAAGTAAGATTTTGCATGTCTTTTATACATTTCTTATCCGTAACAACTTAATTATTTATAGTATTGCCACGTTTGATATAATTTCAAAATAATTCTATTTAATTGGGGATCTTTCGGAACTTTTCAGATCATTGATATGGATTCATATCAATTGTCATTTTTATCGCCAAACTTCGCCAATGTTTGTCAACAGAAATAATCTTCGTGCATAGGATATTGCACTGAAACAAGTTACAATTTTTTTTTCTGTATTCGGAAAACAATCAATCAGAATTTTTAATCATGTAGTAATAACTTCTTATTTAACAAAGTTAATTGTATTGAAAGCCATTAATAGTCTACCCTGCTTTATCATTATTGTTCAATAATGCAAGAGATATTTTTAATGCTAAGATTTTAAGTATTGTGGTTGCATTGATTTACTGTACTGACACTAGTATTTATCGTAAGCTAAATTACTACAATACCCTAGATACCCATTTTCCCTGCGGGTTGAGTTTTCCCTACGGTTTGAGTGAAAACCCACCCAGACTGGGCGTTTTACAAAAAAAAACTGGGTTTTTTACAACCCTGGCTTGTGATTTTGCTCCTTCTGTGTTCGCTTGCTAAGTGCACACTCCCATAAAGAAAGATTTAAAACCTTTTTTTTTTTTACTTTTTCTCTAATCCTTTTATGAGCAAATAATAAATCAGTATTTTGTTAATACATTCACATTTAAAATAGCTAATGTATACACCTTTAATTATATTGCAGATGCATTGATGGAAAAATTAAGAAAGCTGAAAAGCTACATCTTCAGAAAATCAAGATATTTTGAATTCAACAGAACAAGGAGTGGTAGTCATTGAGGCCAGTTTGTATGGTGTTACACAGATTATATAACTATCTTAACCCTCTAAGCGTTTGAACCGTATTTTTCCATACTCAAAAATTTACACCAAGTCCAACATGTTCATTTTTCAGATCAGTATAGTTTGTTTAAATTTTTTCCTCCTATAATTCTATAATACTCATTCAATTTTAGGAAATAGAGGAGAATCACAGCCAGGGTTCGTTGATATATTATATATCAATCGATATATATCATGATATATATTTACGAAGATTTTGAAGACGATTTCTTAGCTGTAGAACCCTTTGATTTGGTGGGACACTTAAAATTGAACAGCCACTAAAAAGAAAAAAATTCTAACTTGGTGAAACAGTAAACAGTTGATTAACTAACTACAGCACGAGACAAACCGGTCTGGACACGAGAGTGGACAGACGCGTCTTATTTCAGCTCCGTTTAAGCCTTGTTACCGCACGTGGTTGCACGTGCACTGCTGCTTAGCCAGCCTTGCCTACGTTTTCCTGCTCTTCGCTCACCAGTTACGTTATTGTCCGATTATTCTGAGGGGCTTAGGCTTGCTCATGAGTGATCGGGCTAATGTAGCTGGCCCGTCGGGCAGCAAGCTTTCAGGCAGTGTCAACCGTATTCCTGACTCGAACCCTGTCGTAGTATCGAAAATGGATTTATCTACTCACCCTGCGTGGATAGAATTTCATAAACCGCCGACTACCAAGGACCAGACCCGCGAGGATCTCCTGCAAGCCATTGCTAGCAATGCTAGGAAAGAACATCAGACTATTCCTTCACCTGACCCGAATTCAAATCCCTGGATTACCAAAGGATGCAAGAAGAAACTCTCCGCTGCCAAGGCGAGCAGCGCCAGCACTCCTGCTCATCACGACCAGCTCTCGGGGGCGGAAGTTACAAGAATGCAAAAAATTGTTGACGATAAAAGCATGAAATGCCTGACTCTAGTTTGCAGATTAGGCACTCCAGATGTAATTGTTGGTACGATTCATCTATTCAACAATCGGATTACGGACCGCAAGGACTCTGTCCTGGGACGGCTACGATTGGTAAGTGATAAGTTTGATTGTATTAATGCAGTGCTCAGTAGGGAAACTTATGACAAAGATCTTTTTGAATGTAAACCCCTTGTTAAGGATATTGTTGATAACTTAGGTCTCTTTAACGACAGAATCAAAAACTCTAATCTAGAATATTCTCTAGTAAACGGGATGCTCGAAATTATCCCAAAATCCCACAAACGTACGAGGGAGGACGAGGAAAATTCCCCGGTCTCCCGCACTAAATTCGCGGCTTGTAGCCCAGAAAATCCCAGAGACCCTAGCGTAGCTAAAATGAATGAAAATAATGATGACGCCAGTAACGATCCTATCATTATGGACACGCAGGAAACTGCAGCCCCTAAACCAAACAAAAAATATCATGTTTTCTTTGAGTCAGGAAATAATTACAAAAGTCTGATTCACCAGATTATAACTATCTCGCCTGACGCCGAGCCAATTTTGGCCGGCACGCTTATTCATATTGTTTTCTCTGAAAACGAGAATTGCAAAAAAGCTCAGCAGTTGCTGCTCGAGAATAACGTTCCCTTCAGGATTGTCGACCCGAGGTCGGAAAGGCCAAAAAAAAATTCTTATCAGGGGCCTGCCTGCCACTACCGATAGACAGGACATTCAGGATGCGCTGACAAGTATTGGCATTGAGCCTATTAAAATTGCCTATCTCACCAATAAAAAAAACTAACGTTAAATTGCCGCTATTTATGGCCTCCCTTAAATCATTCCCAAATAATGATAATGTTAACACCTTAACTTGCATTAACCACCTCAAAATTAAAATCACCCCCTTTAAAAATTCCGGATATGGTCAATGCTATGATTGTCAGCGTTACGGGCATTCTAGCAATCCCTGCAACCTAACCCCCAAGTGTCTACTCTGTAGTGATGCGACATCGACAACAAAACATCGATGTTTCGAAACATCGATATTCAATATTAAAACATCGATGCTAATAAAACATCGCCCCAAAACCATCGATATTTGTAAACATCGATGTTTATGAACTTTCATTTTATAAAACTGGTCTAGTAACCTCTAAGATTAATGTTACTTCGGTTAGACATGGAGGGGGGGGGGGCGTGGGGTAATTTTACTCTCAGGTTGGGCTGACACAAATGACAAAAACTTGGTTGCTAGAGTCAGCGCATATCGCAGAATTTCCAATACACATTTTATTACTTTTACCAGAAAATTGAGGAAGAAATGATTGCAATTTATTAACAAATCTTTTATTTTCAAATTAAATAATACAAAAGAAAATTACATATATTTACACCAATTTGAAGTACTGATGTAAAACCAACGTAAGGGGGAAAACTGAACAAGCTTATTTTTTCTTTACTGTAAATAACAATTATTTGGGCATATAATTATTATTCATTGGTTGTTAATTGTCTCTAATCGTTCCCCCTTTTGTATTCATCCTTATCAGAATTCAGACTTACATTTACTGAGTGGGAAAATTATGCTACGTGGTTAATTTTTTTTATTTATGGTACATTTTCATTTTTAAAAAAACATCGAGACAACGTAAAACATCGAGCACAAAATATCGATGTTAAAAAAAAATCGGCTTCAATAAATCGATGTTTAAAACATCGATGTTTTTATCAAAACATCGATGTTTTGAAAACATCGACATCGATGTCGCATCCCTACTACTCTGTAGTGGTAGCCACCAGGCCAGACTTTGTCCCATCAGGGGAAACCCTGAAAAATTCACGTGTGCTAACTGCGGTGGGAATCACACCGCTAATTATTCAAAATGTAGTAAACACCCCAAAATCATAGCTGATTCCAAAAATGTCCCAAATAAACATAAATTTAACAACATCCCTAATTCAAATTTTATCCCCGCTCCTACCCCGTCTACCTCGGCTTGGAATAAAAACGCTCCCCCCCCCCCAAACAAAAATAATTCTCCTCCGGTTCCTTGTGACACCGCTGAGGTTAACGAAAATGTAAACTCTGCCCCTAGCCCTCAGGACTTGCCCACTAACAATAGGACTGCTCCTAAAAAGAAAATAGTGTTAGAAAAACCTATTTCCAAATACACCCCCAAAGCCCAACAAACTCATAGTACTCCTAACCCCCGCAGTAGCAGTAACGACGGCCTCTCCGACTTCGGCGAGATTAATAAGTATGTCAGGGAAATTTCCCAAATTTTCTCAATTCAAGACATTTTAAACCTGCTTAAAAACTTAGCTGTCGCTCTCAGAGAGCCCGGCGACGAAATCAACAAAATGTTCAGGGCCTTTAGCATAATTAGTGATTACTTCAACCCCGATCCTGGTTCTAATCGGGATCGGGACTCTGCAGCTTAACCCTTTTTGTTTTGCTTTCACTTGCCTCTTTTGTTCAATTTAAACTTTTTAAAATTGTCTTCCTTATTACTGTAAATTTTTCTGTTAAAATTTACTCCCAGCGTTAAGTAATCCCTGCTTTTCCCACGTTTTTACTTCTTAAGAGCACTGTATTTAATATGATATGAATGTATCACTGGAGTTAAAGCTTAAGTGCCCGGGTACTCCCAGAAAGTCCATTATTGGAAATCGACGACCAACTACAGCACCGTTAGAATTTTCTCTAGCTTTGGTTTAGTCCAGTCTAAATTGCGCAAAAGGCTAGGAACTGAGATAGCGGAAAAACTTATGGATCACTTATGATAGTAAACATTCAGTTTACATGCAACCGAATAACAATAATAACACTTACATTTTTGTTTAAATTTTTGAACAAAAATAAATAAATTTCATTTTGTGTTTAAAGTTTTGTTAAAGAAATAAAACATTCTTAAAATTTGAGTTTTATAATTTGTGTTTTGAAAGAGAAAAATTTTTAACTTAAATTGTTACGAGTGCTTAAAAAAAAGAAAAAAAAATTTATAATTATATATATAAAATTAAGTACTATTTTATATTGGAATAATGTTTTATATTAGTTTTTATATAATGTGTAATATGTATTGGTGTTTAAGTTGTATTAAATCTGTAAATATTTATCATCAGCAATAAGTTGACAATTTTGAAAATATTGGATATATATCAAAATATCGGATATTTTCGATATTTTGGAACCCTGATCACAGCTCTCATTTTTAAATTTATTATTGCATTTCAATATTTCATTTTAATGTCTATTTTTTACAGGATACAGAAAGTGAATTTGGGGAATTTACCCAAGAATCGGTTACTGCAGTCAATGAAAATGCAGTAATGAATAGCCCCCAGACCAATAAAAGGAAAGTGATGGAAGCTTCATTAATTCCACCTAAAAAATAAAGGGAAAGTGTGGATAAGCAAATATTCAGCACGTTGGAGTAAGCCAAGAAATTAATGGCATCTATAAATGGGGATAAAGATGATGTCGATGATGCCTTTTTTAATTATCCGAGATGTAGATTTAAAAGTTTAAAAGATCTAAACTTAAAAGAAAAGGCAAGAGTTGAAATCCAAGATGTTATCAATAAATATTGCATGGCAGACTTGAATAATAAATAATTTTTTAAATAAATTTTTTACTTCATGTTTCATTTTATTGATTTCATTGACCATAATTTAATTTTACAAATATCTGGTATGTTGCATATAACTGGTATTTATAGGTATTTTGGCATTTGAAAAATATATAGCAGTCGTATACAGCTCAGATTCAAAAAATTATAATAATTGAGAAAAAGTAATAAGAAAGAAGTTATTTTCCATTTATTTATGATACTATTCCAAAATTTATTGATATATCTGAGTTAACCTTTTCGTAGATGTCCATTTTTTTAATATTGTGTTAGTATTTTACTAACGCTTGATTGCGAACTATATAAATAATTCACTATATAACATTGATTTTTACTGTGCCGATACAAATCAACCATACGAAGTTTAATAGATTCAGGAATATTAGTCTCTCCGTTTCACATTTGAACAGTGAGCAGCCATACTTGCGCATAATGTCATTCCCGCCATTCCCGAAGTGGGAAACGCTAGGAACATTTAGTTTACTTGAACACTTGCAGACGCCATAGTGCTCGGTAGTATTTTCATAGATTATTTCTTTTATCATGTCTGATCAAATAGACAAACAAAGGTCCTTTTCAGGACCATTTTATGATCCGAACATACGTTCTGATCGAAGTTCATCCAGTTCAAACGTTGTGGATGATAATAAAACGGTGAATTTTTTTTGTTATGTATGCAAAAAATCTTTTATGTCAAAGTTTAGCATGATTCGGCATCTTCGGAAAATTCATCCGGATAATTGCAATTCCTTAATAGAAAAAAAAAGTAGGAAAATTTTCTTGCCTGGTATGTCACAAGTCCTTTGCCTCAAAATTTAGTTTGAATCGGCATAGTAAAATGCATGCGAGTAATTCCGAGTGTGTGAAATCAGCTGCTTTACCCATACATCCAGTTAAGTGCCCATTATGTTATGAGATTTTTGATAAGGGAACAATAATAAATCACTTTGAAAGTATTCATGATAAAAAAAACAGCAATATCAGAGCTGAAGTTCACTTCACTCGCAGAGTTTGAATCATGGAAAAGTAAAATTGAAAGGGAAACAAAATCAAAGTTTATTAAATACAGCAACAAGGGAACCACATTAAATGGTAATGTTAAACACTATTTTAAGTGCCATCGCAATGGGAACTTTGTATTAAAGAGTACAGGAATGAGACACTTAAAATTATTAGGGAGTAAAAAAAGTAATGCATATTGTCCTGCATCAATAAAAGTAATCCAGTCAGTAAGTGGGGAATGTAATGTTTATTTTCAGAGTACTCATGTTGGGCATAAAAATGATTTAGGACACCTTTTCCTTACAGAGGAGGAAAGAAAATCTTTGGCTGTAAAAATAGCTTCAAATATTTCATTTGATCACATATTGATGACATAAGGGCATCATTAAGTGGAGATCTTCAAAGATTACACTTGTTAATCAAAAAAGACCTTCACAATATTGAGAAAAGTTTTAATTTGTCTTCAGATGTAGTTAAACACTCAAATGATTATGTAAGTGTACATCTATGGGTGACAAATGTTCAGAGAACTCATGTGTCCTGTGTTTATAAGCCTCGTGGGGAAATGTTAGATTGTGCATTTCTTGATAAAGATTTTTTTATTGGTCATTATGAATGATGCACAAATTGATATGTTAAAAAAATTTGGATCAGATTGTATCGGCACAGATAGCACGCATGGTGTAAATGGTTATGGATACCAGTTAATCACCTTACTTGTACTGGATGACATACGTCAAGGTTTTCCCTGTGTATTTATGATCTCCAATCGATGTGATGAATTTATATTATCAAAATCCTTCTCACTAATAAAGGATAAAGTTGGGTATTAACTCCAAACATTTTCATGTCAGATATGACCGAGGCTTTTTATAATGCATGGGTACTTGAAATGAGTACACCAAAACAGACTTTTTTTGTGCCTGGCATGTCGACAGAGCCTGGCGCAAAGATCTAAAAAAAATTAATGGTACAGAGAAAAAAGCTAATGTTTACAAGATAATTAGATCACTCATGCTAGAGCGGGATGTACAAACATTTCCCACAATACTTCAGGAAGCATTAAATGTACTGAATAGTGATCCTGACACACAAGAATTTGGTAAGTACTTTGAAAGTTATTTCGTACAGAAGGTGTCGAATTGGGCATATTGCTTTCGAGTGCATGGGGGGGGGGTTTAAATACCAACATGCACATCGAACGTATGCATAGAACCTTAAAGTACATTTATTTGCGCCAAAAGCACACTAAAAGGCTAGATAAAACCCTTCATGCTATGATGAAGTAAGCAAAAGATAAATTGTTCGATAGACTGGTTATACTCAATAAGGGTAAAATCTCAAGTAAACTGAAAGACTTGCGTAGCAAGCACACAACAAGTTTAAGTATCACATCTAAAATTGGTGAGAAAGATGGGAAGTGGCTCATTTGTTCAAACCAAAATGAAATCGATGAAATTTCTAAAGTAAGCGATTGCAACAGCTGCCACTTAAAATGCTTTGAATGCAAGGCTTGTATTCACGAATATAAATGCTCTTGCATGGATTCAGCTATCAAAGGGAATATGTGCAAACATTCATTTTTGTACAAAAAATATTTCAGAAGAATCTAAAGAGAATGAAAACAACACAGAAAAAATGGTGATAGAAAGTTGTGCAGAATCTGATGCCATTGTACAGAAATTAAGTGAAGGGAGCAGTAGAAAAAATGTACAGGTAAATGAAGATAAAAAATCTTATAGATGAAAACACAAATGTGATTCGATGTATTGAAACACCAGAACAATTTGCTCTAATGAGACAAATTGTGAAATCATTACCTGCAAAATTAAATGCAATCAAAGTGATTAACACAGGTAAAACATTTCCCCAAACTTCAAACATTCCTGGAAATAAAAATATCATACCACAGAGAATGTTCCATTCAACAAAAAAGAATCTGATAAAGAAAACAGTACTCATGAAAGTCAAAAAATAATAAATCATTAGTTTGACAACTGTAATACATAACTACAATCACATCACTGGTAGAAAATAGTGCATACATTGACAAAGATTTCTTTCACATTTCTAACCAGGTCTTTAAAAAATGACATCGACAGAGATTCTTCTATTGTTGTCATAATAAGGGTAAAAGTTTTAACATAATTTCAAGAAAAAGCTATTCCCAGTATACACTGCTTATGTTGTTGTATTAACACTAGATTTACTGGCAATTGAAGTATCCTACCTATTTATGACTGGTCTTTAGAAAAAATGCTTAGGATTTGTCTTTATATACAGTCGGACCTCCATATATCGAACTTCCATATATCGAAAGTCTCTATATATCTAACAGTTGGTGAATCCCCGTTTTCATTAGGTAGAGAAACTATCTCTATATATCGAAAGAAATTTCTATATATCGAATTTTTTTTCAAAAAGATTCTTAACGTGGCACGTGATTTTCTTCTCTCGTAAAGAAGTTCAGGGCATAGAAACAAGGCAACAAGTTTGTAAGGTGTGGGAAAACGATGTGTCAGAAGTCACTATAAAAAATTGCTTTGAAAAAGCTGCTTTTATTGATTCACCTCTAATCGAAAAAGAAAATGTAGTACCACAAATCGAATAATGTTGGGAACAATTACAAAAGCGATGCCTTATCAAAGATGAAACTTCCCTTAGAGATTTTTTTAAACGTTGATGAAGGCATCATTGTTTCCGATTACCCCACAGATGACGACATCGTAAACTCACTTCAGGAAGAACAAACTGACATCCAAGAAGAGGAAAAGACTATAGCTGAAGCAGAAAGCGTTAATCCTTCGAAAAAAGAAATGCGCGCACTATTTGATGTAATCCGTCGTGGTCTTCAATTTGCGGAAAATTTCCCGGAGGCTGTATTTAGTGAACTTAATAAGTGCGAACACTTTTATGATGAATTTTCTTCTAAATTTATTGTGCAACAAGACATTCGAAAGTTTTTTGCAAAAATGTAAATCAATTGCGTTTGTATTTAAAGGTATGTAAATTTTGTTTGATAATTAAATCTAGTATAATTAATTGATATTTTTTTAATCAATAATAATTTTCATTTATGACTGTACGCAATTTGTAGTAATGTGATTCATATTTAAATTTGTTGATATGAAAGTGATTTCGTATATTAGAAGAAAATTCCATTTTTCTTGCAATACAATGTATCACCAATAATTTAGGCATAACCGTTTCTAGATATCGAAATTTCTATATATCTAATTTTTTTCGGGAACCGTCGACTTCGATATATGGAGGTCCAACTGTATTTTTAAAAAGATGATAAATTAGTTTAATTATATTGATTTTAATATAATTCATATGTTAATTTACAGATTTAAAATAAAATTATAAAACCAGTCATTTTAACTGGTGTGGTTATCTAGTGTTAAATGTATTTGTATTAAGGGAGATTAATTTTGATTTAAAAAAAAAAGTCAATCATGAAATTAAAAACTGAAAATAAAGTATATTGTGAATACAAGTAATTTAAGAAGGGCTGTATGACAGATATATTAAGGAAGTTTTACTGCATATAACAAGGTGTCAATGTTTTTAATAAAGATTTTTTCAAAAAATCAAAGATTTTAATCAAATCTAATTTTAATCAAAGATTTTTTCAAAAAAATCTTTGATTTTAATAATTTTTTTAACTTAAACCCTAGGAATCCTCTTGAAAATCTAAATCTCAGTAGTGCTGCCTTTTTCTTAGTCTGTACAGCCTTTCTTCTTCATTTTTGTCCCTAGGAATTATCCTTATATGAGCATTGTTATCTATTCAGCCACTCTTCGGAATGTTTTCATCCTTTGGTTTTATACATAGCAAATTAAGAAATCAATCAGGTGTGGAAAAGGCTGCGAAACTGACATTTATCAAATCTTTAAATAAATAAAAATAAATAATATTGTTATTACGTATAATTAGCATGTCTGCAAAGGTTTATATCTAAAATCTTTGTTTTAAAATTAGTAAAGTAAGTCATTATATGGTCTGCCAAATATGCTATGCTCCCTAAATTATCCACTTAGGACAAAACTACTTTAGAATAGTTATTTGGATGCCAAACAAAAAAATATTTTATTTACAGATTTATACTATTAACTGGGTATTTACAAGCTCTCTAAAAATAGAGTAATAATTAAACTTATTTAAAAAATCTGATTTAATTTACTTTAAAAAAATATGATTTTAATTTTTAAAAATCTGATTTAAATCATAAAAATCAGATTTAAATCAAAATCTGATTTTGACTTTTAAAAAAAATCATGATTTTTTACACCCTGGCATATTATCTTAAAATTCTGAATAGATCAGTTAACTACCAAATAATACATATGGGGCATACAAATGCAAAATTGAGAAACAAATCAATATTTTAGCAGAAAGAGCAACCATATAAATCTGGAACCAAATTACCATATTTAAAAAAATGGAATAAATAATACAATAGTGAAATTATTGTATTAAAACAATTTATATTGTGGAATGTGAGCAGAAATGTTTTTTACTTTCTCTTATTACAGCAAAGTAATCAATTATGTAAAAAGTTTTCGATTCTTAAATGTAAAGAAAGAATGAAAGAAATACTATTGATATAACATAACATTAATAATTAAACAGTGAACAACTGGTCACCATAGGCCAAATCCAACAAACCAGAAATATCTATCATAAGTGCAATTTGCTAACAAATATAATGGCTAAATAGGAAATAAATTTAATAAAATTAATTTAAATAATAAAATTTAAATAAAATAATATGAATATGTTTTTAATTTCATGATTAATAGATATAGAATTTCAAATTTTTAATTCCTAATGGTTAAATGCTAAATTTAAAATAATATTGTTTTAAGTGCCATATCACACATCGCGACATTTTGGACACATATTTTGGATGTTAAAAATGATAAAGGAAAAACTTATTTTCGTGCAGCTTACAAACTACACAAATACGAAATATCTTTTTATGTAGTGTTAAACACTGTTCCGAATTAGAAATTAAAGTAAAAAGACTATTTTTTCATGAGTTTGTAGTGTCAAGTCTAACACTATACGAATTTTTAATAACATCAGCTAATACTCCGTACAATTCTCGTCTGTACACAGGCGAGAAATTGTTTTGTCGAGCTATGCGCGAGGAGATATGCGCACTGGTAAAATGTGAAATCTGTGAGGCTCTAGACCAGGCGTCGGCAACCTATGGCACGTGGTGGAGTTCTTAATGGCACTCTACACTACATTGGAAATAAATTCAGCTTTTTCATTTACGCACACTAGCAGTAAAAGTATAGTCACACGGACTCCCCTCGTAAATTGAGTGGGTCCGTTCCAAGTGCGTTCTGTTCGGCGCATCGGTATACGAATGTAATGACAAAATACTAATTTGACGTTGTGACAATTTGTAACATAGCTTATACTAATTCTCATATTGTTATATGGTACGTAACAAAGTTCAGTTGTTTTTTGTTTAAGTTTTTTGTGAAGACTTGTATTTTATTGGTTTAATTTTTGTTATAATTCCTCCATATTTCATCAAATGGAGAATAAGAACTAAAAACTTGATATTCGCGGTTTTCAAGACTCTTGGACGAATGAATAAGGATTTATACAACAAAAGGATCATGCTGTATGTGTGATATGTCGCGAAAGCGTCGTATGCCGCACGCCAAGTGTACAAAGACATTTCCAAACCAATCAGTCCACATTTATTAACAACGATGAGAAATGTGAAGCTAAAAACGGAGCTGTTTCTGGTTATAACAAGCAAGTAATTTTTTTTGTGGAATAACTGGAACGAAGCCTAAAGCGACAGAATGCAGCTTCGCAATTGCTCATTGCATAGGTGCCAAAAGCAAGCTCTTTACAGATGGGGAATACATACAGGACATCTTTACCAAAAAGTGCTGAAAAGTTGTTAGATTTAACTAATAAACAATATTATCCCGAATTCGAGAAATACCGGCTTCTGTGCGAACAACTGAAAGAAAAATAACTGCAATGGCAGAAAATGTAACAACAAAACAGAATTCTGGATTAGAAGAAGCTGTTGTATTTAGCGTCGCTGTTGATGAAAGCACCGATATAAATGATGTTGCGCGGCTTGCAGTAATTGCACGCTATTGTGATAAAGATCAAGTTTATGAAGAATTGTGCAGCTTTATTCCTCTGCCTGGGAAAACTAAGAGGCAGATATTCTTTCTTCATTCATAAACTATTTTGACAGCAAAGACATTAATATAGTTTGCTCTAAATCCAGTTCATTGCGCGTTGCTATCACTGCTCTTCAGTCAGTTGCATTTTCAGCGATACTTGGAAGGCATGGGAGTCCGGAATTCTACTTGGCTGCTTTGCAAGGAAGGAGACGCGATTGCTTCCATTTTTTGCTGAATCTAAATCAGCACGTGTGGGAGAAAAATGAACACCCGTGGAGACACGCACCACCGTCTGAAACACCGTGAGAACCTCACCCGAAGTTCTCTTCTGATATTGGCGACGCCGTGCTTTACTTCATCAAAAGATTCTCCGTGGAATGGATGTTTCATCCTCAAGTACGGGATGTGTTAGATGAGTTCATGCAACTTTCACGTGAAATATGCCACGATAATCCCGCGTTCAGATACAAACTGCTGTGCCTGGCGAGGGAACAAATAGTAGAGGACAACTTCTGTGGACGAGAGGACAGTTTACTAAGATCCTTTCAGTCCCCCGCTCTGACCGCACTCCGACGTTTCATGAATTTCTACGCAACGCCTTTATCATGCCAAAAAGATGCCGAAAGTTTTATAAGATTTTTGGCCTGCGTATGCGGGCTAACATCAGGAGCTATCACGCAATGGATAAATAATGAGTGGATGTACCTAGTTCTCGCAGACGCCGCAAGATCGATCCACAGGTTCTGGGACAATTTCCCCAGGCTTCGACGAGATAGGCCGGTACTCGAAGTTATGCCTCGACGTGGAACTGCGTCGAAAATGTGAACGCTTTGTGATTGATTTGTGTCTCCGGTAAACCCGGGATGTCATTTTTATGGAAACAGTCTTGATATTTTATTGACTATTGTGAGACAAACGCAGTATTATTTCGAGTGCATTTTTTCAACTTTTGTGATGTATAACTTTTTTGTAAAAGATACTTGTATTTTACTCTTTCTTTGTATTTGTAAACAATCAAAATAAATAAAAAAGCCAGCTGGAATGTTGTCAATAGCAGGATAAACATGTTCTGCTTTGAAAACAAGTCTTGCTAGCTCTAATCGGAATATTCTAATAATCTTTCGAAGAAAACTTTTACTCTGCTGGAAAATTTTAGGTAATCTAAACCTTTTCTCCATATAAACATTAATCCATATAACATTGTATAAACATTAATTTTTTCATCAGGTTACATTGTTGTATTCACTGACTTTGCCAGAACCTTTTATTTTAAGTATTAGTTGAATAAATATTTTCTGCCTCCTGATGTTTTAACAGAAAAGCTTCAATTTATAAAGCTACCAATGACTTGATATTAATCATTTTGAAATTAAACAAATGTTTCTGATGTGTTTTTAATTTCTAGATCTTGTTCATAGATACATATGATAAAAATGTCTGAAATTTATATAGTTGTCAAGGATATAGTGGGAAAAAGAATGATTATTTTAAATTTAAAGGGGGCTTAGTAATTAATTTATTGTCGTGGCGTAATTCGCCACTATTCTGATATCTTGGTTCGAAATGCATCGAGAGAAATCGGGGAAATTCCCTTTGGATTGATTGACATCTGTGGTCCCGCCCATGGTCCATCTCCGGTGTATGCGTCGCAGAGATCATCTGGGCATGCGCGGTGGCTTTGGATGGCAGAAAAACAATAGCGTTTAATCAGACGGCGGGAAATTCTTGATGGAGTCAGTCACGCGTCGCTTGGGAGCTTGATGACTCTTGGATTTAATTTATCAGATTGAATCAGGTAGCTTAAGATTTTGGAAATAAACGATGTTAGATATATTAATTGTAGTTCTTTGCCACCGGCCTTTTAATTCATTGACTGCTATAACTTTAATAATTAAGTAAAGATAGATTAAGAAGGAGAAAAGTTTGGATGTAAGACGACGTACTGGGAAGGGTGTAAGTAGCGAGCCTGTCATATATATATATATATGTGTGTGTGTGTATACACAACGGGAAGAAAAACGACAATAGCTTTCGTGGCCATGCGCTAAAGCAGCCATTAACCACAAAGCACGAATACATCATTTATCTAAAGTTTGCAAATACAGAGGCTGTTCGTACATTTTTTAGACGATTTTGGTAAGCGGTAATAAAAAATCGTTTGCTGCAAAAGAAATAATTGCAATTGTACTATGTTTTTAAAAGTCAAAATTATCGTTTGCGGCTTGAAAGTTTTGTTTTTATTCAAAATGGCGTTTTTAACAAAGCAGTGGTTCGAAGGCTACATTTATGCTCTTTCCGAAGAGCCTCAAGTGGGACAAAAATTCCAAACAAGTATCCAAGGAAAAAACGGACATCTTCGACTATTGCATAGGTACGTTGTTTAATGTTAAAAGAAAATGCCCCTAGTCAAAGGACAGTTGCAAAATCATTAAAATGCTCGGTGTCCACTGTAAACAAAATGATAAACGTTGATTTAAATCTTAAGAAAGCGAAAAACGCAATGTGCATCGTCTTCCAAATCATATCGCTGAACGCAGGACACGCTGCAGAATTCTATATGAGAAACACTTATCCAAAGAAAAATGGAAAACAATTGTCACAATAGATGAATCATGGGTGTATTTAAATGACTGCAACAAAAAAAGAGCCATTTGTAATCATAAAAGGGGAGAAAAAAAAATTAAGTACATGGTTCAAAGAATCGAAAGAAAGTTTTTCTAAGGGATTCATGATTGTAGCTGGTTTGTCTTATAATGGCAAGTTAAAAACAAAGCGAGTGGAAAAAAATGTCAAGATTAACTCCAAATACTATCAGGAACATATTTTATCGCCAATTTTTCTGAATGAAATACCATCGATTTACCCACAGTGCCATCAATCTGTGAGACTCCATCAGGACAAAGATAGCAGTCACACATCAAAATCCACTGTAAATTTCCTAAAAGAAATGGAACAAAAAACTGGTATCAAGGCCATACCCTTCACTGGTATCCCTACTAAATCTCCCGATGTATCATCTATGGATTTTTGTGCTTTCGGACTTTTAAAATCTGCATTATCCAAACGTCGTCCCAAAACCCTTACAGGTCTCTGGAAAGCTGTTCAGGAGGAATGAGATAGAATACCTCTTCTGACACTTCAAAAGGCATTATCCTGGAAATTGCGGTGTCGAAAGATAGTTCAGAATAAGGGATGTCAAATAGAACATTTAAAACACAAGAATTTTATATAATTTAGTTTTGTGAATACAATAAACATCGTCTAAAAAATGTGTGAACAGCCTCTGTACTATAGCCATATGCATGGCGCAGCCTAGCAGCTAACACAAAAAGAACAAAAACACAGGTGCATTAGCACCCAAAGATAGAAATATAGGTGAATGAACACCCAAAAGACAAAAGGTCAAGCAATTCGACTGAAAAAAGTCAAAAAGATATCAAGAAAATCATCTGTCTTTGCTTGGCTCATCAGCCGTGGGTAAAGCAAAGAAACAATCAAACACAAGTGGTTTCGCCATGGTGTCATATTAAAAAAAAAACCTTTATAATTAATATGGCTGAATCAGATGACAAAAAAACTTAAAGAAATTATGACACGACGGTCGTAGGTAGGTGCTACAAAATAACCGCTTATAAAAGAAATATGAGCACCACCCCACGGGACCACTTGTAGACCTGCAAATAAACGAAAAAAAAGAGAAGTCATACCAGAATAAACTGCGTTAAAATAGAAATGTTCGTATCCAGGCTTCAAAGCTCGTACAAAAGAACAGACGACTTAGAAACGATGAACTCACAATTACACCAACATTAGTTTACATTAAATGTAACCCCTAGTAGAGCTGTACAATAATACAAAATAACACTATTTAATTTTTAAAATTCATTATAATTTTAATAATGCTTGCCATTCAATAATATTGCAGCCACGCTACTATTTACCTCCAACATAGACTATATCCCTCAATAACAATCACAAATTCTGTTTTGTAACACGGAGGCCCGAACCGACAATCTTCTGTGCCGAATTCAAACACTCTGACAACACGCCAAACCTGCTCATGAATCCAACAAACTTATTTAACAATAAATACGAATGGCAATTCACAAAAGCACAATAAACAGATACATGCCATAAAGCAGCGACAAATTCAAATTTAATACTTTAAATTTTAAAATTACAATACCCCGTTCCATAATTAAATATTACCAGATTTCAAAATTCCCAATCTTCACACAAACTTAACATGTTCAAATTACATAAATGCCATTCGACCATTTACATAAAAAAACTGCAGGTTTTTAGTATTACAAGAATTCTTTTAACACTTAAAGTAAGTACAACTAACATAAACATGATTCATTCAAAAACTTGACTATAACTCCAGTTAACCTAGTAGGATAACGATTTTCAATTTTTAACTATCTAATAGTCAAATCGCCCACTCAGTTCCAAGCTTAACATACAAGGTGCGGCCATTAATTTCCAGGACTGATCTAATAACTCCAGAAAACATTGCATGAAATTCATACCCATTTAATATGTTTCGAAGTAACTCCCACCTGCCGTAATGCACTTCTGTGCTCCGCTGTATAAGTTTCGGAAGCAACTTTTTTTAAGTCCTCTTTCGAAATGCTCTTTAATGTGGACGTCAAGTTTTCTGGAGGGCTTCGACATCCTCAAATCTCGTTCCCTTCAGCAGATCTTTCAGTTTTGGAAACAAGAAAAAGTTCGGAGAGCATGAAGAATTTAGATCTCCACTACCTCATACTGGGCCAATTTGCTGAAGGGAACAATATTTGAGAATGTCGAAGCTATCGAGAAAACGGTGACGTCCACATTAAAGAGTATTCCGAAAGAGGACTTTATAAAAGTTGTTTCCGAAAGTTATACAGCCAAGCACAGAAGTGCATTACGGCAGGTGGGAGTTACTTCGAAACATTAAATGGGTGTGTATTTCATGTCATGTTTTCTGAAGTTATTAGATCAGTCCTGGAAATTAATGGCATCACCTTGTGTGTAGAACTTAAATATGCAATGAGAAATACTTAAGCGAATTAATATATACATATATAGAAAACAAATGCACTACCCCAAATGCATTTATATAAAACTATACACGAAGCGGAGATATAAATAAAACATCACAACTCAATCGGATTACATAACATACGTGCCAAGTGTTCCGTAAAAAACGTATTCGTTCCGTTTTTTAAGCTTTGTTACGAAAATACGTTTTCAAGCAAAAATGTCCCGTATTTTTACTTCCCCAGCACCATCGCTTTTTTTCCCCTTACATCGCGCTTTCGAGATTCCCCTCCTAGCAGCTTACACTATACAAAAACTTCCTGGACAGCAAGCAGCTTCTACAACATTAGAAAGACCTAAACTAATAGAAAAACGTAAAATCGACCTCATTTGCTTCACCAATACCAGTAAAAAAATTAAAATTAAAGTCCTTCACCCAACTCTGTAAAACAGTTAAAACCAACCTCATGTGCTTCTCAAAAGTCAGCAAAAAAAGTAAAATCACTTGCAGAGTCACCATCTACCAATAATAATAAACGCATATTGCAGTGGGAAGAAAGAATTTTTCTTGCATTAAGCTCAAATCTTGATCATGCATTTGTGAAAAATGTGATTGTCATTTATGAAACATAATGTGATGTTTTAAATTGAAGAACCGAAAATTCACAAGATGAGAAGAGTTATCGAATTTTTTTGAATTGTTGGTGAGATTTGGGAAAATATCTGTCACAACTAACTCGAAATGTGTATTTAATGTGAAATTTGATGTATTTAAAAATCAGAAGGATGATAAAGATTTCGTTATAGGATCCGAAACATCAGAATTTGTCAAAGAATTGTCTGAAAGCGAAATTTTACAGTTCTATTCTTGTGTTAGAAAATATTATACAACATTTTGTTGCTCTTGTTTTTTTTTTTCCGATTCTGTAGCGCGCTGTGTTCCTTATTTTCTCCTTGGGAGATTGGCAGCTATGTAATAAGCAGATACGAAATACAAATACAAGTAAATAAAACGTCAATCCGAAAAAAAAAGACTGTATAAACGCAATTTCGTAATTTACAGACGAAAATGTTGCAAGTTCTGACCGGCCACCCCACGGTCCACTAATTGCAAATGCCACAGCCAGAGCCGCATGAACGCTAATGTCCAACGGAACCCACCGGCCGCTAGTTCAAAAAATAAATATACACACAAAAAGCAGAGCCATCCCCACACCACGGGAGATTACCGCCCAGTTCTCCGCGTACCATAATCCGTTCTCTCTATTAATTTAATATTAATTTGCGAATTATAGCCCGGGCAGTGCGGATCGGTTGGATGGTGTGCCATATCTCCCTCCATGTTCCGTTGGCCAAGGTAAAATTCACAATTTGTACATCTTTGTGGATCCTCACAATCCCCATCGTTAAGGATACGTAAATTTCGCATAAAAAATATTGAAATTTCGCAACAAAAAATACAAGATATAAAATTTCGAATTTATTCGCGAAAAATATATATAAATTTAAAAATTTCGTATTTATTAAAAAATTTACAATCTTACCGGAAATATGTATCGAAATTCTTAGTTAAAAGCTAACGTTGTAGTAATTTCCACATTCTCTTCCTTAACTCTTTGCCTTCTGTCATAAATTACTGTGTTGTTGTACATACTAAATTGTCTCAGCATTTACTCTGTTAACGGGACTATAGAGGCTTTGTATTGCTGACTTTGCAAAGTTAAGATAGCAGAATTTCGTTGAAATAATCTGTATAACATCAACAGGAGTATCTTGGTTGACTACTGTTAAGTAGCTGAAATACCCTTGACTTTGGTGCTCAAGAGACGTTCTGAAATCTACTAAGTTGCTCCGGAAAACTTGATGGTTGATTTTTACAGTCAGATTTTTAGGTATGACTCCGGTACGGAGAAACTGTACGGGGGAAATTCGGAGCAAATCCAAAGGAAAGTGAGCTTAACACAATAACAAAAAGCACAATAACAAAATGAAGTTATTCAATTTCAAATACAATTTTACATAGGCATACACATAAACAAGCCAACAATTATCCTACCTTGGCTGTGATAGTTAACTGATTACCAAAGTAGATGTAAAGCCGAATCGGGTTACCAAGTGCACAAAGTCTTGTGTTCACTCCCAGAATTTTTAATTCTCTACGCTAAATAGTCCAGAAGCAGCGACCTTAAAGATTACTATCAACACAATATGTCTGCGAGTTGGAACTCCCCGAAACTACAATCAACCTTCAAGTGACCTTGGCAGATGTAGTCAAGTCCACACAACTACCGCAGCGGTTTTCGGTGTGCCGTTGCCACTACGCCCAGCCCGTACAAATTTGTCAAAGTTCAATTATATTATAAATAATAAACATTTATCAGAGATACTTATATCGGCGTGCAGTCCTCGATAAAACTTATCCAAATAACCAAATTTTAGGTAAAAATATCCACATTATACACATTGAGGTTGAATTGCATTTTATCCGGAGTTTGATTAATGACGAAATCTTCAAATTAAAATATGTGAAAAGCAAGCAGAACATAGCCGATATTTTCACAATACCCCAGACTAGAGATGGTCTAAAGATTGTATTAGACCAGATATTTATATGAAAAATCTTTAAGCTTAATAAGCAAGTACATTTAAGAAATTTAAAAATTACGGTAAAGAAACGACCTGTTAAATGATGAAATGACCTGTTTAAAGATTACATTTTTTGTGTGTTTAATTTATCAATATCTATGAGGTTTCGTATTTTTGTTATATAATATACTGTTAACTGTTATAGTGAGTTATGTGACACATTAATGGAGTGTAAGTTTACTGAATGTGCATTTTTAAATAGTTCTCTTGTTGTCTTCAAAATGTAAATATTTTAATATCAACATACATCGATTATGGGGCATAATTTTTCTAAGGAAGGCGTTTCCTTGAGTTTGTCGTTGACCAATATTCCCTTATATTGCCCTTCTAAAAATGCCCCATGAACAATGTTGCTGCGAGGAATCTCCCAATTTCCATCTCGTTGGTTTTCGACCATTTCGCTCAATACAAACATTTAGAATCTGTTGTTTCTTGCTGCTCAAGGTAAATGTTTGTTTGTTCAACTAAAATTCTCAGAAGATTTCAACAAAAGAATTTTCAAAACATCTTAAAGAATTTCGAGATGTTTGCAATCCCAAATTATTGACATTTCGAATCCTAGATCTTCAGAAGAAACTTTGTTTTTCTATATAGGTTCGTTGGGATTGGGGGAATGCCAAATTATTGCCCTCCTATTTTTGAGCAATAGATTGGATAGGTTTTTGAGGATTGCTTGGAATTAGAACTTGGTTTAAAGCCAGTTCACTATTAACAATTGTATCTAATATACTAGAATCAGAAGTGTTACCTTAATGTTCTTCTGCCGCATGACAGTCCAAATCGGAATGAGCAGAATTTAAGCCTAGGTCGTTTAGACATATTTTCAGTTTTGAAAAAATAATTATTAAAAATAAGAAAAAATCAACAACCAACTATATATATTTCATACAAAAAAATAAGCGTTTTTCAGACTTTCATTGGCAATGTTCAGCCTAGATAGGAAACTCCCCGTTTTGGCTACGTAGGTTTTCGGATTAAGGCCTAGCCTTTGAGCATATTTCGAATATGAAATATCAAAATGATCGTCAGCAAACAGACGACTTCGGCGATACTTTGTCTTGGTAGTTGCATTGCTCATTCTTTGGAGCTATTTTGTTTCTCTGAAAATTTCTTTCCAACCATCGACCGTAACTGTCAAATAAGCTATCTCACAGATCTCTCTTTTTGAATCCACTAAGTTGACTCGTAAATCATCATCTTGCGTTGCTTTTGAGTAAACATGTTCTCGTGTTTGAGTGGATCGGCTTTTGTCTATGATTTTCTGGTATACAATTCTATAAGAGTCTGTAATTAGACTGGCAGTGAAGGAAAATATACTTTTGATGATGGTTTTCATGTCCCATGCAAATCTAACAGGGAAATTTCTCAGGGAGAGGTCATTCAAAAATAATTTCTTGTGAGCTTCAGCATAATTCATCACAGCCATAGTCACAATGTCAGTGGAGATTGTTTATGCAATAAAAAAAAACCTTATGCGAGTGGGATATTTTAGTTTTTTAAAATAATGAACAAACACGCCTTGAAGAACTTACTGGTACCCTAGGCAATCGAAAGATACTTCTTTCCTAATGCTTCGGCATATGTCATCACAGTCATGGTTACATTGCCTCTGTTTGAAGTACCTCAAATTAGTAATTATATCTGACCCATTCGGTGACGTCTTCGGCATAATATTCAAGAATATTCAAAGGCATAATTTTCAATTACACGTACAAGATTTATCAAAATGGATCCCATTATATCACGGTTTGGGGCTTATCAAAGATTCACCTTTGCTCCCTTCTATGTCCTTCATTCGATACAGGAAAAATTCTTTATTGTGTTCACTTCTTCCTTACATCATCTAAAGGCATCTGGTCCGTTTTCAAAGGATATGTCCCATCTAGCACGATGGCGGTATTATCACCCTATGTCAGGACCAAGTCGATTGTTAACGTGGTGCCTGCGACGGTTTGGTTTTCCCTAGCAACGTACCCTATCCCAGCGGCGGCACGCTTGATACAATCAACAATCGCATTGTGCCGCTTGGTCATGGTAGTGAGGTACCTTCTCCCCCCCCCCCCCCCCTCCCCAGTGGTTCAACACGTATGGCAGGGATTTCGGAAAAGTTGCAGCGTCTGCAGTGCGTCTGCAGCGGAGGCGTTACTGTTATAAGCGCAGAGCGGAAACAGGCCTAACCTAGACCTCTGTATAAACTTGCAGTCCGCGAAGCGCATGTGGTCACCGACATGATGAAAATGGGTAGAAGCATGGAACTGGGAATATGCAGGGAAGGTCTTTCCCTGATGAGGCTTCGCAGAGAAATGCATGTACTTCGAAATTTTCTTAAGGTGTCAACAATTTCATTCGATGACTATACTTTTTCTTTTCAGTCTAATTAACCCTTTATCAGAATCTCGACAAAAAAGCATCCGATGCGTTCATAACGCGATCCATAGTAATAGTAATGGTCGTACCAAAACAAGCCACCAGAGCTCAGCACCTGTCAGAGAAAGGAGAGTTGTAATTCAAGGTCTAACCTATGGTAGACATAACATACATAAATACACGAGCCCGAATGTACATAATGTAAATGTGATCGCAGTCACGAGCTGTTCTCCGAACCCCAAAACTCCCCCTTCCCCCGACTTTCAAGCTGATGCAAAATTTTGTGTCCTGATATGCCAATTTTTGGCTTGAAAAAGAAGTTTAGTTTTAACCTTATAACAGCGAACGCAGAGAAAAAGTTGAAATAAAGAAATCCATGTGCTTACTAAGACATCTTCAGGTCTCAACAATTTCATTCAATGAATAAAGTTTTTCTTGTTGTGATCTGGCAATTCTACCCTTCGATCTGCATTCGTGTGTGAGTTTACTGGTTAACCTCAAATAAGCCCAGATGGCAAAGTGGGTTCAACCGTAGGCCTATTAGTTTCATGACGTTTGCATCTTTAATTCGCCGATGTCTGCAATTCAGGTGTTAGTTCCCGAATATTAGGCTGTCGTCAGCAAAGTCCAAAATGTTAATTTCATTGAATAGGGCCTCAACTGACCAAAGTAGCGGGAAGACAGCTAATTTAAACAACAGGCCGCTTTGAAGGCACCCCTGTCTAACTCTAGAATTCATGGAGAATAGCTCTGACGGTCCTGGATGTGTCAAGAATTAAGTTGAATTAAGTACAGGTAAGTTGATTCGAGTACAGGTCATAGACTAATCCGGTGGAACCGTCCCCAGCCCCAGCTTCTTATATAGCGTAGAATATAGCTTCGTGGGAGACTGACTCGCAGGTATTCGGGTGTAACACAAAAATTTATAAAAGTTCTATGGGTCTGAAATGGATAAAATAAACCTTTATTAAATATTCATTTCTTATATTTGAGACATGAAAGAATCGTCAACATGAAAATGTAGAATCTGGTAAATTTA